>OY848918.1:17838476-17922111 GCA_963693285.1 Xestospongia muta
TAATTGAATGTTATTAGTAGTAGTATTAGTGGTGGAAATGTTAACACTATTCATTACAATTAGCTACATTGTCACCTAATGAATATTACTGAGACTAATTAACAAATCAAGTCATAAAGTTTTATTACACCATCTACATATCCATAAATGTTATATTATTCTTTTCATTATCAATCCATTATAGTGTTTTATTAATAACAAGTCATAATCTACTAGTGATACTACTGATACTTTCTGTTCAAGATGGCTGCATAGCAATGTTTTATACACAAGCACTTGTTTGAAATTTATTTACATGTAAGATACCATTTTCGTATTTATTGGTACATTTTTATAAACATTCATTAAATGTTTTGTTCATCTTTTTGTCCATTGTTTCAGTTGTTAGCCATTCATTTATTTATTTATCTATTAGGTCCAGTTTAAAGTTAACTCAAGATACAACTCATGACATAATGAAGTACTCAATGTGACATTATGTATAATGACCTGTTCAATTAGTGATCAATACATACTTAAGTTATGATAAACTGAACTTTTTAAAATTTATTTTAAAATATAAGAACATACATGTACTCATAGTACAATCATAATATAATTGTACTATAAGTATATGTAAATATATTATATTTACATGTTTATGAAATAAAATAGTAATAAAACAAAGTATACATATTATATATAACATACATTATAATGAGTAATGTTCGTATTGGAATCATAAGAATGATGTCCTTTATGATTAAGAATTCATCCATACCCTCAGTCTTTGACAAGTCTATGACAAGATGGAAATCCAAGAACTTTAGGATGTCTTAGGATTTGCTTGTCTTGATATGGAAGAGTTAAATCATATTGAGGAGAATAAGACAGTTGATTATATATAGCTGTGTTGTTATGTTTTGTAGCTATGATAATATGAAAGTCTTGTAATTGGTAATGAGATGAATTAAACTATCTATTGTGATTATACCATGACTAGATATCATTCACAGTAGTAGTTAGTTCAATAACTTTTTTAATGATAACTATAGATACTAGACTAATGTAGATACATAGAGAATTGTGTATTTATGTTAATAAACAATCAAAAGACTGTTTACATAGTACGTGGACCTTTGTACTGGCTATGTCACAGCTCAACATAGATGAGTTAACTGTTTGTAAACTTAATCATACAGTTGAGTGTACAAGCTGGTTATCTAATTTGTTAACTTGATATGTTGACTGTGTAAACTAGTTGTAAATAGACTAAATTACAACCTTTATATACAAGTATTGTTAATACCACATAAACAATATATGATTGCTATATTGTTTTAGACAAGTCTTTGGAACAAGTTTATGATAACCTGTAACAAAAGGTATTTTATTATTTTCAATGTATATATGTAAAATTGACTAAATATTTGATGTTAGTCTCCTGAAAGTAATTCATTTTTAGCAACAAGCAGGAAGGTACACATATGAGATTCAAAGATTAATTGTTATACATTTCATAAACTTTTATTCAACCATTAACTGAAAAGTATATCTAACTCTCCTTCAAACTCAATTAGTTCAGTATCTGTTGATACACTTAATTATGAGTCTGAACATGAAAACTCAGAAATAAGACGAAAATGACCCATTACAAGATGCTGGTTTAAATTAATGAATACATTTTGTTATATAAAATATCTATTTATAGACACCTGATCCCTTTCCAATTCCTATTTTCCGTGAAAGGCTCTGAAACTAACCTTTCTAATGGTCACTTAGCTGATGATGATAGAAAGTATGTGGTGAGAGTACTGGTAACAATGCTTTGCTCATAAGTACAAAAACCATCAATGTGCCATTGTAAACGTGTTGCCACTTCCCTCATCAACAACCACAAATTTCTGAAGGAAGCTGTGAGTCACATATAACTGTATGTACATGTTATTTGATATGTATATTCCTCCTTCATTCTTTATTCTTCACCTAACTATAATAGGAGTCATGGACCCAGTTTATTTACACCCGACGTCAAAATACAAATCGTGGGCAACCATCAACTTCCTCAGTGCCACAGAAACCTAAAAGTGATAATAATGAAAAACATGCCTATGCTTCTATTTTTGGAGAGAGGGAAGATGAAGTATCACAAGAAAGAAACAAAATGTTGTTACAACAAGAACCTGTAATGCATCCAAAGTCTGACTTAACAACATTGATTCACCGTACTTTTCCAACCAGGCAACAGTCAATTTTGGATGAAACTATGCCAGTAAAGGAAATAATATCAGAGTATCCTTACCTTTCTAAACCTGTTCATGTAAATAATATATCATAATGTGTGGCTTGTAATGAGATTATATCTTGAACATAGGTAGGATTTGAGTTGGAACTAATTATAAATGTAACTTCATTATATGAAGCATTTTGCTGTGAATGGGACAAGTGGAAATGTGCCATTATCAAGTATGCTACAGCTAGTAAATCTTTACCAAAGGAGCTACGTCAATATCTTTCTAATTCTGTTGATGGAGGTATGTCTAAACTTCCATTACAGACCTAACATAATTATCAATAGAGATGAAAAAACTTTGCTAGCACTTCATTCCCTAGCATACTTCTTGGCTACAAAACTTAAGAAGAAAAGAGAGCAATTTGTGGATTATTGTGTAATACCTTGTGTTCTTATGCAAGCTCCTGTAAGTAACTTTCTGTAAAAAGTACAAACACTTTAGTGCATGCTAATGAGGAATGAGTAACCTCATTAACACGATTTAAATGATATTTTACGCTTGCATATTTCACTTAATTCATTCCTAATACATGTGGTTTCTACATAGAATTGATATTAGCAATCATATCTAGATGCACTTAATTTTAGCAATTTAAGACTAATGTAATGTTTTACATATTTATTGTTAATTATATACACTGTAGTACCCCACTGACAGAAGTTGTTGACAAAAAGAACAACCAACCACATATTTTGAGGTTTGAAAACTGTGATAAGGATATTCCTCCTCAATATTTTATTGTTATTGAACAAGACATAGTTATGGAATGTAGAAACTTCACTAGTGCTCTATATTACCTAATATCAACTCATCATATCTTTAACATTTTATATAATGTGACAGTCAAAGTTGTTTTGTTCTTTATACAAAGAAAAATTGCCAATTTCGATGATAAAAGTTTTAAAAAGTCTCCTGTCTACCTGTCTGTTGAATCTGGTATTGAATGTTATTTGGACTAACAATTTTCCCTTCTATATGATTTAAGTGGCTCTATTTTGTTAAATCATTTACCTTCTTTCTACATATTTGCTTATGAATTATTGAGTTTTCTTTCTTCAATCAACATTCTTGTTTATTTTTTTTCAATTTTGTCAACCATAATTATTGTTTATTGCATTAAAGAAATTCACTGTTATATTAACAGACTTGTTTTCAATACAATATAACACGACTATGTTATAACAGCAATAGTTTTTGTTACAATAACAGATTTTGCTTTTCAATACAACAGGACCAGTCTATGTCATAACAACAATATTGTTTGTTAGAATAACAAATTTTGCTTCTCAATGAAACAAAACAGTGTTATGTTATAACATCAATATTATTTGTTACAATAACATATTTGATTTTTCAATGAAATAGAACAGGGTATATTATAACAACAAAATTGTTTATGGTTATTTTAACAATTTTTTTATTGTTATATCAAATACATCAATACAACACACATATTTTGTTACTTTAACAAAGTTCTTTTATCAGTGTTCTATATCATGATACAGTATCATGTGTTTCAGCTGACTTAGTTGGAACAATAGGCAGAACCATAACAATGTTGGGAGATTAAAATGGAATACAGATTCTTATAGTGATCTTTCTGAAGCTTCTGTTGAAAATGATAAAAGAATGGATTTCTTTTCTTTGATAACAAGTTTGAAATTATAGTTTAATTACATTGCTTACAATGTTAATTATAATGTAAGAATTATCATTTGAATAGCCACTGTGACTTATGTGCACATTATTGGTCCTGTAATTAACATCACCAAATGTATTGACATCCAACGATAACAGTGGTCATTGAACTGTTTAATACAATTGTGGGAAATTATTTTAACTTTGTTACCTTGTTATAGAATGAAGACATTGAAGTGTGGATAAATATAGAGGAATCTACACACTATTAATAAACAGCAACAGCTGTTAGAAAAAATTTAATAATTAATGTTCTTTTTCTTTTGACAAAAATATTAGTAGATTGTCAAACATTGGACTAAAATTGGTTATATTTTATTTTTGTATTTGTCCTTATGATGGGATGGCCACTAGAATTTGTATTTTTTTACAAGTTTTGCTACTATTTTATCAAAGTCTACCTATTTTAATTTGTTTGTCAACTTTGTCAATAAAATTTAATTGGTTTAATAAACTAATTATTTAGTTTCACTAACTGACATAAGAATACTAAAGAAAACACAAACAAATTATGATTATCTTATAATATGTAAACTATGTAAAATGGTTGTTTACTTGTAACTTAAAAAGTTGCTAACACTTTTAAAAAACTTTGATGTAGTCAAATATGAATGACAAGTAATTAATAAAGTTCATAAGAATTAAAAATAATGTATCATACCTTAATATTTTTACATATTTTGTCAGCTAAGTCATGTGTATTTAAACTAGCATCTCTTAAATATCTAGAAAGTTGAGAAGGTGCTAGCATTGAGTGTGATATGATCCTTTAGGTTATCAATAATCCTATTACCATAATGTGGTTCATATCACAGATGAATAAGAGCACATTCACTTTTATATTAATCCTTCATGTGTGTTATGTAAAATATGTTTGTTAAGGATGTGGTGCGTGACGATATTTAGATTGAAATGTTAGTGAGGCTTCTATTTATAGTAGTAGTAGTTTTATTTATAGTAGAAGCCTAAAAAGATTTTGTTATGATTTCCCACGACGTACAAATGGTAAGGTTTTTAAAACATTTCTTCATGAAAAAGTCCTCCTTTGTCCCGCATTTCCTTTCCTTTTTCACAGGCTTATTTTAAGCTAAGTTTGGAGTAGAATAAATTGCATGTGTTGAAGTAGGTTTGACCTCCCCGTGTTTGACTAAACTTTAGTTGGCTATGATATTTGAGTTAATTTCAAGATAGAATGTCATGGAAACAGTAGATAAGACTATATGTGAAGGTCTGTGTTGCTTAGATTGAGTGTGTTTGACAGTGTACATGTGTATTGTCCTGTCTATGCCTTATACCTGGTAATGGTAATGTAATAAATAATGTGAATTCCAGCGTTAACAGTATATGTGTGTGAGTGTGTACTAATGTAAAACAAAATGTTTGACTAACCTATAGGATGAATGTTCTTATAGTCTTAAATGTATGATACATCTTAAAACAATGATGTATTCATAGATTAATATAATATGTCATTTTTGATGTTGGTTTATTTTCCCAGATTATCTTCTACTACATACTTTACAGTCCCTTTTTACACTGAGGACTGGGAAATGATGTTCACTTAGTCAGTTACTGAAATGTTATCTTGTAGTGTGGCAGGTACTGAGTGTACATATATTGTTGACTGTATATTGATAAGGGCTTGTGCTACCTATAGAAATCCATATGTCAGAGCAATAGCCAGGTTTAAATTCAGTGTACATGATGTACTCATTTATGAGAGTTGTGCTTAGCTAGTGAAGAAGTAAATTAATTTCCACCATTTCTTGAAGAAGTGATAAATCCTTAGTGTATAATTAACTACTCCTTCTTGTCTACACCTCCCATGTAAGTATTGTAATGATCAATGTTTGCTGGCTTCAGGATGGTCTCACTTTCCTCTTGGAAGGTATTAATTTGTCTTTAAATCTTCATTTTAGAGTCACCGTCACTAATAAAAAAGGTAGCCACAACTTTTTATTCATCCATTTAATTCCAAATATGCATCTGTCTTGGTATGTTATGATTTCACCTTTTGTTTATTAATTTTTTCTTTTGGAACCATTCAGGTATTCCTTTTCTGTTTAGCCTGAATGTATATTGTCAAAATCTGTATCCCTTACTTTGAAGATCAGCTGTTAGGGAAATAATAACACAAGTTGACAAGTGTAAATCACCATCATAGTCCTCTGATTTTCCGGTGTAAATGTCCTTGTTCCACATGTAGCCATCTTGGCATCAGTAAGTACCCAAACCTTCATTCTTTGGTGGGGAAGTACTAAGAAATAACAGCCCAAGCTTATAACTGATATCTCCTACTCTTTACTACAGTTTTGTTTCAGAGTGTATGATGATTGGAACTGATAAGGTGAGCAGTGATTAGTTGAATTTTGAATAAATGATCATTTCCGACTTGTTCATAGGAGGAAGTATAGTTGTCATTGTCTGAGAGAAGAAGAAAGTAAAACTAAATAACCGACACTTAGGGCTCTAGGTGACTTAGTTAAGAGACACAAATAACATCTCGTTACCATAGTATTATATATAGTAACCTCCGTACAGATTACTAATAAATATAAAAACTGAGGCTGGCCAATCAAATTGCAGTATTTGCATTTGGTATATACTAATGTTATATAATTATAGAGCTCTCCTATGGTGAATCGATGTTTAGTAAAATTGTACACTTAAGCTCTAGAATGTTGTTGAAGATGGTCATCATGAGAGTTAATATAATGCTGACTATAGGGATTTGTTTTGATGTAATATTTCATTACTTATTATATTTATCCATAGGTGATTAAAATTATCAATAGGTTCTGTTTGTTGTTTTTCATGAAATGGAGGAGCATCAGTAGTGGTTATTATTGGAACAGTTATTATTGGAGCAATACAAACAGTAATTTAAGCAGTAGTTTAAGCAGTAGTTTAAGTTTAGGGTGGAAACAGGAGAAGCAGTAGCAGTAGCAGTGTTAGGTGTAGTAAAAGAAGTACTACTTTCATTTATATTAAAAAGCAGTTCTCATCATTCACGCTACTATAAATATAAACACTGCATTCAAAATATCATCACTAGTTGATATCAATGTCATCCATCATCATGCTGCAATGTATCTGAATCATTCATACAGAGAAAGTGTGTCATTGGAACTAGAGTTTGATAGAAAACAAAGTGTATGTTCTTGAAAATTACCCAAGGTGCCAAGAAGAGGTTGCTATTAAATTGGGCTGGGCTTGAAGACTCCTTTCACAGATGGTATTATAATAGTAAATATTGATGATCACTCAATTATTTTGAACTAAAACACATGAGATATTGTATGAGATATGTTTAAAATAAATGTATAAAGTACATACAATCATAAGGTAATGTCATTTCTGAGAATTAAAGTGCAAGACATTTCACTAACTGACATAAGAATAATAAAGAAAAACAAACATATTATGATTATCTTATAATATGTAAACTATGTAAAATTGTTGTTTACTTGCAACTTAAAAAGTTGCAAACACTTTTAAAAAAATTTGATGTAGCCAAATCTGAATGACAAGTAATTAATAAAGTTCATAAGAATTAAAAATAATATATCATACCTTAATATTTTTACATATTTTGTCAGCTAAGTCATGTAAATTTAAACTAGCATCTCTTAAATATCTAGAAAGTTGAGAAGGTGCTAGCATTGAGTGTGATATGATCCTTTAGGTTATCAATAATCCTATTACCATAATGTGGTTCATATAACTAAGTATCTGCATTAGCAGATATATTAATACTAAGACTAATGTATCATATATTGATATAGATTAAATTAATAATAATTCATATACAGATGAAGTCACATATTACTAAATATGTTGTATATGATCACTAAGTTGACTGTAGGTATCTGGTGCTAACACTTGAAAAAGCTTCAGACCTACAGCTTGTAATTGAATGAGTACTTACAGTCATTTATCATAAATAGTAGTAACAGCTTTGTTTATCTTTAATAATGTATACTCAGTTGAGTAATGCAATGAGAAGGGAGAATGCCTTGTTAAAATCCAAAAATAGCACAAACTTAATTCATCTCCACTTTAAAGGAGTCTGGAACCATTCATCTTTGGACCTTTATTAAATCCACATGGAGTTTTAGAGTGGGAATATTTAGTATATATAGTATTTCCACATTACTCATGAAGACTTCATTAAGTATTTAGTTAATAATTATTTGGTGAATAACTGTTCTTAGGAGACTTTGGAATAGATATAACAAAATTTATTGTTCTGTTTAGAGACTAGCTATAAGAGACTATTGAAGTCTAGCAGAGACTACTGAAGTTGCTTTAGTGACTTTACCAGATTATATGATACTGTAAATAACATAGTGTGTATAGACAAACAAACACTGAAGAAAAATAAGAGAGAGATGGGAGTCTCCAAGAGAGTTTGTAAGACGACCTTAGACAAAATACATAATGCTATGTAACATTGTGACTAATTGGAACTAAAGAAAACCTTAATTTTGTTGTACATATTATCAAATCTTTCTCTCTCTCAGATTCCCGTTCAGAATTGTGGTAGCAGTGTCTATAATCAATGTACTCTAACAAGTAACTAACTTTTAAACACATTTAATAATCTTGTTGATATATACAGTTGTTACCACTTTATCTATTTTTGTGCATCCATTTTTTCATATAACTGACATTATTCTCTTTTACTTATTACATTATTATTATTTATATTTTGATTATACCAGTCTTACTTTTTAAATATTGAGCTTTACTTAAAACAAAGCAAGTAAATAAGTTATTAATGAGAGAAATCATGAAAATATTCTAAAGACTTTGTTTGTATCAATATGTTCTTCTCAATACATGTATCTAGTATTTTAGGGAAACTAAGTTTTTGTCTGGTGTATGACACAATTCTACTTCTGACTAAAACCACACAGTGTTATCGTTCCTCATGTGTATTTAGCAAACATTGATCGTTATAACATATTGCATTACTACACGTGTAACATATTGACACAACACAACTACTGAATTAGGGAAGCTTTAAAGTATAAACACTTGCCTGACAAATTACATTGTCTGTATAGCCCAATAGCTTGCTTACTCCCTTCTATTTGCTGCCATATATTCTATAAAGTTTTCCATTTCCCATAGTCATGCAGAACACTAAAGTACAGCAAAGAAGTATTAACAATTTTCTTAGAATTGTACTCTTGTTTCATTATTAAAGATAATATCATTGATCCTTCACTAATGTTTAAACTGAATGTGTATCAAGAGAATCATCTTATACTGAAATTAATTTATTGACTATGTTATCAGAGAGAGAGAGAGAGAGAGAGAGAGAGAGAGAGAGAGAGAGAGAGAGAGAGAGAGAGAGAGAGAGAGAGTTAAACCTATTACCACAGCAACTACTAAATTCACTCGTATATGAATCACATTATTGTCACCAACACAACTCTAGCTATTGCTGAAACATATCTAACAAAAGTTGCTACATAATAATGTACAAATTATTCAGTTTACTTAGAAGTTTGAAATTATCTACAATTGAATTTAAGTTGTATTCATTGAGCACATCTTTAAAAATTACAGTTTTTACTAATGATACCAAAAATCCTATCCAATATACTCCTAAACGTAGCATGAATGTTAGATACAGTGAAGCAGATATAACTTATAAATATTAGATTGGACTAAACTAATTGTGACAATGGTAGCAGTTTTCACTCAACATGCTGGTGTTGTTTGTTTAATTCTGGAAAATTGCACAATTCAATATCAACAAAAACACAAAAACACTGTTAATTGACATACTACAAAGAGAATGTCTACCCATTTTAAATCTTGGACATAGCACTATCGATGATATAGCTGTGTTCAGATTGAACCTATAATATGATAATTAAATCCACAGCATTACAATATACAACATACTTGTTATAAAGTATAATAGATATGAAACAGACATTGAATGGTCTCTAAACAAGACACGTACACTTAATTGAGTCACCTTTACTCTCACTCTCTTTCATTAATACCAAACATCCTCAAAATCTGATGCATTCCTAAAAGTGTAGTATGTTCTTTGATGATAAAGTAATAAATTCTTTAAAATTTATCATCAAATACAGTTAATACATGATTTGTTATTAATCACTAACTTGCCACTACATTATAGATTCATTTAAATATTTTGATTGTAAAATAATCAGTTTAATAACTAGTGAAAACGTGAAAAGGATCCTACAGGTCCAATAAAATCATCAATGTATAAAAGAAATATTATCAAATTGATATAAAAACTTGGGGTCTTAAATAATACCTATTATTAAACTACCTTCATCACTGATTATGCCTTGAACTGTAGAGCACAAAATCTTATGAAATTTTTAACTTTTTAAAATTTAAAGTCACGTGAAAATCGTGTACATCTGCCACAATATACCATACAATTATTTACTTTCCATAGCATGTAATCACAAAAATGTTTCTTGTTCTGATTAAAATAACTTATACAATGAATAACTTCCACTCAAGCTGACTAAAAATAACAAATATAAATTCACTGCATTTTCCAGACTATTATGGCCTGGCTGTGGCCTGCATGTTTTTTTATTGGGTTAGTAAAAACTTTAATTTGATTTTAGTAGTTCACACTGCCCAGGCTTTATAATCATTTTTTTCTTTTGATAAACTGATTTATAAGACTGTTTTGAGAAGACTGAGTCTGTGTTTATAGCTAATTACTAAAATTAATTGCTTTGGACAGGTTAGAGATCTTGTCCCTCAGGTAGCATAGCAGATCTTTTTGTCTTAACATCAAGAGTAAAATGAAAAGGGTCTACAACAATTAATAAACTTAATTATAGCTTTTGTTTAAATAATCTTTTACCTACAAAGTTAAGTCAGGTAATTCTTGCCCAAGGGTGAAACTAAAGATGCCTTCTCTCTCTATAATGAATATGAAATAAAGAGTCACTTTGTCTAATAATGACTTAGCAAATCCTTCCATCCATGGTATACAATGTTCACTTATTGATCAACTTCACTTATAACAAATTTGTATGCAGAGTAAGACATTCCCACTACATTCTTATGTTAACAGTATAAACAGCTATATATAACTGGAGAAATAGCTCACTACATGTGATGTACAGGTTATAGAAAGCACCAACACTACACATCGAAGTGGATAGTAATAAAGCAGAGATTTTATTCACAGTAGGAGGCTATGAGCAGCCAGAATACATGTTCTACTTACAGGTCTTTCCAATTAAATCACAAAGTTATAAGTTATTTTATTTTAATCAGGTCAACTAATAACACAACTACAAAATAATTACATTATTTCTAAAATGTTGAAGAAAAATTCTCATTTCTAAATTTATTGTCTTTTTCTATAGCTAAACAATGTAAAGGGGAAGTATGAGTCCAATATGTATCTATAAAAGAAAAAAGAAAAATATTAATAACTGATCTTAATTGATTTGCTGGTATAAAACATTACTAATAATCATTTTACATAAAATTATTTATTTAATCACACTTTCAAAATGATGGACTGATGCACATAATACTTTAGTGACAAATTTATAAATATTATGATTTTTGTAGTAAAAAAATGAAACATCTCTTGATTTATAATACATTTAACTGTTTATTGACAAGTCAAATTTTAAAACATACCTTTTATGTTGCCTACATGTAGCAGCTATTATGTAGTACTGCTAGGAGGTGTATCTGTAATAATATGAGACATTATGGAAATTATAATGTATGAAATTGAAGTGCAAAGATAGTACTAAAACAATTTATTTTTTAAACAGATTAGTTTTACTTAAAATCACATATACTAGCATATTGTGGTAATATATATTAATAACATACTTGATTCTTTGCCAAGATATTGACAAATTTCATTGGCAAGTGATTTATTTTGTAGAGGACCATCTATGACATCAATGATATTATCCCAAGTTGCTGGAGTAGGCTCATTATCCAACCAACTTTGTAGCATCTTTGACATCTTCACTTGGTCAGAGGAAGTAGAATGACACAACGCCTCAATAGTGCTAGAGTCAACTCCAAGTAGATCTCCTATCTCTTGCCACTTTGCATTTACAGAAGAAAGAAGCCTGAGAATCTTATGCTTCTCTGGTTTGTTGTCTGTGAAATTATTAATAAAACAAAAGGAGCAAACATTATTAATAGCTACATACAGTAAGAACATATTGTTAATAATCTCTTAGTAAAGGAGGTAACAGTTGATAAGGTGCTATATAGCTACATGAAGGCATGGCTCTATATTGGTATTCTGTCACATTGTTTATATTTTTCTGCAAAGGACTCTTTAAAAGATGATTGGTTTTATTGCAATATTTAATAATGGTTATCTAAATAAATTACTGTTTCTCATATGTTTTCATCTGGACAAATGACATATCTGCATTCACAACAATTTCATAATTGCCTCTTGACAGGTGGTATAATATTTTACATATAAATGCAGTTTTAGGTATGCAGGTAAGTTAATGCAAACATTCCTTAAGCTTCAGCAGAATGTTTGTATACAAAAGTTCATGTAAGTAAATACTAACCTTGTAATTGCAGTTTCCCTACGGCCACACCCTGTGTAATCCAAGGTAATTGTCGTAAATGATCAATATCTGCTATTAATTGAGGATTTCTACAGCAAGTTAGTATCTTCTTTTTGTCATCTGGACAACAAAGATGATTGGAAGAAGAACATATTGAGCAATAGAAATGTTCCTGAGGTGATGAAAGAATTGGCTTATACTGAAACTTTTTAACAATATCTCCAATGCCTTCGACAACAGCATTTCGAATAGCTGAGCAATTTTCTGAAAGGCCACTGTAGTAGATATCTAGAGAGTAGATAGCATCAACAAGCAAAACTCCTCCTCCTAAACCAAGACACTGTAACCGGATTGCATTACGATATTGTAGTAGTTCCTCTGAAGGGTCATGACATGTTGGAAGTCGATAAAGATCAAATTTTGGTGACTTTTGTCGCTTAACAAGATTAACAACCAGAGCAGGAAAGATTCCTTGAGGTATAGGCTTCATATCCCAAGTTAAAACAAGAGCATCTGTGACTTTTGCAAAGGAGCTTGTTATATTCTCCAAGTTAGAAGTAGTAGGTAAAACACAGGGTAAAAAGAACTTTCCTTTCTCTGGTAAAGGAGCTATAATGAAGATATCTTCATTATATAAGAAAACAGACTAGGAACCAATCGTCCAATATGGTATATGTACAGAATTATTGTACAAGTCACATGACATAATACATCATATAAAATATCTTATTTGCTCATAGAGATGTAATAATGTCACTAAATTTTAGAATATCATTCAAAAATATAAACATTATTACATGACATATTACATTTATACAGTTCACATGTATACATATACATGTACATGTACAATGTATACATATATACATTACAACAATATTGTTACTATATATGAACACTTACCCTATCAGTGGAATTAGGATTGGCATGATTTTGTAAAATAAAGGACACAACTTCAGTGTGTCCATTTTTAGATGCAACAATCAGTGGTGTATCATTGAACTATACAAGAGTAAATGAAAATGTTTATTATTAACAAATTATAATTTAAAGAAAGGAAATATTGTCACAACATATTTAATTACATTACTTGACAGAACATGTCACTGTAAAAACTGTATGATAATAGTGGCTATAATTTTGGGACTAATAGCATTACATTCTGATTACTGAAATATCATGGTCATCTAGCTGTCTAATAGTTAATGACTCTTTAGTTGTTACTAAGACATATTGATATAATATTCAATTAATTGTTATATTATGTAAATTACTTATTTTGTTGTGATCTTTATTATTGGTTGTTTATGCAAAAAATAATGTCCATAATATCATTTATCAACAAATATCACTCTAACTAAGAGACTTCTAACATCATTTACTGTACAATTATATACAATAGATTGGGAAATTTTTGCGTTAAAAGTTTCATGTAAAAATTTTAAACACAATAGGCTGTATGGAGGATAATAGAGAAAAATTTGAATCTGGTAGTCCATCTGTAGGTTACAGATATCTTAAAGGAGCCAATTCAGTTATCTACACTTTCAACACTGTCAAAATCATGATGTAACAAGTGTATTACATACTGTCTTTCTCTTTCTTATTCTCTCTCTTTCTCTCTCTTTCTCTCTCTTTCTCTCTCTCTCTCTCTCTCTCTCTCTCTCTCTCTCTCTCTCTCTCATACTTAGAGGTCGCCTGAACAGGTGACATCTATTAGCAGCTGGGTGTGGTTAACAAGGACGACATTGTCAATTTTCCGTATAAAGTAAAGTCTGATCATTGATTTAGTAGTATTATTGTATGTAGAGGTAATAAATTCATTCCAGTAAACTGTGTTATAATTGTTTGGGTCATGAAATTTCTAGTGTTATTCTATCCATGTCTTTGTATTTTCTCTTTCTCTCTCTCACTCTCTCTCTCTCTCTCTTTCTCTCTCTCTCTCTCTCTCTCTCTCTCTCTCTCTCTCTCTCTCTCTCTCTCTCTCTCTCTCTCTCTCTCTCTCTCTCTCTCTCTCTCTCTCTCTCTCTCTCTCTCTCTCTCTCTCTCTCTCTCTCTCTCTCTCTCTCTCACTCTCATACTTAGAGGTCGCCTGATCAAATATGGCATTTAATGGAAAATTATACTGAAATAATTCATAGTCCTCTAAATATAGAGTACAATGCAGCATTTTATAAATTTTAGGTTTCACTTTTACAAATATCACAATCATAATATATTTGGTATCAACTTTTACATTGATGTCCACAAAGATCATACAGCTAGTACTGACAAGAAGCTAACACTTGATTACTCTAATGTTGAAGTATTGACTATAGTATTAACAATAACAGTATGTACTTAGCTAAACTGATGATTAACCACATTCGTTACTTTGTTAGTTCATCTATCCACTAGTTTAGTCCTTTCTTAGTATGATAATGAATGACCTGGTTGGCCTACTCTTTTCATGACTACTCTATTTATTTTTAGCTACTAAAAGCAAATTTGTACATTTCACCTTCTATTCATAATTGAATGTTATTAGTAGTAGTAGTAGTGGTGGAAATGTTAACAGTATTCATTACAATTAGCTTCATTGTCACCTAATGAATATTATTGAAGACTAATTAACAAATCAAGTCATAAAGTTTTATTACACTATCTACATATCCATAAATGTTATATTATTCTCTTCATTATGAATCCATTATAGTGTTTTATTAATAACAAGTCACAATGTACTAGTGATACTACTGATACTTTCTGTTCAAGATGGCTGTATAGCAATGTTTTATACACAAGCACCTGTTTAAATTTACTTACATGTAAGATACCGTTTTCGTATTTATTGGTAAATTTTTATAAACATTCATTAAATGTTTTGTTCATCTTTTTGTCCATTGTTTTAGTTGTAAACCATTCATTTATTTATTTATCTATTAGCTCCAGTTTAAAGTTAACTCAAGATACAATTCATGACATAATGAAGAACTCAATGTGACATTATGTATAATGACCTGTTCAATTAGTGATCAATACATACTTAAGTTATGATAAACTGAACTTTTTAAAATTGATTTTAAAATATAAGAACCTACATGTACTTATAGTACAATTATAATTGTACTATAAGTATATGTAAATATATTATTTTTACATGTTTATGAAATAAAACAGTAATAAAACAAAGTATACATATTATATGTAACATACATTATAATAAGTAGTGTTCATATTGGAATCATAAGATTGATGTCCTTGATAATTAAGAATTCATCCATACCCTCAGTCTTTGACAAGTCTATGATGAGATAGAATTCCAGGAACATTTGGATGTCTTATGATTTGCTTGTCCTAATATGGAAGAGTTAGATCATATTGAGGAGAGTAAGACAGTTAATGATATATAGCTGTGTTGTTATGTTTAATTGTAGCTATGATAATATGAAGGTCTCGTAATTGGTAATGAGATGAATTAAACTATCTATTGTTATTATACCAAGACTAGATATATCATTCACAGCAGTAGTTAATTCAGTAACTTTTTTAATGATAACTATAGATACTATAGATAGATACTAGACTAATGTAGATACATATAGAATTGTGTATTTACATTAATTAACAATCAAAAGACTGTTTACGTAGTACACAGACCTTTGTACTGGCTATGTCGCAGCTCAAAATAGATGAGTTAACTGTTTGTAATGTTAATGGTACACTTGAGTGTACAAGCTGGTTATCTAATATGTTAACTCGACATGTTGACTGTGTAAACCTGTTGGAAATAGACTAAATTACAACCTTTATATACAAGTATTGTTAATACCACTATATATGATTGCTACATTGTTTTAGACAAGTCTTTGAAACAAGTTTATGATAACCTGTAACAAAAATTATTTTATTATTTTCAATGTACATATGTAAAATTGACTAAATTTTTGATGTTAGTCTCCTGAAAGTAATTCATCTTTAGCAACAAGCAGGAAGGTACACATATGAGATTCAAAGATTAATTGTTATACATTTCATAAACTTTTATTCAACCGTTAACAGAAAAGTATATACAACTCTCCTTCAAACTCAATTAGTACAGTATCTGTTGCTACACTTAATTATGAGTCTCAACATGAAAACTCAAAAATAAGACAAAAATGACCATTACAAGATGCTAGTTTAAATTAATGAATACATTTTGTTATATAAAATATCTATTTACAGACACTTGATCCCTTTCCAATTCCTATTTTACGTGAAAGGCTCTGAAACTAACCTTTGTAATGGTCACTTGGCTGATGATGATAGAAAATATGTGGTGAGAGTACTGGCAACAATGCTTTGCTCATCTGTACAAAACCATCAATGTGCCATTGTTAACTTGTTGCCACTTCCCTCATCAACAACCACAAATTTCTGAAGGAAGCTGTGAGTCACATATAACTGTATGTACATGTTATTTTATATGTATAGTACTCCTTCATTCTTTATTCTTCATCTAACTATAATAGGAGTCATGGACCCAGTTTATTTACACCCGACGTCAAAATACAAATCGTGGGCAACCATCAACTTCCTCAGTGCCACACAATCCAAAGAAAACTAAAAGTGATAATATTGAAAAACATGCCTATGTTTCTATTTTTGGAGAGGGGGAAGATCAAGTATCACAAGAAAGAAACAAAATGTTGTTACAACAAGAACTTGTAATGCATCCAAAGTCTGACTTAACAAGATTGATTCGTCGTACTTTTTCAATTAGGCAACAGTTGATTTTGGATGAAACTATGCTAGTAAAGGAAATAACATCAGAGTATCCTCACCTTTCTAAACCTGTTCATGTAAATAATATATCATAAAATGTGGTTTATAGTGAGATTATATCTTGAACATAGGTAGCATTTGAGTTGGAACTAATTATAAAAGTAACTTCATTATATGAATCATTTTGCTGTGAATGGGACAAGTGGAAATGTGCCATTATCAAGTATGCTACAGCTTGTAAATCTTTACCAAAGGAGCTACGTCAATATTTTTCTAATTCTGTTGATGGAGGTATGTCTAAACTTCCATTACAGGCCTAACATAATTATCAATAAAGATGAAAAAACTTTGTTAGCACTTCATTCCCTAGCATACTTCTTGGCTACAAAACTTAAGAAGAAAAGAGAGCAATTTGTGGATTATTGTGTAATACCTTGTGTTCTTATGCAAGCTCCTGTAAGTGACTTTCTGTAAAAAGTACAAACACTTTAGTGCATGCTAATGAGTAATGTGTAACATCATTAACACGATTTAAATGATATTTTACGCTTGCATATTTCACTTAATTCATACCTAATACATATGGTTTCTACATAGAATTGATATTAGCAATCATATCTAGATGCACTTAATTTTAGCAATTTAAGACTAATGTAATGTTTTACATATTTATTGTTAATTATATACACTGTAGTACCCCACTGACAGAAGTTGTTGACAAAAAGAACAACCACCCTCATATTTTGAGGTTTGAAGATGGTAATGAGGATATTCCTCCTCAATATTTTATTGTTATTGAACAAGACGTAGTTATGGAATGTAGAAACTTCACTAGTGCTCTATATTACCTAATATCTACGCATCATATCTTTAACATTTAATATAATGTGACAGTCAAAGTTGTTTTGTTCTTTATACAAAGAAAAATTGCCAATTTCGATGATAAAAGTTTTAAAAAATCTCCTGTCTACCTGTCTGTTGAATCTGGTATTGAATGTTATTTGGACTAACAATTTTCCCTTCTATATGATTTAAGTATATAGGTCCATTTTGTTAAATCATTTACCTTCTTTCTACATATTTGCTTATGAATTATTGAGTTTTCTTTCTTCAATCAACATTCATGTTTATTTTTTTTTCTATTTTGTCAACCATAATTATTGTTTATTGCATTAAAGAAATTCACTGTTATATTAACAGACTTGTTTTCAATACAATATAACACGACTATGTTATAACAGCAATAGTTTTTGTTACAATAACAGATTTTGCTTTTCAATACAACTTTTTGTATTAAATGGCATAAATAACTGATCTTATAATTAGTTAATACGTACATTGCTGTGTATTTATTCTCAACTTTGACATCTAAAACACAACCACTAGAACTAAATATAAAAAATTATTCCTCTTCTACAAAGTCTTCAACAAAATACTCTACTTCCCTTCTTGCATATTATCTCTTAAACCATCCTCTACTCATAGTTCTTGTCAATATAACCCTATCATGCTCTCTATACAGTTTTCTCATAAACATGCTTCATTACATTGCTTTGTTTCCTCTGCTTCTGATCTTTGGAATGGTCTTCAATATTTCTTTAAATCATGTTCGTCAGCAGACTCCTCAAAAGTAAATTATAAATATAATTTACTATAATCTACACAGTGGTATCTTTATTCACTTCTATTACATTTAATTATCATGATAATATAAGGTTTGATATCCTTAAACATTAGCTACTTGCTATTGGGTAACTCTTTCTGTCATAAAAAAAATCAGCATCGACCCACAGATGAATAACAGCACATTCACTTTTATATTAATCCTTCATGTGTGTTATGTTAAATATGTTCGTTAAGGATGTGGTGCGTGACGATATTAAGATTGAAATGTTAGTGAGGCTTCTATTTATAGCAGTAGTAGTTTTATTTATAGTAGAAGTCTAAAAATATTTTGTTATGATTTCCCACGACGTACAAATGGTAAGGTTTCTAAAACATTTCTTCATGAAAAAGTCCTCCTTTGTCCCTCATTTCCTTTCCTTTTTTTACATGCTTATTTTAAGCTAAGTTTGGAGTAGAATAAATTGCATGCGTTGAAGTAGGTTTGACCTCCCCGTGTTTGACTAAACTTTAGTTAGCTATGATATTTGAGTTAATTTCAAGATAGAATGTCATGGTAACAGCAGATAAGACTATATGTGAGTGTCTGTGTTGCTTAGATTGAGTGTGTTTAACAGTGTACATGTGTATTGTCCTGTCTATGGCTTATACCTGGTAATGGTAATGTAATAAATAATATGAATTACAATATTAACAGTATATGTGTGTGAGTGTGTACTAATGTAAAACAAAATCTTTGACTAAGCTATAGGATGAATGTTCTTATAGTTCTTAAATGTATGATATATCTTAAAACAATGATGTATTCATAGATTAATATAACATGTCATTTTTGATGTTGGTTTATTTTCCCAGATTATCTTCTACTACATACTTTACAGTCACTTTTTACACTGAGGACTGGGAAATGATGTTCACTTAGTCAGTTACTGAAATGTTATCTTGTAGTGTGGTAGGTACTGAGTGTACATATATTGTTGACTGTATATTGATAAGGGCTTGTGCTACCTATAGAAATCCATATGTCAGAGCAATAGCCAGGTTTAAATTCAGTGTACATGATGTACTCATTTATGAGAGTGGTGCTTAGCTAGTGAAAAAGAAAATTAATTTCCACCATTTCTTGAAGAAGTGATAAATCCTTAGTGTATAACTAACTACTCCTTCTTGTCTACACCTCCCATGTAGGTATTGTAATGATCAATGTTTGCTGGCTTCAGGATGATCTCACTTTCCTCTTGGAAGGTATTAATTCATCTTTGAATCTTCACAGAGTCACTGTCACTAATAAAAAAGGTAGCCACAACTTCTTATTCATTCATTTAATTCCAAGTATGCATCTGTCTTGGTATGTTATGATATCACCTTTTGTTTATGAATTTTTTCTTTTGGAACCATTCAGGTATTTCTTTTCTGTTTAGCCTGAATGTATATTGTCAAAATCTGTATCCCTTACTTTGAAGATCAGCTATTAGGGAAATAATAACACAAGTTGACAAGTGTAAATCACCATCATAGTCCTCTGATTTTCGGTGTAAATGTCGTTGTTCCACATGTAGCCATCTTGGCATCAGTAATTACCCAAACCTTCATTCTTTTGTGGGGACGTACTAAGAAAAGACAGCCCAAGCTTATAACTGATATCCCCTACTCTTTACTACAGTTTTGTTTTGGAGTGTATGATGATTGGAACTGATAAGGTGAGCAGTGATTAGTTGAATTTTGAATAAATGATCATTTCCAACTTGTTCATAGGAGGAAGTATAGTTGTCATTGTCTGAGAGAAGAAGAAAGTAAAAGAAGCATAATTTGTGAAAGCTATCATTGATAAGCGGCCAATTTGTGCACCAGTACATTTGATATATGGTATACTGATGACACCTATAATGATTACTAAGTAATAGTTAGAGCCCTATGCAAGGTTATTTAGGCGTTTACTAATAAATATAAAAACCTGAGGCTGGCCAATCAAATTGCAGTATTTGCATCTGGTATATACTAATGTTATATAATTATAGAGCTCTCCTATGCTGAATTGATGTTTAGTAAAATCATGCTCTTAAGCTCTAGAATGTTGCTGAAGATGGTCATCATGAGAGTTAATATAATGCTGACTATAGGGATTTGTTTTGATGTAATATTTCATTACTTATTGTATTTATCCATAGGTGATTGAAATTATCAATAGGTTCTGTTTCTTGTTTCTCTTGAAATGGAGGAGCATCAGTAGTAGTTATTATTGGAACAGTTATTATTGGAACAATAGAAGCAGTAGTTTAAGCAGTAATTTAAGCAGTAGTTTAAGCAGTAGTTTAAGTTTAGTGTGGAAACAGGAGAAGCAGTAGCAGTAGCAGTGTTAGGTGTAGTAAAAGTAGTACTACTTTCATTTATATTAAAAAGCAGTTCTCATCATTCACGCAACTATAAATATAAACACTGCATTCAAAATTATCATCACTAGTTGATATCAATGTCCTCCATCATTATGCTGCAATGTATCTGAATCACTCATACAGAGAAAGTGTGTCAGTGGAACTAGAGTTTGATAGAAAACAAAGTGTATGTTCTTGAAAATTACCCAAGGTGCCAAGAAGAGGATGCTATTAAATTGGGCTGGGCTTGAAGACTCCTTTCACAGATGGTATTATAATAGTAAATATTGATGATCACTCAATCATTTTGAACTAAAACACATGAGATATTGTATGAGATATGTTTAAAATAAATGTATAAAATACATACAATGATAAGGTAATGTCATTTCTGAGAATTTAAGTGCAAAATATTTCACTAACTGACATAAGAATAATAAAGAAAACACAAACATATTATGATTATCTTATAATATGTAAACTATATAAAATGGTTGTTTACTTGCAACTTAAAAAGTTGCAAACACTTTTAAAAAACTTTGATGTAGCCAAATCTGAATGACAAGTAATTAATCAAGTTCATAACAATTATAAATAATGTATCATACCTTAATATTTTTACATATTTTTGTCAGCTAAGTCATGTAAATTTAAACTAGCATCTCTTAAATATCTAGAAAGTTGAGAAGGTGCTAGCATTGAGTTTGACATGATCCTTTAGGTTATCAATAATCCTATTACCATAATGTGGTTCATATAACTAAGTATCTGCATTAGCAGATATATTAATACTAAGACTAATGTATCCTATATTGATATAGATTAAATTAATAATAATTTATAGACAGATGAAGTCACATATTTTTAAATATGTTGTATATGATCACTAAGTTGACTGTAGGTATATGGTGCTAACACTTGAAAAAGCTTGAGACCTAGAGCTTGTAATTGAATGAGTACTTACAGTCATTTATCATAAATAGTACCAACAGCTTTGTTTATCTTTAATAATGTATACTCAGTTGAGTAATGCAGTGAGAAGGAGGAATGCCTTGTTAAAATTCAAAAATAGCACAAACTTAATTCATCTCCACTTTAAAGGTGTCTGGAACCATTCATCTTTGGAGATGTAGAGAGCTAGCAATGGATGTAATCAACCTTTATTAAATCCACATGGAGTTTTAGAGTGGGAATATTTAGTATATATGGTATATGCACATTACTCATGAAGACCTCATTAAGTATTTAGTTAATAATTTTTTGGTGAATAACTGTTATTGGGAGACTTTGTAATAGATATAACAAAATTTATTGTTCTGTTTAGAGACTAGCTATAAGAGACTATTGAAGTCTAGCAGAGACTACTGAAGTTGCTTTAGTGACTTTACCAGATTATATGATACTGTAAATAACATAGTGTACATAGACAAACAAACACTGTAGAAAAATAAGAGAGAGATGGGAGTCTCCAAAAGAGTTTGTAAGACGAGCTTAGACAATATATAATGCTATGTAACATAGTGACTAAATGGAACAAAGAAAACCTTAATTTTGTTGTACATATTATCAAATCTTTCTCTCTCTCAGATTCCCATTCAGAATTGTGGTAGCAGTGTTTGTAATCAATGTACTCTAACAAGTAACTAACTTTTAAACACATTTAATAATCTTGTTGATATATATAGTTGTTACCACTTTATCTATTTTTGTGCATCCATTTTTTCATATAACTGACATTATTCTCTTTTACTTATTACATTATTATTATTATTAATATTTTTGATTACTCCAGTCTTACTTTCTAAATATTGAGCTTTACTTGAAACAAAGCAAGTAAATAAGTTATTAATGAGAGAAATCATTAAAATATTCTAAAGACTTTGTTTGTATCAATATGTTCTTCTCAATACATGTATCTAGTAATTTTAGGAAAAGTAAGTTTTTGTATGGTGTATAACACAATTCTATTTCTGACTAAAACCACACAGTGTTATCGTTCCTCATGTGTATTTAGCAAACATTGCTCGTTATAACATATTGCATTACTACACGTGTAACACCTTGACACAACACAACTACTGAATTCCAGAAGCTTTAAACTATAAACACTTGTCTGACAAATTACATTGTCTATATAGCCCAATAGCTTGCTTAGTCCCTTCTATTTGCTGCCATATATTCTATAAAGTTTTCCATTTCCCATAGTCATGCAGAGCACTAAAGTACACAAAGAAGTATTAACAATTTTCTTAGAATTGTACTCTTGTTTCATTATTAATGGTAATGTCATTGATCCTTCACTAATGTTTAAACTGAATGTGTATAGAGAGAATTATCTTATACTGAAATTAATTTATTGACTATGTTATCTATTATTTGCTTGAAACATGATGTGATAGAAAAGCATTTCACAGGATGGCCAAAATAGTGCATTACTATCTAGTAAAGTAGACATATAAAACTAATTCAACATAACCAAACAAATTGCTTTTTTAATCTCTACTAAATGATGATCATAAACTTAAAATATGACATGATATGCTGTTTAAAAAGAACCACAGCCAAAGCTGAAAAGACACATTGAGTTGTCTAACAATTTAACCAGTAAATGTAAAAGGATCAGTTGAATAATGGATGATAGAGATGTACAATGATTGTTGTATGATCATATGTTTACGTAATGGATGAATTCATTGATGAATAAATAGATGAGTAAATAAATTGTGGAGGAATTTAGTGATTTAAATGAGTATGAATGGATAGAAAATAGAGTACACAATGGCACCTATAATGATTACTAATATTATATAGTTATAGAGCTCTCCTATGGTGAATTGATGTTTAGTAAAATTGTACACTCAATCTCCAGAATGTTGCTGAAGATGGTCATCATGAGAGTTACTATAGTGCTGACTATAGGGATTTGTTTTGATGTAATATTTCATTACTTATTGTATTTATCTATAGTTGATTGAAATAATCAACTGGTTCTGTTTGAGAGCTGTTGCTTGTTCTTGCTTTTCTCGAAATGTAAAAGGATTAGTTGAGATGAATAAACAGATGAGGTATATAAAAATTAGTGATTTAAATGAGTATGGATGGATAGAAAATAGATTACACGATGACTCATTTTACACTTACACATAATGTGGTCCTTCTAATATAGTTATAGAGGTAATGCTAGCATTATTGCTACTAGTAGCAGACCAGATAGACCATATCCCACTATTGAAATCAACCATAGGTCAGAGCATGGTCTACATTCTGTATTACCAAAGACAAATTTTGTTTATTGATTTGTATAGCACATCTACTGTGACCTGGGAGGACTACATTATCAGCATACATAGCTCCACCATATAAGAAACCATTGTTGTTAAGGACTGTAGCAGTTAATGGTTCTTGAAAAATCAAGAAAGATGAATAAAGAGAAATGGTCATCCATTTGTACCCAGAATTTTACTAAACAACAGTTGCCCTGTCAAATGTATATTGCTGTTAAAGACTGTATTCACTAGGGATTGTTATCATGAAACTTGCTATTTCCTCCAATTGTAACATTTTTTTCAATTACTAAAATTCAAGCATGAAGTAGTTGTATACAATGCATGACTGTGAGTAGTCATATGATTACTTTTTTGTGGTACAGTGTTTTCAAGAATCATGGAGATGTTGTGCTTGGATTTGTCCATGACATAGACATAAAGGTATGGTCCTTACTTGCTTAAAATGCTCATTATAAATGTTACATTTTTGAGCAAGATTTCTGTTTATTTTATAAATTTATTGCACTGTTCAAAAATGACTAAATAAAACTTCCTCCATTTTTAAGAGAGTCATATTCAATAACAGAATATTTAGTGTCTTCATAGGCTATTAATTTTCTCATTAGTATAAGTCTTAGTAGTGTTGATAAATAAGTTTTAGTCTCAATACATTTTCATCAAATATACGACATTATTGAAATGTCTGGATTATTGAAAATAGCATCGACTCACAGATGAATAATAACAGTTCAATTTTATATTAACTCTTATCTGTGTCATGCAAAAAATTGCTCATTAAGGGCGTGGTACGTGACAAAATTTGATTGTAGTGTCATTGAGGCTTCTATTTGTAGTAGAACAACTTCTAGTTATAGTACAAGTCCTAAGATAGCCTTTTGTTCTCAGCCACGAGGCATTGTGGGCATAAGAGATGCATATACAGGAAAGTAGTATGCTTATATTATACATCTGTTCAATACTATGTTATCAGTCATTTGTTTATTTACATACCATCATAATTATTACTACCACATATGCTGTATATTATATTATAATTAGTAGTGTCACTATTATTACTGCCAGTATATGTATAGTAATAACAGATCATGTACATGACACTAACAGTCTACATTTCTTTGTACTGAAGACACATGAAAGTCATATTAGAGTCTATGTTTATAAAACTCAATACATTAATAGTAATTTCTTATTTATTCTTAATAAGGAAGCTTAGAACAGGATTATTTCACTATACTGTGGGCACTAAAATAAATTAACGTTTGCACTATAAGTTTGGGACTTTTGTTTTTTTTCACAAAATGGGCTACATTGTGTCACTCAACACTAATAATCATTATCATATTACAAGTTAGTGACACTTTATAACTTGTACATTAATGTTCATATGTCTACTTTAATTGTTTGTATCTGTTAATTGCTTTGTCATATCACACAATCCTTACACATATTTGTACTAAATAGTGTACTTGCACGTGACTGGAAAATTTATTTCGAGAAAATGATCTTTTTGGATTGACCTGCAAAGAGCGAGTTGTACCAAAAGAACTAGGCAGAATTGGTATAGGAAAGCTTCGTTTAGAAGGAAGATGGGTTCTACAAATAGATATCTATATCTTGAAAGTTGCCTGTAGACATTACTACGACTGAGATATAATAGCGCGAGTAAAGCACTTTTTTGTATGCCAAACTAAAGCAAGTGGATCGCTGAATCTGAAGGTATACAAACTACTGAAGGGATTGCTATGTCTTTTTAAAGCCAGTAACACTAAGTAAGGTATGTTAATGAACTATAGAGTATTACTAAGCAGTATGTATATGCTGAAGTTTTTCTTTTTTTGCTCATACAATATTGACAATTGCTCGTGATTGTTGTAGCCATTGGCAATTTTTATTTCTTATTATAGGTTTTAGTAAATATTACAATGGGGTTATAGGAAACTATATATGATCAGTAGCACACAATGGACTGATGTATATAATACATACAGATTTTATGAGATATGAGATATTGTATGAATAGATACTTAGAGACGAAAGGTATATTTATATTACACAAATATTACTCGTATTGTTTTGTGTGCCACATTAGGAAGCAATCTTTAGCATCACAGTGTGAAAAACCCAAACATTACACTCTCTATAATACCAGGAAGTGACAAAATATCAACATGAGTGTGATGAACTACATTGTGGTAAGAGTATTGACCTCTTTTCAACTTGTTGTTGTTATCTCTTATCTTCATAGCAAAATGACAAAGAGATAGTTACAGCTTCCAGGTGAAGTAGCTTAAGCCCAGTAGGAGCAAACCATATTATTCAGAGAAAAAACAATTGTGTAGCAATTATAATTATTCACCAAGACATTCCATATACCTCCTTAAAATTTTTTGACCACTAACATAACTTTTTTCATGTAAGGAATTTCTTTCATTTAAAAAGCATAAAGGAAAAACTGCATAACTAAAAAAATGGCAATGATGTGTCTATTTAATTACAATATTAAGTTTATGTTGATTCAAGATGTTAGAAAATGTAAACAAACACAATTGCAATAACTCCTATGAGTAAAGTGATGGCCAGAATTATCTCATTTCTTCGTGTAATCTTTTGAGTTCCAGATCCTATTAAAGAACATTAAAAAAATTATTATTTGTGATTTGTAGTTATTGGAAATATATAATCATTTTGACATTTTGCATTAATTACTTGGCTCATCTTTTGATAAATCTAATTCAGAAGGTGTTGTGTCTACTTTGGGACTAAACATCATAATAATCACTCTCATATAATCGACATACCTGCTATATTATCATTTTTAGACAAGGACAAATCTAATTCATCAGCATTAAAGGCATCTTTAAAATTAATAAAATGTATTTACTGTAATTTTAAAATGATCACTTAGGCTTTTAGTGTTGTGCTTTACTTGCAAAAATTATCAATTTCGTGCTTATTATTCAAACTAACTTGGTGATTTTAAGTTAAATTTTAAATTGTTATTAAAACAAAACAGTTTATTCTGAAATTAAAATAGTTAGATTATTAATATGACTGTATTTAGACAAGACTAGACAGAGTACAAATTTTAAATGGATAGATCTGCAAGGATGAACAGATATGATAATACGACTATTACATATAATTAAGGTTTTGTATTGTATAACTGACAATAAATAAACAGACTCAAACAATGACTTCTAGATTAAAAATCAGAATATATAATACATTGCCACAGCAATTACTTGTTTGTATACATACTATAGTTTCGAGTCTCCATAATTATCCGATAACATGTAGTTACATTATTACTCATAACACAGAGAATCCAAATCTGTCTTAAATGCTTGAGGAGTTATTTTTAGCTTCACTTGTGGTAGCTTATATTGTAACTTGCTGTCAACTTTACTGTGGTTAGTTACAATTCTCATTCCAAATAATAGTATTACAAATTCAGTGAAATCAAAGGCTAAGAATGACACAAGATGACATAAACCTGTGCTTTCTAATACTATGTAGTAGTTACTAACATATATCTAATAAAGAATCATAAACACTGCTTTCTTGCACATAATCTACTATTGTGCTTTTGTTTGTATCTAGCTATTATAGAGCAATGACTTTGAGTGGTGTCAACTGTGGCTAATTGACATCAATGATAAATTGAGTCTGTCAAATCATGTCTAAATAGCCTAACAATATTATACGAAGACAATACCATTAATGTCAGAAGTTAAAGATGGTAGTACTGATGGTATGAGGGAGAGCATCTTACTTGGTGCTAGCCCTTCATGAATCCTTCATGAATATTGACATCTGAACAACTGCCATCCATCACGCTTGGTATTCATAGTAATGACATTAAAATTGTCACCTTTTTTGATGGTAATCTCATCATGATGCTCTGCAGGATAAGATGACAGGGCTTCAGCTTTTAACTGGCTGTGACGTTGATCTCTGGAATCAAATGATGATGAAATAGGAATAGGTGTCTCTGAAACTTGAAAGCAAGAATAATTAAAAAAATAGTTATTTATTTTAAATCATGGTTAGTATTGACGTTCAAGACTGACATTTAAAAGACATGAAAGGAGTAACATTGATGAGTACAGATACGAAATTATTACTATAAGTAAAATATTGAATGGATCACCACAAAAAATAACTATAAGTACTATATTTATTGTATAATTATTAGAAAATATAAAGATGTAACAGTGATTGCTTTGAACTCAATTATTGCATTAGATATTGTTAACTGAACTGCTTACTTATTTTAAGTTTTTGACGGATTTCATTAGCGATAGATCTCTTCTGAAGAGGTCCCTCTATGATATCAAGAATATTATCCCATGAAGCAGGAGTTGGTTCATTATCTAGCCAGCTTTGCAACATTTTTGACATCTTAAGTTCATTTGAAAATGAAGAAGTGGCCAAACTGTCAATTATGTCTGCACCAACTCCCAGTAGACCACCAATCTCTTGCCATTTGCCTTTGATTGGAAAAAGTAACCTTAATAAGATATGTTTTTCAGGTTTCAAAACTGTAAAGAAAATAAATAATACAAATTATATTGAAGTATTAAATTATAGTGCAACGTTAATGTCAGAAAAATACTTATTGTTTTAAAAATTAAGGATACATCAGAATGAGTGACTTCCTTGCAGGCCTCTTAATTAAGCAATGAATATTAATTACTATTATTAGATACTCTCAAGTAAATGCTCTTACCAAGTTCACTCTTATCTGCATCAGCAGCAGCAGTTGCATTTTTATTAATCCAGGGAAGCTGTCGTGCTCGATTGATATCTTTTGTTGACATGCCATCTTTATAGCAAGTAAGTATCTTCTTGTCTTCATCGGGACGACACAGATGGTCTGCCAGAGGTGAACAAATAAAGCAAAGGAAACGTTCCTGAGGCATTGAGAGAATTAGCTTGTATTGAAATTTTGTGACTACATCTTTGATTGCTTCAAGAATGACATCTTTGATAGTAGAGCACTTTGTTGGAGGACCAGAATAGTATACCTCCATCCAGTAGATAGCATCGACAAGTAAAACTGCTCCTCCAGGACCAATACATGTTAAGCGAATAGCATTACGATACTGCATATCAGATTCTGACGGTTGATGAAGGTTAAAATGTGGTGTGACATGTCGTTTAAGTAGACCCACAACCAAAGCAGGAAAAAGTCCTTGAGGAATTGGCTTTGTATCCCATGTCAAAACAAAACAATCAATGCTTTTATTAAATGGATCTCTAATACCATCTAAACATGAGGTTGTGGGTAAAACACTTGGTAGAAAAAACTCGCCTTTTTCAGGTAATGAAGCAATCACGAATATATCTTCCATTAATTTTAAGAAATCATTTGCTGTAAAATCAGGTGAAAAACCATCAGGAAGACAATCAAGTACCTCTCGTGTAAAAATACCTTCAGCCTTGAGCTTAAGATGAGCATTTCCTGGAAGAACTATATTCATTTCTTCTAATTGGGTAATGGCATCAGCAAAAGAAATACTGATTAATTCTGAGAGCTTATTAAAAAGGGGCTGTGGGTGCAGAAAAACCACGTCAGGCAATACAGTTGGAAAGTACAAGAAAATAGTTAAATCGTGATAGTACAGTAACGAAGCTTCAATGTCTTTCCGATCCATCTCAAGAGTCAAGCCTATTCTTAAGCATTCCCTTTTATTGACTACCATTGATTTTGTAATTTTCTGAAGATCCTCTAATTCAAGCTTAAACAAGAACCATCGTGCTGGAATTTCAGCCTCAATGTAAGATCGGGACACAATTGTACGAATTCTCTCTGCAATTTTCATTTCAGGCTCACCTCTGGATGTTGTGTTGACAGGAAATATTATTTCCTTTTTGGCTTCACAGTAATTGATATACACACCTCTGAATTGACTTAAGGTAGACCACAAACGAGCGTTCTTTTCCCTCAAAGACTCGCCAACGCATTCTGTTATTTTATCAAAAAACGTACCAAGAACAAGAAGACAAGGCTCTGGATGTGAAAACTTAATGTGAATTTTGCGCAAATCAGGCTGATCTATGGACGACAACGAACGAAAAGAAGACTCAAGTAGTTGTAAATTAGTGATTTCTCGCTCCACGGGAGCTCCAATCTCTTGACCCTCAAAGCTAAAAAAAAATTTTGGCTTATTTTCAAGCTTCTCATTTAGCTTTTGCGTGAGAATATTAACTGGACTGTAGCGTAATATTGCGGGAGCAATATCCAAAAAGGCTGCTTGTCCACCTGAATCTACACAGTAAATCCAATGAATGTTGAATAGCTCAGGAGATTCTTTTACAGTAGGCATGATCTCAACAATCTCATTTACTGTTTGTGCAACAGGTGGAGAAGGTGTCTGCTTTGAAGGAGAAACTGCGGTGACTTCATTAAGGTTTTGTTGTGTTTCTTCTTGTGAACTATAATCATCAGATGAACTGTTGCTATCCTCATGTTGTGTAGTGGAATCAACAGAAGAAGATGAGACTTCAATTTTAATAGCTTTGGCAATCATACGTTTTACATATGGAGTATTAATTTCTTCCCAAAATTGACTGGTAAAAGACGAATCGGTTGACTCACTTCCTGCAATGAGACTTGCAGTCTCTATTCTTCTTACTTCAGGAGCAGTGGCTACAGAGGTGCTGTGATGAAGGGTAGGTGGTGGGAGATTTAATAAAAGTTTCATGATAGATGATTTTCCAGTTCCAGGAGCTCCTGACACTGATAACTTTGAGTATTTGCATCTAATTCGGCCTTCTTTGAGTGCCTTGTGAAGCAAACCAGTATAATCTATAAAGCAAAAGAGGTAAAACTTTAAAAACTATTTCTTTGATACTGTATAACACTATATGTTAGCCTTCATATTGGTACAATAATACTGGTACACTCATGATTAAGGATTGCATTGTCAACTGGTGTGAATGTATTATGTCATAACATTATACTGTATGAGTCTTTATAGTTTATGATTAGATGAATGGAATGTCAATTATCTTCAAAGACATGTTATGATATTAATCTGTTTATTATAACTGACATATCTTTAATAGTCAAAACAATGATTTCTTAATAACTTTCAATAAGTTTCCAAACAATATCAGTAGTTAATAACTTGTTCAATTTGTACTCAGTACATTTTCATATGACTATTTTCAATATAATTTATACATACATAATATGTTACTTTTGAAGTCAATACATGATCATAGTACTGAGTGTTTGCTTGTAATCCTTGATTATCAGTTTGTACAGATTGTATAGTCATGTATAAAGTTACACTGTTATTACTAGCAGTATACATCATGTTACTAGGTTACATTATTATCATCGTATTGACATTTATTGTAAGTACATTCTATAATGTACAGAAAATAACAATGAACTACACTAGTATAGAACTATACACTGACCATGTATTGAATTGTTAATTAGTTGTAGAATTTTCTCTTTATTAAAATCATCAGATTCTACCATGTCAGCAGGTGTTTGGCCATTACTATTCTTTATGGTTGCATCTGCACCACTTAACAGTAAAATTTCAACACATTCTACATTCCCTCTACGGCAGGCATCATGCAAGGTGCTAAGTCCATCCTATGTTATAAAAGAAATGATACTAAGAGGAACATAAAAGAATTTTTATACTATAGCATTATATGTTAATCATTATATAATTATGTAATAAAACATAATGAAGGGAATATACTAAATTGATATAATGCTAACATTTATGTTTTTCTAGTCATATTCTTACAATTGTCCAACATATGATGATCTATACTGTGTGTATAATTAAAATAACCACTTTATATAAATTCAACATTGATTACATCTGTTTTATTTGTTATTAAAATTATCAATAATAAACGTTTAGAGCTTGAATAGTGGGAAGATTATTCAAACACATATTAAAATTTGAAAACCATACAATTTTCACACATACTCTACAATGATAGACTTCAGGTAAGTGCATGATTTATTGTCAATTAGAAATTGAATGTACGGTATTTACAGGAATGTATAAAAATATAATGTTACAAACGAGTGTGACATAAAATAAATAAATTAGTGCACTAAATATCTGTTAGTGCCAATACTAAGTTAACTATTTTGCAAGTGATGTTTACTATTGATTATGCTGTGCACCGACAGGAGAAAACAAATTATCATTACAATTGAGATATCCGTATAGTTATATTAAATGTTTAGATTGCTATGAGCAGTAGTTTGTATTCATTCACTCATATGTCATGTTGTAAGAAGTCACTAACCATTGACAATTCTATTATACAAGTACAATATAATTATAAATGTCAGAACATAATATCAATTTATCAAAGTAATACACAGTATCCTGATATATTTACGTTGTTGCTACTGATAGTGTCATAAATTTATTTTATAGAATGGAATAAACATAATGAAGACACTGACTAGTTAGTGCTAGGATTATAGTAAATGTAGCCATGTTGTTTATATTATGATGATATGTAGGCTCTTGATATTTGGGATAATTTCAGCCTGTGAAATAGAACATATATGTTCATTCTCTCTTCCATTGGTGGCATGTTAAAGTGGTTAGATCATTCAATAAAAAATTACCTTATAAGAAAAGATCTGATATAACTATTGCCTCATCCATTGTAGTAGTAAATATTCAATGCATATAAATAAACCAATAGACAGAGCTCAATGTGATATGTTATCATTGTTCATTTTATATAACAATCATAGTTGATAGACTACTTTATTGTTCTTAGTTGTTTCTTCTGTGAGCAATGATCCATGTTAGAAGATGATAAAACAACAAATAGACATACTCAATTATAAGCACAGAACATTTTATTACACACTATTGTATTCTTTCGTTATAATTTTTTTCACCAGTCAACACATTTAAATTATGAAAACTAGCACTGTATATTATAAATATTATGTCATCTTGTTTAATTATAGCTGCTACAATAATCACTTTTTTGTAATTATTTTAAGAGTGTATATACATCTTATAAGAGGTAACTAAACCACAAATAACTACATAATTACATGTATTAATTACAACATTACATACAAAATACAGTCATATTTAATAATAACAACATGTTGAAATAATGAAGATGCTTACTCTGTCAATGGCATCCAGTGATGCACCACATTTTATTAGCATATCAGCTACATCATTGCGGCCATTGTGAGCAGCATAGTGAAGTGGAGTAGCCTTGTCCTACAAAATGGAGATGTTGGATTTAAGATCAAATCAACTTATACATCTAATAATACATTACAAATGATAGGTAAAGTAATTCAATATGCTTTTACTAATGTGTATAGAAAAATGTCTCTTCATTGTTATAAAAACAACATAAAAACCTGATTTCATGACACTAAGATCATGTTTTGTAATTAGAACAGTAGATAAAACAAACGTTTGCATCTTCTATAGCTTAAGAGTATATGTCTTATAGTATATGTAAGTATATGTCTTATAGTCTATTATATTAGTTAATTTATACTAATAATCAAAAGGAAGTACTCTTAAGCCATAAATGTATTCATAAGGTAATCAAGGTGTAAGTAAGCTGGGACTAATGCGATAAGAATTGTGGCATAGAAAATACTGACAAACAATACATACTCTCATTATAGTCATATAAATTACATATCTTATTATAGAGGTCACATCCTATAAAATGTCCTACTTTGTTGGTTGTTTTTTATTGGCAAAATTTCTTTTGCCAGTCAATTTCAAGTGTGTTCATTTATTGTTCACAGTATGTACTAGTACTAATATTTACTATATCAATAATTATTAAGGAAATTATATCATATAAAGTCTTTCTTGATTAGTGATGTAAAAAGACTCTATTAACAACGTGTACCAGCCATCAAATAATTACACCAACTAGACTAATGACTTAGTAGCTCTCATAGTTAGCTTTATCTGATGACAATAATGAAATAGTACAACATACAAACTACTGATATATCATACATATAGACTAAATATAAAACACTGCCATGTTTTGGAAAATATATATGACATAAAATATAGAACCGTTGTTTGTGATTTCCTCATGTAATTGTAGAGATTGTTTGTGTTACTAGATTTACTGTTATATATAACATTCTCTAAGATTGCTTTGCATTGTACAATAGGACTTGTTAACTCCACCCACACCAAAATATACATTACTTGGAATAACATACTTGCGACAAAACCTGTTTACAGAGACTCTTTATATTCTAAATGTATAATCTAAAAAAATGTATACTGTACTTGTTTCTGTGAAGATTCACATATTCTATTCCTTATCATTTATGTTAATTACTTAATGATATATAATTATAATGTTTGCTATAGTTAGCGATTACTATTTTACTTAATTATTACAATACAATGTAAAAGAGAATAGTCCATTGTATAATGTACATTACACAAGAGTTGTAATCTTAAAGTAGAGAGTAAACACTAACCCGTTCTAGTGCATGTATATTGGACCCATTTTTAATTAGCATTTTTGCTATTTTTACATTGGATGCCCAGTGTAATGCTGTTTCACCAAACTGAAAAAGAAAAATTATAAAGTTAATACTAGATAACTAACAGTATACTATACATTGTACATAAACAAGTACTATCATAACATGTGGTCAATATCAGTGGAGGTTCATGTTGTTTATTCTCTCTGTTATGACTATTATTAGTAGCTCATATCATGTCATATCAATGTAGTACATTTAACAAACACTATAGTATGAACAACAAAACTAACCAATTTAGGAAAGACTACTAATACAAGTATAAATTTGAGATAAAGAGAAGTCTGAATTAATGGTGGAAACCTCATACAATTATACAAATGTTAATATTAACTATATATGACTTACAAATGGCACAATATAACATAATACTACAAGTATAGTATGAACTAGTAAGTCATGTGTTCTTTTCTAAAACAATCTCTTTATTAAAGAAGATATATTTCAAAAATTATTGGAGAGGTAAATAAAGCTGTGATGTTAACATCCAGGCACCTGAGTAGGCATCTTTCACAATCAGGAACATTTTTCCCAATAAAAGGAACCACGTAATTAATATGGATGCAGGACCAGGGCTGTTGAGGCTACTTTCAAGGGTGTAGAAGTGCAACAAGATGATAGTTCTAATGCAACTAACATTTCTGACTCTATTTAACCTTTTATACAAATCTGAGCCAATGCCTTGCCAACAAACATAATTATGTTTCAGTCAGAGCTAGGGTGCAAGATGCGAAATCAATCAATTGTTCTGAACCGTCATCAAGAAATGAGAGAGAATTGTCCCAAGACCATGGAAAATAACATCACATGAGAGAACATTTCTTCCTTTTATCAATATCAACTATAGAGGCAAGGAGATCGGTGAGTAATTATTTAACTTAACAAAGCGATATTACTTTTTGAGATCCCTACTACCATTGCTAATTTTTTGTAACATCTTAAATGCCTACTGCCATGGCTAATTTTTCTGTAACAGAAAACAAAGTGTTTATATTGTATGATAACTTTTTGGATAATTTTGCCTAACAATTGAGGACTTGGGGTTGGACCTTCTATAACAGCTCATAATTTCTATGGGGTAGGGCGGAGCCCTTTTTCATCAATAAAATATCCCAAGTATTCTACTTGAGGAGATATTTATAAGCATTTATCTCTTCAAAGATGTCAATAAACAGCTTGTAATACTTTTAGTACCTCTTTAAAATTATTATTGTGATCATGAAAGGACATTTCAGACTTTATATTTGTCGGACAGCCAATACTAAAAATCAATAAACAGCTAAGCTATATATACAACAAAACAACCAATCAAAATACATCTAAGGAGTCCATAAAAACAGCCAATAAGTTAGCTGGAATAGAGTCCTTGACAGATCACAATTGGTTGAAGTGAGCAAGGTTGTTTTGATCATCTAACCTGGAGATCTCATCAGCAGACACAGCAGACACACACAAAGTCCTAGATTATTATTGTGTCTGCCATGTCTGCTGATGAGATGTCCGGTTATAAGATCGAAACAACGTTGCTCACTTTAACCAATTGTGATATTTAAGGACTCAATTAAGACTAACTTATTAGCTGATGCTATGAATTCCTTAGATGCATTTCAATTGGTTGTTGTACTGTTTATATATAGCTTGGTTTTGTTTATTGATTTTTAGTATTGGTTGTCCAGACCAATAAAAGTCTGAAATGTCCTTTCACACCTGTTACCCCTTCCCTAAGATTTTTCAGCAATAAGGGATGCTATGTCTCACTAGCTTACTGGAGGGTGAATAATAATCTAGGAGTTTGTGTGTGTGTCTGCCATGTCTGCTGATGAGATCTCCGGTTAGAAGATCGAAACAACCTTGCTCACTTCAAGCAACTGTGATCTGTCAAGGACTCTATTCCAGCTAACTCTTGGCTGTTGCTATGGACTCCTTAGATGTATTTGATTGGTTGTTGTATTGTATATATAGCATGGTTGGTTATTGATTTTTAGTATTGGCTCTCCAGACAAATATAAAGTCTGAAATGTCTTTTAACACCTGTTACCCCTTCTCTATTATTATGATCATCATTAAAAATTCTATTTACCATGATGTGAATCAGAAGTTACATGTCTTAGACAGTGAAGTAAGTTGTCCTTAATGTGTTGAAATATAGAAGGTGGTGATGAAACTCTGAACAGAAGTTTTATTGTATTCCATATTGCATTGGAATAAAAAAGGTGCTTATGATACTCCAAACAGAAGTCTATTTTATTAAAACAGACCTTCATGAGTACTGATGGCAGTATATTCTTTCATTCCTCATGTATTAATAACAGTTGATATGTGTGAGCCATATATAACCTGGTGACAGCTTTTCTGATGTAGCATCTGTTGTAATTCATGAGGCATATCAAATTTGATAACCTCGTGTTCAAATAAAAGATTCCAGGTAGAAGGTGTTTCTCAAGAAAAGACACTTGGTTAACTGTTATAGTTTGTATTGTATCATTACTTTTCAGGACTGGAAAAATAGGGGCTGCCCACTTCAAGAATTGGACTGGTTAACTGATAACTTGTGTGCGACAAACCAACTAATTTTCTTCTTTTTTTCTGTCTGTAGTATGGAACACATTTTGCCTTGTGAAAACGAGATAATGTATGATAATGCCACAGTCCAATAATAATGACACTGCACTTAACATTTCTGAATTGTCTATAGCATGAGCTGAAATATATTGATTAATAGTTTCTTTCCAGTCTAAGGAATGCTTGTGAACCAGTTTACTAGTCTCTGACAAAGACAGATATGGTTTAAAGTTGATCTGTGTGATGTATAGGCTTGCTTTGACCGACGTTAGACAAGCACACCCTCTTATAAAGAGATAACTCAGTTGAACAGGAGGTACTAGCTAGATAAGGCCCACTACACTGAAAGCATATACATGAAGTTTTAAGTCTTTAGTCTTTATGCTTAAAACTCGAAAAGGGAAAGAAGACACAGTGGTCCTTCTGATATCTGTGGTATCCTTATCTTCAGACTCCATAGCTTGAGCTATATCCAATGATTTTTGTATGGTCAGTCAGTAGACATCGTCGCACTCAAATATTTTTATGCTATAGGACCAAATGGTCTTATTAATATCTCATTGACTGCTTCTATAAAATCACAATTCCATAAGCTGCCTTCATCCTGCAACAAATGTAGACATTTACTCTTTGTCAACAACAAACTTTTGATGAACATGTGTATTAAAGTTGAACCTTTCCATTATAATGGACAGCTTTAGGTGATATTGTACTTTCACTTGAGTAACGATATCTTTGTAAGACAGAGTGATACTTATATTTGTCTGCACTACAAGAACTGAGGAGAATTGACCATTTTTACTTGGTCCTGAACATCATTAACAGATAAGTAAAATGCAATCTTTCTATACAAGAACTACAATCATCTTTTAAAAGTTGAAGGCAGAATTCCTTCCAAAACTTGGTCATAGTAATGATTTTGCCTCATCACTAATGTAGTATTTTGAAAAGAATGAAATAAACAGAAAGAGAGAACAACAATAGGTCATACAAATCATATCAATAATCAAAGATCAATGAAAAAATGACTGAAGAGCTTATTTATTAAACTATATACATGAACTGACACCGTTGTAACAATGAACAGTAACAAGGAAAAACAAATTAAATACAAACAATCGATGAAAACAGACAACAAATAAAAATGCTTAACCTTGCTGTGGTGCCCAGTGTCAATCTATACTGCAGAGTGCATGTACATGTATATATAAGATTTGACAAGGTGAAGTCAAATTATTGATGGATCACGTGATGCATATTACCAAGTGTTGTTTGATGACTAAGCATTTCTCTTCTATCAAAGGGAAATTTAGCCTCGTATCCAGGCTAAACATCTGGTAACTACTGTTTGCGCATGCTTTTAATTTCCACAGATTTCTTGGAAAACTGTATACTTTAGGAATCCTCCATCAACTATGACGTCAAAATTTTTTTTACCTTAATGTTAAATTAATTGTTATGGCTACTTGTAGTACTGATAGAAACTTTCTGCTGGTCTATTGTATGCTCTATAGAAGCTAGAAACCAGCTGTTTGAATGCCTCTAAGTCTGCAAGAGATTTCTCTAGAGACACAATTCGAAGTTTGCACTTAATACAAATATATAAAGAGAGACCATGATCTTTCGAAACGATAACATCAAACAAAGTTGTTATTCGAAAAACCCAGTTGTTTTGCATCCCAACAGCACTGAACAAGTTTGTTGCTCTTTTAGCTTCCACTAAATCACTGCATAACCGACAAACTTGACTAGCCATGCTTAAACATGTGTAGTGAATAAAAGGTCATCATTATAAACCCAGCCCATCAATTCGTCATTTAATTGAGAAAGTAGTAATAAAAAAGCACTAAAGTGCTTAACCTCGCTTGGGATGCCAGTGTAGACCTATACTGCAGAGTGCTTGTACATGTAAATTTAAAATTCGACAAGGTGTGGTCAAATTATTGATGGATCACGTGATGCATATTACAAAGTGTTGTTTGATGACTCAGCACTTCTTTTCTATCAGAGGGAAATATATCAACAAGAAAGGCTAATACAAATGAATAAGTCTTGCCATGTCTCTGAAGCAGTAACTAAGTAAGTGATAGTATCGTTCAATTGCCAAGCAAAATTAAGTGCTAGATTCATGATGAGAGTTTCTCTTAGCCTTTACATGACGCTTTAAAATGTATCAATATTTCATACACTAAATTTATTGTAACTGGAAGATAAAGCATTCTTTGGAGACGTCCTGTAGTACAAATATAAACCGACATATTAACTTTTAGTAGCAGTTTTTTCAGTGCTTTGTGACATTTCCTGAAAGCATTACTTCGCTCCAAGTCCATGTACAATCTTGAAAACACTTTTAAGAACTTTTCTGACTATTGTTTTGACCAACGGCCTTTTGTCTAGCTTGCTTGTGCGTGTTCCTCTAAGATTGTCTAGAACATAATAAAAAATCTCCACATTAATTTTTTTTTTATTTTCAAGAAACGGCACCTTGACCTCTGCAGCCTGAAAATTCTTATGCATGTGTCAAGCTTTCTTTTTCCCTGACATTGTTCTTGATGCTACTGTTGTAAAGTCCACACGTTTTTTATATGTTGCTAAATGTTGGTAGCTGCTAACGCTTCGCTTGTCAAGTTATAGTAGTTGAAAAGCAATCCCTGGTAACAGGCAGTGCAGATACACACACACAATAGCAGACTAGAGTAACCTCACTTTACACCCACATGCAGCGAGATTAAAAACAGACAATGAACCAATTGTTCAATATGATACATGTACAGAATTATTGTACAAGTCACATGATATAATACATCATATAAAATATCTTATTTGCTCATAGAGATGTCATAATGTCACTAAATTTAGAATACCATTCAAAAATATAAACATTATTACATGACATATTACATTTATACAGTTCACATGTATACATATACATGTACATGTATAATGTATATATATTTACATTAAGACAGAATCGTTACAATATATGAATACTCACCTTATCAGTGGAATTTGGATTAGCGTGATTTGCTAATAGGAACAATACTACCTCACTGTGTCCATTTTCAGATGCCATAATCAGTGGTGTAGACTGATACTATTTAAGAGTAGATAATAATGTTTATTATTAACAATGATACTTCAAGAAAGGAAATATTGTCAAAACCTATTTGATTGGTAAAATTTACTTTTAAGGGTACATACAATATCACAATAGTATCAGTACTATTAGTATATCAATGAAATATTAGTTGTTGTTAATAAACTATATTGGTCATACTTAGGTAATGAATAATTAGTTAGTGTTATTACAAATCAACTTACAAGATATGGACCTAACATAATAAAGAAGATATGTGATGACTATACTTTACATCTTTATTCCTTACTAATTACATTTAAACAATTTTTTCATATATTTCTATATCAATACTTAGTGTTAGTTACATTACTTGATGAAATATGTCTGATAATAGTGGCTATAATTTTGGGACTAATAGCATTACGTTCTGATTACTGAAATTTTAATGAAAATTGTACTCTCTGTCACTATGTATAAAAGTAAATGAAACTATTTTCAAACTATATCTAGGACTTTATGATGTGTCTGCTGATAAGATTCCTACTTAGCAGATCAAAACAACCATGGTCATCTAGTTGTCTAATAGTTGATGACTCTTTAGCTGTTACAAAGACATATTGATAAAACTTTGAATTTGTTGTTGCATTATATAAATCTCTTATTTTGTTGTGATCTTTAGTATTGGTTGTGCATAAATTTCATGCAATAATTAATTATGTTCCAAAAATTTAGAACACAAGATGCATTTATGAAAATTTATTAGGGAATTGTCTGTCATTGTATGGAGGATAATAGAGAACCTTTTTGATCTAGCAGTCCATCTGTAATCTTCAGATATCTCAAAGGAGCCATCTCAGATATATCTACACTATCTACACTGTCAAAATTTTTAACGCTATGATGTTAATTTTATGTGTTTTGCTGGTAATCCTAAAATATACAATATACTGGTTTAGCCTATGAATATAATAAGTCACTCTCCTTACTAAAATTACAAACTTAATATTATTCATTGTCAAAATTTCTTAATCAAATTATTAATAGGTTATAATTTTTTATCATGGAAATTTAAAGTGTGAACAAACAACACCAGTAGGAGGTAATTTTGGAAAGAGATCATTTATAAATCTATTATGGTAAAAGATTTGCTGACTATATACTGATTATGAGTATATAAACATACAATTATAATCTTGTTTTTCAAATTAAACTTAGGAATACAAGAAACCTAAGGGCAATCATAGTGAGCAATGCAAACAAGATATTCATGTAGTCATAGTCAAGGCTTTTGATTCATACTTAACAAACTATATTGATCAGAGCTTATCAGTATTCTGGTAGATTGTAAATGTATTTTTACTATTTTACAGATGACACATTAAAAGCAAATTAACAAAAAATATTGTCCTTCAAAAATTTGTGTTATATGATAGATATAGACTGGCTCTGTTAGAATTATTCAGTAACATTGTCATTAGATCAACAAATGTACACATCATGTCAGTAATATTAACACTTTATTATTATCAGATGATGACACAGAATAGGAAACAAACTCCTACACTATTGACTAAAATCACACAAGAATTTGTGATATTAAATTTAGACCTTCCACGTATTAATAGCTCAACCAAGATCACACTACAGGGCCGTAGCAAGCAAATTTTGATTGTGCTCAGGCCATATGTCACTTCTAATGTACTTGTGTGCATGTACAAGCCATAGCAGTAAACTAGCAGCAAGTAATTTAATATTTGATATAATAACAATCAAAAGTCAAATTTTGTATTTGGCAAAAATGTTTGCTCTGTGTTGTGAGTCTTGTATAAATTCATTGATAGCTGTTTTTAAGCACAAGTTGTCGGTTCAATCTTTATGCACATGTAGTAACATGAGATAGTTCAATCATTCCTGTAGCATTGTAGATCGTAAATAACTCTTGACTCTTCTGAGACCACTAAATGAACTCTCAGAGGAGGCATTAGTTGCTGGCATGATCAAGATAAGCTGCATTATTTTTGCAACTTGGTCTAAAAGAGCAGCCTGGGAGCTTGAAATTGAGGAGAAATAATTCTTCAGGTCAAAGAATGAGAGTTTGTCTAGTGTTTCCTTTTCTTTCATCACTTCTTGGAAATGCACAGCAAATGTTTGGAGCTGTGCATGTAAAAGTACCTTGACAAAATCATCTTTGTAAAATGCACACACAGCTTCAAGATCATTTTCAAACTCCTCTTGTTTACATGCCTTCATTAGGAGAGATTCAAGAGTGGAATAAACTTTGTACCCTGGTTGGTTGAACCGATCTTGAATACAATTAAGTATCAGGTCAATAGCTTCAAAATAATGTTGTTGGTAGTGCTGCTTTGGAGTTTCATGAACATTTCCACTTGAAGTTCCTTCTTCACATCTTCTAGGTCTCTTCCGTTGCCTATGTAGCCGTGCATCATGGACTTCATGGGTAGAAGTAAACTGATTCACATTTGCCCAAAAATATCAAGCATTCTGTCATTGTGAAGACTTTTAAGTGTCTGCACAGTCATACAAGCAAGTTCTTGACCAGCTGCTGCTGACATGGTTTCATGCTGGAGGGTGCTGCTAAGATTATCTGCATGACGTAAAACCAATTCCCCCTAACATGGCTCCAAAAACAAAATCAAAATTATTCATTATGGCTGATACTCCACGTATTCTGGACTTAGTCTCAAGGTCTTTCACAATTGTAGATGCCTCTTCCCATGTATCTTGAAGTACATCAAAGTTTTTGATGACACTAGCAATTGATTTAGCCCTAACAGTCCATCTCGTTGGACATAAAACTCTAATTTCAGGATTGAAGGGTAAATCATCCTTTAATGTTTGAAAAATGCCTTCTCGCCTTGGTGAATATTTTGCCTGCTCCTTATTTGAGATGTCTGTCATCTCATCTGCCATAATAGCTAGGAAAGGTGAATGCTGGAGATTACATGACAGATTTCTAAGCAATTTAATACCCATAACTTTAACAATTTCATTTTGTATATCAGAACTTCTATATGCATTTTCCTTCCTTTTCATCCAACTACCCAAATTTGAATCCAGCTCAGCAAGCATTGAAAGTAATACCTTAAAATTACTATCACTCTCACAACAATCACCTCGTAATGCAAGTCCTTGACGGCACAGAAACTTGATTGACATGAATATTTTATATAAGGCATCTCTATTACTTTCCTTATCAGATGTATGCTGCTGAGACAGATGCTCACCAACATTCCTTGTTGTTGCTGGAAGGGTAATCATCATCTCCATGGCTTGCCTATGGCATGCACTTGTCTCATGTTTCTTGAAACTAGCAGTCGCATCCTTCCAATGACAGAAACCTCAAGAAATCTAGGAATGACACATTATTGATTCTAATCTTGTATATAAATGTAGCACAGGCTCAATGACTTTAACTATAGCTGGTATATTATAAGATTCAACTTACAAAAGCAGTATCAGCATTTAAAGCCATGATCAACTTCTGTTGAGAGGCCATCTGACAAGTATGGCAAAATACAACATCCAATGCCTCATCGTAATGAAGAAAAGGCCACTGCTTAAACCAAGAAGGCTGAAAGCATCTAGTAACAGGACTCTTTTTCCCAAAAGTCCTTTTGAGGAATTTTAAAGCCAATGGCTGGTGAGGTTCACTGGGAACAATTGCGGCTGTCTCTAATGCAACTGCCATGACAGTTCACGTGTAGAATTAATTAATATTTATAGTGTGGTACAGTAGGTGTGGTCTCGATGCTCAAGTGGTCAGACCAAAGCCTGACCAGCCTGACCGCTTGCTACGGCCCTTCACTTTAATGATAATACAGTGTGTAGTGATGTGATAATTATTGGATCTTAAACTTATTTATAAAAACGCACTGTATATGAAAAATAGGCTTTACTGTTGAGATATATACTTAAATATTGAAAGGTAGTAACTTACCCAGTCTGGATTATGATAGTTTACATCAGCACCTTGTTCAATAGTAGATTTGACTTTTTCAACGTTTCCAGTAAGTGCTGCCCTATACAGTTGTTTATTCTATTATATAGACAGACATGAATCATTTACTGTTTTATATATAGTGACTGAGTATACAGAACAGCCCTTATAACTAAAGACCATCTTTGTGAGTTCAGTTTTATTATCACAGTAATATATAGATTAAATGACATTGTCATAGAAAGATTATAGACGTACTAGTTTTCTTTGAGACATCTTTAAAGTGCACTTCTTTTAGCTGGCCAATACCTCTATTTTCAAGGCTATAGATACTAGTAATACTGGAAATAAGTCAAATAGCTAGAAAATCATAAATACCATATACTGAAATCAGGAAACCTTATTATAACTGATTCAACTGGTATCAAATTATGGTACGTAAGTGTATATATATATTGCATGTCAAACAATACACATCATGATTTCATGAAAACTGAAAGTAAACATCTTGCTGTTGTTATTGCTATTGGATTGACTGCTTATGTAAACGATCATGTCTATAATGTATTAGTAATCAAAACACCCCAGGTAAAAGACAAAAACATGTCACATATAATTATAATTTGTAAAGCAGATGTCAACATATTTGTTACATATATTTAATTTCTCGAAAATTCACACTTTGTAAAAGTATCGCAACACATTTTTTAACATAATGTACATATGCATTACATATATGTATAGGTTTGAAATTTTTTTTAATAGCATAAATATTTTTTTAAATAACAACATATTACCATGATGTCTACAAAAATTATACAGCTAGTACTGACAAGGAGCTAACATTTGATTACTCTAATGTTGAACCATTGACTATAGTATTAACATTAACAGTATGTGCTTAGCTAAGGTGATGATTAACCACATTCATTACTTTGTTAATTCATCTGTTTACTACTTTAATTCTTTGTTAGTATGATAGTGACCTGGTTGGCCTACTCCACTTATGATTACTCTATTTATTTTTGCTTGCTAAAGGCAAATTTTTACATTTCACCTTCTATTAATTATTAAATGTAATTAGTAATAGTAGTGGAATTGTTAACAATATTCATTATAATTAGCTACATTGTCACCTAATGAATGTTATTGAAAATTAATTAACAAGTCACGTTATCAAGTTTGATTACACTATCTACATATCCATAATGTTATATTATTCTCTTCATCATCAATCCATTATAATTGTTTTATTAACAGGAAGTCACAATGTACTAATGATACTACTGATCATAAGAAAGTACTAGTTCTTGTAATCCTTTTATCTACTTCATATATCTATGTGTGTATTGGTACCATTTAGTATATGTTAATTAGTTACCATAAATATGAAAATGGTACCTAATTTGCAAACATATTTTGAAAAAAACACTTCTGTACAATAGGTTATTACATATCTGTCCTATCCAGGAAAACTATGTAATCATAAAGGTCAATCATTAAGGTTGTTACCTACTTAATTGTAATAACGTTCTGTTCAAGATGGCTGCATAGCAATGATTTATACACAAGTGCCTGTTTGAAATTTGATTGCATGTAAGATCCTGTTCTTGTATTTAATGGTACATTTTTATAAACATTCATTAATTCTTTATTCATCTTTTGTCCATTTACCTGCTGTTAATCCATTTATCTCTCTCTGTTTATCTATTAGGTCCAGTTTAAAGTTAACTCAAGATACAACGCATGACATAATGAAGTACTCAATTGGGTGATCTATATATATTTAAGTTATGATAAACTGGACTTTTTCAAATACTTAACGAAGTATTCAATTAGTGATCTATATATACTTAAGTTATGATAAACTGGACTCTTTCAAATACATAAGAACCTATGTGTACTTACAGTACAATTATATATTTACATGTTCATTTAAAAAATAGTAGTAAAACAAAGTACATATATTATATGTAACATAGATTATAATGACCAGTGTTCATATTGAAATCATAAGATTGATTTCTTTGACAATTAAGAATTTCTCATTAATATACACTTAACTTGCATACTTGAACATATGAACTATTTCTAGAACTTCTATTTACTTGGTAAGAGCTGTTTTAAAACAAAATTTCAATCTCAGTAAAAGATAAAAACTCCGTGACAAAATTATCATTTGGGCTCTATATTTTATTATTATGATTGCCACTTTTCATACTTTTTCATGCTATCTTCTTGCATGCTGTTCTTTGTAAATTCTTCCCACTTCTGATAACAGCATTTTAGAGCAGGTACAATGATATTTGTCTGAAATCAGGAACTCATTTAACCAAACCACCCATTCATTGTATAATGTTGACATTATATTTACAATTTGGTCAAATATGAAGTTTATCCAATATGATGTCATAAACTTTAAGATATTATGCAGATATTGAGCTATAGTTATAGGAGTTATATCTATTATTTATAATTACAACATTTACAAATCCAGTAACCTTTCCTCAGTTTATTTTAATTGATGTTTACTTGGAAAATTTTAGTAAGTTATTAAAACAATATTCTAAGTAGAAATTAAGTATTATAATGCATATTTAATATTGTTAGATGACTTACTGAGAGTTGACTGTTCATTTACTCTCTAGCACTTTTTAGTTCCACTTTATGAGCTTTCAACATTAGTCTAAATTTAGATAAATATAACATAATTTGCACTGAGTACCATGATGTATGGTTCAGATTGTGGTTATAGGAATTTGTGATATTAACACTTCTACATCATGATAGAGTATTATGTGTTTCAGCTGACTTAGTTAGAACAATAGGCTGGACCATAACAATTCTAGGAGATTTAAGTGGAATCCAGATTCTTATAATGATCTTTCTGAAGCTTCTACTGAAAATGATAAAATAATGGATTTGTTTACTTACAAGTTTACAAATTCCAGTACTTCTTATGTTCATTATAATGTAGGAATTATTATTTGAATAGCAACTGTGACATGCACATGTGCACATTATTGGTACTACAATTACCATCATCAAATGCATTGACATCTAATGATACCAGTAGTCATTGAACTTTTTAATACAATTGTGGGAAATTGTGTTAACTTTGTTATCTTGTTATAGAATAAAAACATTGAAGTGTGGATAAATATAGAGGAATATACACACTATAAATGAACAGCAACAGCTGTTAGAAAAACAATATGTTCTTTTTCTGTTGACAAAAATATTTTTAGATTGTCAGACATTGGACTAAAATTGGTTATATTTTATTTCTTTATTTTTCCTTAACATGGGATGGCCATTTAATTACAATTTTTGCTACTATTTTATCAAGGTATACCTATTTTAATTTGTTTGTCAACTTTGTCAATAAAATTTGATTGGTTTATTAAAATAATTATTTATTTTTCAAAAATGTTCCACATTGTATAAAGTAGACAATTGTATAATTAATAATATAGATAGAAAAATAATTAGTTTTTATATTAGTTATCAAAATCGTCGTTATGCATGAAAGGCAACAAATACAGTGTTAAATTTTACTAATGAAATAAGTTTGAACAGGTGGATCAACTACATACCTTTATTTATGACAGCTCTATTGTCATACAAATGATATTTAAGCTCTGAAAAGTCATATTCACAAAAAATTGTTGAAAAATATGAACAGTACCTACCAGAATTTAAAAGACAATGTATCTGAAGACACATTTGATGGGAAATAATGGAAAGTGTTCTTATCTATCTAGGAGGTCTTTTCCACTCATTACCCTATAACTGTTCCTTTTGTGTGAACATTGATTTGTTTCAACCATTCAAACCTTCACAAAAAATGTAGTTGTTTTTATCAGGCAAAAATTAATCTTTCTTGTTTCTAAGGGTACTTAACAGAAAATGACATTTCACTAGCTATAAATGCTGTACTACTTTAATCTCTGTCTCTGCCAATCTCTTTAGATTTGTTGTCTAATCATTACTAGCTATTAGAATGTCATTGACTTAAATGAACAATACCAATACACACAACAAATGTTTTAAAAAGATTTTATTATTATTTGTGAAGGTTCTAGCTATGACATTAAACTATGCTACACTAAATGCAGCAATATTAATAATTCTGAAGAGTTAAAAGATCAAGAGAACTCATCCATTGAGAAATGACAAAAATATTTTGTATAAAATGACATAAATAACTGATCTTATAGTTAGTTAATATGTACATTGCTGTGTATTTACTCTCCATTTTACAACTAACTACAACACAACCACAAGTACTAAATATAAAAAACCCTTCTAATCATAGAGTTTCTAAATTATTCCTGCTTTACAAAATCTTCAACAAAATACTCTACTTCCCTTCTGGCATATTCACTCTTAAACCATTCTTTACTCATAGTTCTTCTCATAATGAACTTAACATGCTCTCTATACACTTTTCTCATACATCTGCTTCTTTACATTGCTTTGTTCCCTCTGCTTCTGATCTTTGGAATGCTCTTCTATATTCCATTAAATCCTGTTTGTAAGTTTTAGAGCCCAGCTGGCGCCGTCAACTGTCAACGTCGCGCTGAATAAAGCTATCAACTATAACGCGACGCGATATCACGCCATTTGTCAATAATGAGATGACATGACGTATATTCTCATCTCTCATGAAAAAAGGCTTAATAACATCCTTTGCCTATTTGTAATTACATCTTTAATGTCACTAATGTTTCTATAACTGTACTGTGTCAGTAATTAAAGCAGAGTGTTTATTACTTCTCAGGATCTCATTATATAACGTTTACAATAAAAATTGTAAAAGATTGCTAGAATCAACCATTCAAATTTAATTTCATGTGATATATCTGAGCTCCACATGTTTTAATTACATATTACATGTAATTACAATGAATTCACCCCTGCAGCTATGCTGTATAAAAATTAAATATTATTCATGTTTCTGATAATGGTTGTATACATTTTAGTATTCTCAATAGTAATGCTAATATGGAGACATGTTCAATGTAGTATATTTCTATCAAAAGCTCATTGCAGATTATTTACATTTGAGCTTAAAAACAATGTGTATGATAAAATGTTAGATATGTTTAATACAATATCTTACCAACAATGACATTTCTTGTGGTAAGATATAATTACATTATATATATATATATATATATATATATATATATAGAAATGAAACTATCCTAACTAAACACTTGAACTATTAATAAAAATGATAAATAGTATAATGTGTTTATTCCTTAACAACAATTAAAAGATCTACAATTTCATCAATTCTCCAAATCTCTGGTTATGTATTATATGATGAATCTAATGCCTTAAAACACAGATCATGGTCACTTATATATTTCTCCAGTATTGTTACAGTGACTTCCTTTAATATACATGTCAAACACCAATACTTCTCCATTCGTTTAAAAGCCAAAAAAATGTCACTTAACAATTTAATAGAACATCAGTCCAAGTAACATACTGATATCACCAACACCATTTTCAAAAAAGCACACTTGCTAATTAGCAGCAGACATAATTGAATATCTGTTTCCTGAACATTGTAATGTAGCTAATAGGGACTTATGAGGAAGTTTGTTGAAACCATTCAAAGTAATTTGAATACATTTGCTCCCTTTGTAATGATCTCCAGTCTATATTTATTGGGGTCATTTTTGGCATGAACAAGTCAATGATTGCAAACATAAAATATAATTATTATCATTACAAGTTACAATTAATCCATTAACATTGACGTTAGGACTTCATAATTAAAGGGCTTCTTTTGAGTGCAATATTGAATTAGATAATGTGATTTAGGCTCAATTTATACCACTGATCTTCAACTACAGGATAAACATACTTTGGTGATGTTTTAATATCAAAGCTACCAATCATAATGTACTCTACATCTTGTATATCTTAATATGTTGTGTACATCATAAATAGTCCAATGTATGTCAGGGCAATTGCTTTACAAACTGGCATTAACTTTATATCTCCTCGAAAATGGTGAAAGGCGAAGTTGATAAAACAGTAGATACCATTCTTGTAATTAATATAAATGCCAGTCTCTTGAGAGTCATGTTTTAATACCTTATTATATGAATACACTGATAGACCTTCATTCCAGACACCAGCTATTTATTTGATTAGTTTTGGATTCAGTTGCACTCCACTTCAAGTAATAACAGATGGCATTTCTTGGAATATTATCACTATACTATAGCCTTTTGAAACTAGAGCTCCTGTGACAGCTAAGGAAGCAATTCTTGCACAATAAATGATGGTTCTTTTCACATTCGATCTTTGTTGAAAACCACGAGATCGAGAATTGTGAACAATTGGAGTCATCACTCTTATGTACAGTAGTAGCACAGAACCTAAGTGTGAACGGTACGCCATTATACTTTGAGACAGCTAACAAGTTATTTGTGACTACAGGAAATAATTGTTTATTTCCTATTCTAAAAAGATCACGTTGTTGTAATTATTTCAGGTAAGATATGAATTAATCATTCATTGGACATCCCATTGCTGATTATCATAATAGAAGGACTCACTAGTACAAGTCCACACACATATATATACCAGACATGTAAAAATGTCATTACTAACGTGTATTGACATTAGCTTTGACCTTTGCTTTTTGTCATAACTGGCTTTTTGTTCAATTTCCTGCTAGTATCATAAATATAAATTGTCCTTTAACTTTTATTGCACATTTTGTTTTAGCAACTAACAAATATTTTCTTCTCAGATACCACTGCAGGATGTGGACTTTATAATGACTGTATGCATGACACTTAGTGATAACTATCAATGCTACATAGTTACAAAAAATTAAAAAAGTACAATGTGTGTTTACAGCAGATTACTTTAGGAAAAATTCATTATACTATGGGGACATAGGGACAAATTGGGTCAATAAGAGACTATAATAAACTAGCAGAGACTAATAGAGTATAAATGAGCCTATAGAATAAGAGTATAAGAGACAAGCAGAGAAACAATAAAATGGAACCCAATTAATCATATTAATAATTATGTTACACTACTTTGAAGTTGTCATAGACTTTGATTTATAGTTAAACTAAAACTATTTGATTATTATAATTATATGTCATAATATAATACATGATGAAAGTGACCAAAAAAATATATTTCTTAAGCATAAACTTCAAACTTTTCTTTCTCTCTCAGGTTCATATTTTGAACTGTGGTAGTGCAGTTTGTGATCAATGTACTACAACAAGTAACTATTTCAATACATTATTTAATCTGCTTTATATATACAGTTGTCATCACTTTATTTATTTTGTCTCCATCTATTAATGTAAATAATATTATTCTCTTTGTTTACTATTGTTTTCTTTTTTTGTACCTAATGTCACAATTGTTGTTAATTATGATTACACTCTATCTTGTTGTATTAGATCTGCTATAAACCAATCATTACTGTTATTTGTATCCATTTATAATTTAAAAAATTTATTCCTCCAGTAGACAATATATGGTACACAACTAAAGTGAAGTCATAGAAAATTAATATTCATATAATAATAACAATATTATTTATGTACTCCTATTACCATTATATAATAATCTAGTCAATCACATTGATAGTTACCTGACTCTCAAGTAATTTTTGATATTATTTTGTATTTTCTTTGCAGCTGATGAAGATATGGAATAAACATTGTATGAATAAATTGCATGATAATTTATAGTTTATACATTATGTAGAGTAAAAATGATTTCTTGATAAAATGTATATTGAGATAAATGTAAAAATAGTTGTGTGGATTGGTAAATAATTGTATATTTCAAGTCATCTATCTCTTCAAATGTATTGCATAGTAAATAGCATCACCTATAAAGTTAGAAGAGGTTAACATAATCATTAGTATATATTTAAAATTATGCTAAGCTTTGTTAACTGATACATTTAATAATCTATATCAGTAATGTATTTCTTAATAACCTTTATCATACCTTACTTTGTTAATATTTATTAGCCAAAATTAATTTGATTATCTTAATTACATGATGTATATAGAGCATAAATAATAGATTAACTAAATTATTTGTTTAAGGATCCAGAGAATATTCATTATTCATTAGTTATTTTTTAAAATCCATTCATATAATAATATTAATTTTTCATTTGACAATAATGTTTTGTTCTAAAAAATATTTTATTGTCAGATTTTTCAAAACTTTCTGATATAATATGATGGAAACAAATTTACTTTATAAGCTATGTTTGTATATGGTATATTAGAACATATAATTGCAAGATAAGATAAACTATTCATATAAGGAACACACATCATGGTATCATTAGAATTGTATATCAGGTATTTTGGTGATACCAGACACTAGCTTCTATATTATAATATTAGTTCAGCTAATGGTATTCAACATGTAATTTGTAATGAAATTATATTTATATGAGTAATTACTACCTTAATGTTATTTTGATTACTCCTGTTTTACATTTTTAATAATGTACTCAATTTGAAAGAAAGCAACTAGATAGCTACGTATTATATATGAGGTAAATCATCACAATTTTCATCAACTTGTTCTCTGATGACAGAAGGTGGAGTTAAATCTGGTGTGTTCCCTGTATTTTCTAAGTCTTTTTATCATTTCTTGAAAAATAATGAACTTAGTTTTAGGGTTATCAGTTAATTCTGTAAGACTTTGTGAGATGGTACTTTCTGATAATGACTGTGGTTCGTCATATGTTTATAATTTGAGATGTGCTACAAGTAATGGTTTAAGTTCTAAAACATTGTTGTCTCATATAGCTCCACAAAAGTGGCATAGACATTGACTGCTCTTTTTCTAAAATAGATGAAATTATTGCTTGGTAGTGTGGTAATAAATACTACTATAAAATGTATACTAAAGCAATATACAGTATGTACCATATTGGAATCAAGAAGTTATCTAATCTGTATAAATCTCTAGTTTGCTTGTCCAACATTTAGAATATTGATCATATGAAAGAAGTTCCTAAACAAACAGATATACTTCACAATCTTATCATACAACTAAACTATTGGACAATTATAATTATGTTGTATTGTATTTATTATTAGCGGATCATTGAAACATTGTAGTTATTATAATAAAAATATGTTAACTCTTTGACTGCTAATTAGGTAGAAACATTTTCACTTCAATTAAATAATTTACTATAAACTACTACTTTGGAATGAAATGAAACCAAGTACTCTAGATGAAGATAAACTATAAAGAAACTAATGTAACAGCATCCTATATCCATAATTACATTGTTAATAAAATTCATAGATACTATATTACAATTAAGTCAGCTGTTACAAAATCACATAATTTCGTATATTTTAGTCTATTCAACACCTTTTCATACGTCACAAAATCACACAAATGGGACAGAGTATGGTAACTGTATAGTAGCCATGTTTCAGAATACACGTACGTATTCATATACATTGTAATGTTGAAGTCTGCCTTTTTATATAGAGCAGTACTTTTATTATGTAAGTGATCTAAACTAAAAGTGATTTTGTTGATTCATGATTTTAGCAGCTAAATCAGTCACTAAAACTCTTACAAGTATAAATAACAAGGTTATGACTTAAGTGCATTGTCTAAAGTGATCCTTAGCATTTATTGCCTAGCTACAGATATTAAATACCTACATTATAGTCTTGTTCAAATATCTGTTTATGGATGATAACTTGTGGACTCATTAAATCTCTTCTGTGTAATGTACATGTACACAAGAATAGTAGAACTCGATATAAATAATAATTGTAGAACTGATATGTTTAATAAGTGATTAGACTAATGTTATATTAGGTATCTAAGATGAGTATTACAACAACTTCAAACCTTAAGTTACATACAAAACTGTTTCTTTAACTTTTTTTATGAGTAGACACTACACCAACTTTGTAATAGACTTGACGTCATTCTTATATTATAAAAATGACTACTACAGTTAACTTCAAAACCAAATTACCATAATAACTGTTTCTTAAATTTTTCCATTATTTCTGGGCAGAAACACCACACCAACTTTGTAACAGCCATGGCCATATTCCTATATTATAAACTAAATGATTACTAAAGACAAATTCAAATCATACGTTACCAGCAAACATTGTTTCTTAAATATCTTCTGTTATATCTGGGTGAGGAGACACCACAGCACTTTGTAATAGCTTTGGCCACATTCCTATATTATAAGGATGACTATACAGACAACTTTAAAATATAAGGTACCAGAAATAGCTGTTTCTTTAACATATTCTGCCATTTTTGAACAGAGACACTAAACCAACTTTGTAAAAGACTCAACCACGTTCTTATATCATGAAAATGATGATTATAAACAAATTCAAATTTTAAGTTACCAGCAATAACTGTTTCTTGAACATTTTATGATATCTCTGGGTAGAGAATCCACACCTACATTGTAATAGCCTCAACCACATTCCTATATTATAAAAATGACTATTACAGACAAATTAAAACCATTAGTTACCAGCAATAACTGTTTTTAAACATTATGTTTCTTAAATATTGGGTGGAGACATGATATCCACTTTGCAGTAGCTTTGGCCACATTGCTATATTATGCCACATTGCTATATCATAAGAGATGACTATTGTAGGCAACTTCAAACTTTAAGTTACCAGAAATAGCTGCTACTTTAACATATTCTGGCATTTCTAGGCAGAGACACTACATTGACTTTGTAATAGACTCGATCACATACTTAAATTATAAAAGTGACTATTACAAATAATTTCAAACCTTAAGTTACCAGCAATAATGTTTCCTTGCAATTTCTTTTATTCTTAAATGGAACACCACACCCACTTTGTAATAGCCTCAGCCACATTCTATATTATAAAATGACTAAAACAGACAACTTCAAAACTTAAATTACCAGAAATACCTTCTTTTAATTTTTCTGTTATTTCTGTGTGGAAACATCACACCCACTTTGTAATAACCTCTGACACATTCCTACTTCATAAAATGAAAAATTTTAGACAAATTCAAAACTTATCATGTTGCCAGCAATAACTGTTTATTTAACATTTTCTGTTATTTAGGTAATAGCCTTAACAACATTCCTATATTATAAATGACTATTACAGACAATTTTAAAACTTAAGTTACCAGAAATAACAGCTTTTTTAACACATTCTGACATTTCTGTGTGGACACATCACACTCACTTACAATTACCACTATTGCATTGGTATATATAGAGTTAAAGCGTATAAAAGAGAAATGTAGAAAAGATAATGAACTAGTTAGCTCAAACTAACTTGTAACTACTTTTGCAGTTAAATATTGTTTGTATTACGCTTACCTTAAAGTGCTCATTTATATCAACTAAGTCTTCACATTCTACTCTCTTCTATGTCCCAGTATGATGTAAACAACTCAGAGAGAATTGGGCACTTACACCACGTATTCCTAACAGTCATGAAGTAGGTTCAATTTTTAACCTTTTCTACAATTTAGAATTAATCATTATAATAATATATACAAGTATTGCGTAAGTTCAAAACTAAAATGTATAAGAATTTATAAGATATTAATAAATATAGTAATTATGACTAACACAATTTATATTAAATTCCTTATTTAATTTTTACTTTAATGTTTGTTTATGTTTACAAAACAAATAAGATATTGATTTCCTTTAATGACTACACCCTCCTCTTTCTTCTCTACAGAGAGACTAAGTACTACTTCATTGTTCATCTCTTTGTGCAACAGTCACTTTCTTTTTGTTTTGTAATATATTATCAAGTACAACCTATAGAAGAGATCATAGTTATTTTACACATATACATTCCTATATAACAATATCATATGGAAACTCAATGATCTCTCCAGATTTTTACTATTAACCTAGTTTTATTTTTTGGTGAGTAAAGGTATAATACATGAGTGTTTGTAGTTCATACAATGGAATGTCCATTACTTTCACACACTATCTATGATGTTAATCTGTTTATTGTTATTGATGTTTCTGCAACAGTAAAAACAATGATTTCTCAATTATTATATTTCACTAACTTTTCAATAAAATATCTGCAGTTGATTATAAACTGCTACTACACCACAAATGTATTTCCTTTGTATATATAACTGACAATAAATAAGAAGACACTAATTATAATAATTTCATTTGAAATTAGAATATGTAATACAATTGACACAAATATTACCAGTTGAAAAGCACATTATAGTTTCATTATGTCATATATATACCAGATAAGGCTAAGTTCTAACCAAGCTGCAAGTGTTTCTATAATACAACAATTCCTATTGTGAGTTATTTTATGACTTGAAAACTTTATAGTAAAATATTTAAAGTAACAGTCAATTCTATATGTATATATCATAAACATTTATTCCAGTAGATAATTATTTGCAAATAGCTACACAGCACTACCTTTTAAATACATCACATAAATATTTGTCTATCTATAATCTTTAATAGAGCATTTTAACTTGACATGTGGTAGCTTATTGTAATTTTAAGAAATCAATGGACTTTTCTTCCAAAGAGACCAACTACAACAGCTCTGGTTTCTATTCTAGACATTTACTATAACCTTTTGGACTGAAATTCTTTAATTTGCCCTGTATCCATTAACCTACAGAAAGCTTGCAACAGCATACCACATCCAATTTTACAGCTCAAATTTAAAAACATGGGGCTTGATTTGTTACTATTTTATTTATCTGGCCATGTACAATATATTGTCACTAATGGTGTTTGTTCAAAAAAAATACCAGTCACTTCAGGAGTACCTGCAATGGTCAGTACTGGATCACTTATTTATCATTTTTAATTTTAATAGATAATTATTAATACTCTTCCCTTCTCTTCTGAAAACATAATCCATCTCTATATTTATGACAAATAAAAGTATTGTTAAAGCCAATTATTATAGTGTGTCAGCTTCCAATCTAATTTAAGGGGCAAATGCAAAGAAAGTAAAAGTTTAAAATGAAAACTATAGCTATTAGATGACAAATTAAGAGAAAACAAGTAATAGAAATGTATCATGTTACAGACATTTACACAAGTCATAAATTATGACAAAGGAGGAATGTTTAAATGAAATAAAATTAGCATGTATAATAAACTGAAACAGTTGCTTGTATTAATGACAATCTGTTTGGATAAACATAATGATCATACAAAAGTTAGCTAATGTGTATATCAAATGTAATAGAAACTTTAAAATAATATAATTAACGAAGGAGAAAACATCTCATATATTTGTGTTTCTAAGTCAATACTAACTATCGGCATATACTCAAGATTTGGTTTAAAAGCTGTATAAGGTTGTGATTATTGACAAACAGTACTAGCATAGTTTCTCATGTACAAAGATGCTTAAATTTCTTTGCCAAAGTTACACAAACTTTGATGATAGTCTTCTGCATAATTATACATTTTACTTTTATTAGATTTATTAACTGAACCTGTTTTTGTAGTTTTAAATGGTTAGTGGTCATGTTCACAAGTACTTGTGACACTTATGTCATAATGTAAACAGTACTATATATAGTCAACTTTAGTTCTGTTATATAAATAAAACAATGTAACAAGTATGTTATATAATTAATAGCATATTAACTGTATATACACACAGTTACAAGTTTACCATAGTTCCTATCAGCAATCAAAACATCAGTCATTACAGCAAATGTTTAGTGCAAGTTAGCAGATCTTTTCCTCTTTTTTTTAAAAAATGGCCTTAATATTACAACAACTAAGAAACGCATTATATACATCAGTACCAACACAAAATCAAGAATAATTTTGACTTTTGGTCTACAATTGCTATCTTGTTCCATTAAACATTGTACCTACTATTTGTATGAATGGATAGATAGAGACAGATTGAAGGATTTGATAGATAGTTTAATAAATTGAATAATTGAAATGAGTACAGAAACTGATAAAGATATTGAACAGTTGATAAGTATCATAAATTGATGAAGATAATGGAAATAATTTTTGATAGTTAAACAATCAGGCATTGAATAGATTAATCAATCAATAGATGTGATATGTTAATAATTGATTAATTAAAGAAATCTAAATGTATGAATTGTTTTACATGTTACAGATATATTTCTATTGTGTTTGTAGAAAATGTAATATTTAAAAATAAGGTTGACATATAAAATCTAGATTGGTGACTTTTGCATTAGTTGTAATCATTGTTGGGGTAATTGCAATTGGTAATTGTAATTAGTTGTAATCCTTACATCATTCATAAAAATTGTAATTGTAATTGCAATTGTATACCTGTAATTGAGAAGTAGTTGGATGGCTAAGCTACTACACAATAAATGTAATATAGCAAAGGGTCATCACATCATGTAATGTACACATGACCATAATTATTATGACAAAGAAAAGCTGAGGTCTGCTATTTTTGAGCACTACTGTGAAATCTCAAGGGGTGATGAATTTGTAGAAGAAAAGTGCAAATTGCGCAGTAACCTTCATGCACGATGTCATGAATTATGTAGAGCACTTGTGTAGAGTACTGATAATAGCTATTGTAATTGTGTGTAATTGTTATCAATTTTTGTTGTAATTGCTGTGTAAGGTGTAATTGGTAATTGAAATTGAAATTGGGTGATCAAAAACAGAAGTAATAGTAATTGTAATCAATTACTTTTTTATGGTAATTGCCACAAGACTGGTAGTAATGTATATAGTCAGTATTTATATTGCTGCGATAGTAATATCATTGTTCTAACTAAGCCTGTAATCTTTTCATCCCCTCTATTGTATACATGACGAATTGTGGACATATGATTGTTTAATAAATAGATGAAATGATAAGTAAAATGTATTCATTAATCCATTCATCACATCATTATTTGACATATATCAACGTAGTAGATATTTTAGACTTTTAATTATTTTTTATTAATAATTTTATTTACTTACTTTGGTACTGTATTAACTAGTTAACTTAGCAAAGACATGAATTTTTTATATAAAATATGTGAAAAAATTTATTTGTTACAATTACTATCAGACAATGAAATGTTTGAGTATTTGGTAATTCTAAACAGACAGTACAAAGTCTAAAAAATATTTGTATGCATGAACGTCATTAGAATTCATTTAAAAGATAACGACATCCTATTTTACATTATATTGTAATAAATATAATTTTAGTGAATGTACTATTCAAACTCTAGCATGCTAAAATAGCATTTCACATAAAATAGTATATAAATACTTAGAAATTCATATAATTATATATCAAACAGAATGAAACAATAATTATTTTAGAAGTAATGTATTAGGGTGTCCAACCATAACTCAACATACAAATATTTTGTCTAAATTTTTGGTATACAAAGAATTCTTACCTTGTTTATAATTTATGCGAAGTTTGCAATAATTTTGTTTTTTCAATGCTTCATAATGATAATTTTACTGTGCACGACTCAATGGAGGCATATTTTGGTCACGTGATCAATGACGTATGGCATACGGTATGCAGCACTTTTATACTCAAGTGTCCTATTCAACCGCTTTTCTTGTACTATTGCACAGGTATCTTATGTCATTCCAATTAAAATTCTTGACTTAAATAAAATGTCCTATAAACTTTTGAGTTGGCAATAATATCAATTAGTCAATGTCATGTGACCAATATATGCCTCAATGGAGTGCTGCACAGTAAAATTATCATTATGAAGCATTGAGAAAGCAAAATTATTGCAAACTTTGCATACAATTATAAACAAGGTGAGAGCTTTTCATATACCAAGGTTTTATATGAAATGTTTGTCTATTGAGTTATGGTTGGACACCCTGAATGTACATATTATAGTTATTTATTTTCCAGACATTCAGTAGTCTTGAGGTCACTATATTTTATAATTTTTTATTACTTTTCCTGATACTAAGAAAACGTTCATGCCAGGGTTGTTAATTTTTTGCATACTATAATTCAATTTTTTAAAAATTAAACCCAATAAATAACTACAGTGGTAATTTTTTTTCTCGTATAATAACGTTTTACTGTCAAAGTTACTAGCATTTAATTTAGTACCATAACGTATATGTTGCTTATAATAATTACAAAGAAAACTTATATCAAATTAATTTGACGCAAAGAAACTGACAACAACGTAAATATCTAAAAAAGGAACAAATACAAAATTTAAAACGCAACATACATTTCTATAATAAAACATTTTTATAAAGAGTTTTGGAATAAAGAAAAACACTGAAAATTTAAACTTAAATATAGATGTAACACACTACCTAAAATGGGTATTTTGCCAATATACAAAAAATGTAATAAAATACTAAAATGAAATCATAAATTATGAACACAATTGAAAGTTAGTACAAAAACATTAAAATTACAAAAACAACCACAAATAACAAACCACAGTGACTAACGTGAAATTATTATTACTGCAAAAGCAAACAAATGTATATTAAAGGAAAATAATTTTAAACACTATCAAAATATGCATACATGTTAACTTTTAACTTGAAAGAAATAACCTTCAATTACAAAAGGTCGTTTAACTGCAACTTATGGAGCTAAAAAAATGCATAATACTTTCGGCTATAGAAGGTTCAAACACTGGTGGTAATTCTACTGCAATCTTGATTGTGGCCCAGGTAACATCAGTAGTTTTTTTGTCAAACCAAATTTGAATGACATCAGAGAGTCTGTCAGTATTGCGACTCCTTTCATCACGTATATTTTCTAGATCTCCATGACTTATTCTGAGTGACTGTCCTATTTGTTTCCATTTATATCTAATTGGATGTAGCAAACGAAGGAGATCTAACTTGTTCTCTGAAATATGAAAAAATTATTATAATTATTATTAATTTATTGTCTATTAACTTTATAAATAATAAGTTATAATATAATCATAAGGTATAAATACATATATAGTGTCAAGGAAACCTACCAAACTCGATTGGAACACGGGCCAGGTTTTCACACTCAATATCCGAAATAGTGCCATGAATGTCTGCATGAAGTAAGAACAAAAGTTTTACAACAATTTATTTGTTATAGTTGTTTACATTAATAGTATATTACTGTTTAACATGAAGTAAACACTGACCTGAGTCAGATTGTTCCTCTAAAAGTGTGGCACTATAGTTGACTTTGTTAAAGTCTTTTTTGGAAATACTACCTTCAGTTCCATGCTGGTCATGTGGTTCACATCTAGATTCATTCAGTGATGAAAAGAAATTAGCTTTCTTTGGAACTAAACAATGAAAAAGAGTTGGAAATGACTTCTATTTTATTGAACTCTTATGAATTGATAATAACATAACTGAAACAATGAAACAATAAATAAGTTTCTCTTATCATGACTTGCTTATGCCATTTTGGTAGTGTCATTGTCTATACAATATTATGTATTTAAAGTAAAAATGTTCATACCATGAACGCCTGAAACAAGAGGGACTTCAACAAATTGGATTTGGCAAGCTGATGTTTGATCTGTAATTAAAAAAACAAATCAGACATAACATACTAAACACAGCATACCTTTGTGTCCAGTAAACCAATGTCCCTCTTTCTCTGTATCAAGTGGTAAAGGCTCTAATTCTTTCATTAATGTGCAATGAACATATTTAGAATGAATTAACTTTGCTGGATGTGGCTGTATACTTAAACCTGTCATGTGATCAGGATGTCTACACAACAGACTAACTGCAAACCTGAGAGCAGAAGGCTTATAAGACAGGGGATTAGCACAGGATGATACAGCTTCATCCATTGTATGACGTATTACACTACAATTACTGCTAGGAATTCCAGTAAAGTAGACCTCCATCCAAGAAAGAGAATCAACCAGCAAAAGTGACCCTCCTAATTCATCAGATACCAATTTCACTCCATAACGTAATTGATTTGAGAATTTTGGTGATGAACCATCTAACACAAAGGTTGGAGGAGTCTTCCTATTTAATAAGGCTACTACAGTAGCAGGGAAAACCCCCTATATCATAAACGCAATTGTAGAGTTATGAATAACACATATGACATAACATACCTGAGGTACAACTTTGTTTTCAAATTGAAGCACCATTGGCTGGCATGTTTTCTTAAAATGTTTCTTTTCTTCCTCTGTAATATGACTACTGGGAAGAACTGCTGGTATAAAATATTGCTGTGTTGATGAAGTTGACGTAGTCTCCGTTAGATTCTTTAAAGGACTGACAATGCAAAGATGTGCCATTAACTCAAGGAAATTATTCTTAGTGAACAAACCCTCAACAAACTGGACATTCACCAGAGCATCGAGCAATTTACTTTCAAATATGCCTTTGTGTCGAAGCTGTTGATTCCATCCTGGGTAGGGAGCACAATCTTTGAAAATTTTACATTTCACAGGATCTACGAACGAAGCTCTAATTATGCTTGTAACCAAGTTGACTAGGTACTGTGGATTGGTGAATATAACATTATCATTAACGTCAGGAAAGTAAAGAACTAAAGACAAGAAATTGAGGTATTCAACACAATGGGTTGTATCAAAAGCTTTCATTTTCAGCTCTTGACCAATCTCAATACACCTGTTAAGAGAGACTATACCATGATCCATCTTCTCTGCCACTTCTTTGAGACGTAATTCAAAGACATACCATCGAATTGGTATTTCTACTTCAGCAGCAACATTTTCGTAGCTAGTAATACGTGATCGGATATCTTCAGAAATTTGCTTCCTGTTCTTTTTGCATGTATTATCAACAGGAAAAATTAATTCATCTTCTGATTCATTATAGAATATGAAGTGATCACGAAACTCATGTAGAACACGTAACAACTTAGAATTTTTTTCATGCAGTGGCTCTAATTCTTTGAAAAGAGTAGTGATTCCATGTGTACGATCATACTTTGTACCAACAATACAGAAAAGAGGCTTAAAATCAATTTTGTTGAAACCTTTGGCAACTGTGTGCTTTGAATCAATTTTTTTGTTAAAACCTTTGGCAACTGTGTGCTTGGCTGAGGCTATAGAGCGGACAAAGTATTCTATCAGCTGAAGATTGGTCATCTGAAGCAAACTAGGCTGATGTACAACTTGACCATCAACAGAGTACAGAAACTTAGGCTTGTCGCTCAGAGACTGATTTAATTTTGTGACAATAACATTGAGGCAATTTCCCCGAAGAAAAGCCCGTGAAACATCAGCAAATTGAGGCTGACCTCCGCTATCAAGGACGTGTATCCATGTTGACGCATGCAGGCCTTTTGACGTATTCCCTTTTGCCAAAACGTCAAGTATTTGGTCAGAGAAATAAGGAGCATTAGAATAAATAATAGACTTGGGATCTAAATTAGTGGCACCACTGGCAATTTTATGGGTCATAGGCTCATCAGAAGCAATATGTTGTTGATTGGTATGTTGAGCTTCTATAAATGATGTGGGTACATTGCGACGTTCATCCACACTAGAGGGGGTGTTAGGAGTAGACTCGTTATCAACTTTTTCAGAGTCCAATAGAATTGGTATTGCTTCCATTACTTTCCTCAATAATTCAACTCCTTCCATTCTCTCCCAAATACTTCCATGCTTTTCTCCAACTACACGCTCAATTGCACGGATAGGTCTACTGGCAATAGCTGTGCTGTTATGATACTTTGGAGCTGGCCAATTGAAAAGTAAATGAAGAAAAGAGGTTTTGCCTACACCTGGAGGACCCATTAGTACCAACTTGATAATTTCTACAATAACAGACCCTTCTCTTAAAGCTTGTGCAAACGATTTAGCTGATTCTGTAGAAGAGAAATGTAAGTCAACAATAATGAGAAATTACATAAAAATCTGTGATACATTTAATCCAAAGATAATTTGATGAAAGTATCTTTGTATTAAAAACATTACATTATGTTATGCAATAAATATTTAGTATAAATGTGCTATTATAATAGCACATTTTTATTTATTACATATTTCATGACAATATGTACATTGCAATTTCTACTAAAATAGTGCATATTGATTATTTTTTAGATAAGTGATAAGTAAAATATATAATATTTTACAATGTATTATGTATATATTTGACATAACAATTCATGATCACATAGATTAACATCATATAGAGATATTTTAAACAATGATCTTTTCCATAAACAATAATAACACTAAAGTGACATTTGCTGCCCAGCACTTTGACAATGCATTACTAGTTTTAACTACAAATTTGATTCAACTAACCTGAATACAAGCATTGTCTAATGGCTTGAGTCGACATGTTAGCCAGATCAATAGGTAATTTTCCATTCTAAAATGCAAACACTCTGTAATTATACATACAATATATAACTTACCTTGTCTGGTATGGTAAAGTCAGCTCCAAGTTGATGTAGTAACTTTACTACTTCCATTTTCTTTTCCTTAAATGCAACATGAAGTGGAGTTTGTCTTTGCTATATATATAAATATAAATATAATTCTAACAACACTTTTTGTTACCATACAATAATGTAAATACAAGACTTTAAACTAGCCATCTTATCATAGTAATTATTAAATATTCCTAGAAACAAGATCTATGAGTATCACAGAAAGACTTAGATGCTGTTATTAATTGTCAAACACCTGCATATACAACTAGTTTAATATTTTGCTATACCAAGTTTTATACAAAGACTTTAAGAGGTCAACTAGTAGGACCAACTCTTCTAAATTGGCTATTAAAATGCCATTTACTGTTATTTTCAGAAACTAACATAAAGACTAATGTACACATATCATACCAAAATTGTTGATATATTTTGTCAAAAATTTTTTATTGTACTGAGAATTAGGAAAGTCCAAGTAAGTAAATTTGGGCTTTGTTCTAATTAGTCCCAACTGGTTAAACATCTAACAAGTAGGTATAGACAAGCACATACACTAGCACAATGCTAATAATATTTAGTTTAAGAGGTATAGACTTTGCTTGATGTTAAAAAATGGCTTTTATTAATAACATGTATGATTGTATATTAAAATTACATAATTATTATATAAGATGTGTAAACACATAATAGTATATTGTATTATAGTCTGTATTAAATATTATTAGGTGAACATTCTGTATGAGACACATTCAATGTTGTATATAAACTGTTACCTTATTGAGAGCATCAAGGGTTGCTCCACTTTGAATAAGTAGTTGAACTACTTCAGTGTATCCTTCAGATGCAGCATAATGTAATGGTGTATTCCCATCCTGGACAATGAAATGTGTTAACATTTTTAAAAGTGTTAAGACAATTTTGATTTACATTACAATGACAAATCAAGTAAACAACACAAGTTTCAATAGAAAGTTTATTGTAAAAGCAACAGCTAGTACCATTGATGAAAAGAGAATTATAAGTGCAATCATTTAGATGATGTTGCTTTATTAGACATTGCAGCTTGTGATATTGGAATTTCAGTTTAAAATAACATGTAGTTACATTGTTATTTGCATTGAAGATAGTTAGAGCCCACAGTAGGATTTTAAAAAACAAGTAACATATCAAAGCAGTTGTATTTTATACTTTCATTTGTTCATTGACACAAAGTGTTTATTACATAAATGTATTTTTTAATTATTTAGGACCTCACATATAGATACACATGCAGTCTATATAATATCAATAACTGCAGTACTTTGTAACATTTTTTACCATACAAAAGTCATTACACCATCTTTTAAAAGTATCTAACATAATTGTTATGACAATCTTTTGATTTACAATCTAAAGCAATTTATGATAATTATTGCACATTGTAAAAATTAAATGGTTGACTTAACCAATATATGGTTACACAGGTTGCATAAGTGTAAGATAACAAAAAAAATGTTTCATTCCTAGCATATTCTAAACAGCTATTTATAATAGCATGTTAGGAATAAAACAGTACTTTCAGTTTGTATCAAACAATTTCCTACATAATATATATAATCTGTATTATTATTGGTTAAATCAAACCATCAATATTTATAGTGCCAAGGATTACAGTGAACTGAGATACAAGAGTGTTGTTAAGGATTTGCTTGTATACACGCAAAAACAATATGTAGGTCTGATATGACTGTCTATTCATGTCAAAACACTAGCTAATATAATTACAATCAATATATATTGTACTTGATGTATTTGATCTTCATAATTACAACAAAATAATACACATCTGTTTATGTTCTTCTAGATATAACATTATTTGTCTAGTCAATTGTTTGGGTATCATTCAACATGCACATATCTTATACTGTAATTGTCTTTACTTTAAAACTTATAAGTTAACTACATTGATATATGTATTTAAAACATTTTGATTACATAACATGCACACAAAAGTAATGATATTGATGGCTAGACCTCTTCATATATTTTAAATCTATTTTCAATTACTACTTAATGGAGTAATATGACTTACAAATATTAATATGTCTCCAATGTATGTTTCACAGTATAACAGGTAAAGTACATTGATTGCATACAGTATATAAGCTTGATGTTACAAGGAGTATTATATAAAAACTAAAGGAGCACACAAAACACCTGGTCATGGTAATACTGACTCAAATATTTTGTATACTTTTAAAAATCTATTTGATATGCCATTATGTTACTTTATTGAACTCACTAGATGTAATTCTATCATACAAGCACATTTTATTCTCTTAATGTAAAATATTAGAGCATTTTCTCTAAGTAATAACAGTATCCTAGCATAATTTATTTCTTGCTACTTTGAATGTGAAGCAATTAAATTAAATAGAATAAACATAATAAAGAAATGTGGCCATGTTATGGTATAATATTTTTAATATCTAGACCCTTGAACATTAAAGATAATTTATTTTTATTCCAGCTTATTGGCTAATGATTGTTGTTTCAAGAATTGAGTCTATCCCTGTATACACACTTACATGCACATTAGCACTTTATTTCCCACTACAGCAATACACAACTGGACCATACCTTAATTGTTTTGTTATAAAACGTTTCACAATAAAATATTATTCATACAAAATGTATAGCCTTAGTCTATGAACTAAAAGTAAAGCTCATTCAATGCAATCTTGTAGATGATAATAAGTCTCTTAGTTTAACAGACTAATCTAACCAATCAACAGTTAGTATTCAGTTGTTTTACATTGTTACTGATAACTAGTTGTTATTACCACAGATATGAGTAAAAAAGAATGCAAAACCAGACAAAGACCTGTCTCTAGAATTTGATACATTGTTAGAAACAATCCTTTGTGCTTTGAGATTTTGAGTTGTTTCTACATGTGTTAATTGTAATGTATATGTCATTAATGACCAATGTTTTTTATGCATAGCAAATGTCATAAATATCTAGTCATACAATCAGTGTTGAAGATTAAGGTTTAGAAAGTTATGTGTGGTTATAGTCATTTAACATATATTGGTTTGGTTCAGCTCCAGATTACTGGATATGACTTGTATTATTTATTATAGTGACAAGTTTCAGTATACAATTAAGATATAATTGTTGTAGTGCAGTGATATTTCTGTTGGTTGTGTTTTCCAGAATACTCCTCTTTGTTAGTATATTCTAACTATGTCTATTAGCTAGTCATAGCTGATATAATTATAGTATTAACTTTTGATATAAACAGGTTATACATAGCAAAAAACACAGGGTTAAAACTACTTGCAATGGTTGTATCGACTATATTACAAATTGGTTAATTTCACCTACATGTAATTGAAGTGACACTCCTGGGTTACTTTAAGCTTAATGCAATCAAGTTTGTTGAAGCTACCATGTGACTGACTGTAGCTACAACTAGTTGAGGTAGTTTAATATCAAAATTACAAAGTAATCTAGTTATTAAAACCAATCTGTAAAGGGTGAACAACAATATTATGTTACATAACAAAGTGTCTTAGATAAATATAAGTCAATCCATCTGTTAGTTAATGACTATGACAAACATTATAACCAAATAAATCAGATATTAATGACTGATGTGGAGAAACAGAAATAACATAGGCATGATAATGTCTATCAAAATTAGTACATTACATGATGAAACCAAAAAAAGAAGCATGTCACTATCAATTACCAATACTTCATATGACAAAATAAAGGATCTATCTATCTGTACTTGTCATAAGATAGGCATTGTTGTTTTGGTACATAATGCCATTTTTATGTAGCCATGTTGGTCTAAAAATTGTGCAATCCAAGCTAAAATTTGGTACCACACAAATTAAACAGTTGTAAATATTTTTTGGTTCATCTTTTACTAGCTTTAAACTATTTCCACTTCTACATTAAAGAGGAGTATGTAAAAGTGTACCTGCTGCTAATTCATAACACATCCATCTTTTGATGAGGATTAGCCAAACTTAAAGAAATGTTCTTATAGACATGTATTACAGCATTATAAGATAATCATTACCATGATTATGTAATGAAAGAAAATGTGTGGAATACACTAAATTGATATAATGCTAACATTTCTTCAAGTCATATTATTACAATTGTCCAGCATATGATGGTCTATACTATGTGTTATGATTGTAATAACCTCTGTATATAAATTCAAGATTGATGATATCTGTTATATTTGTTATAAAAATATCTATAATAAACATATCTCATGGTAGAGCTTGATTAGTGGGTAATGTATTAAAAATATATTGACAACATGTAATACATACTGCTTTTACATATATACTATACAACACTAGTCTTCAGGTTGCATGATTTATTGTAGATTAAAAAGTCTATGTAAGCTATTTACAAGAATGTATAAAAGTATAATGGTACAACGTAGGATGACAAAGAATAACTTGAATTAGCAGGCTAAATTTCTCGTTGTGACAATACTGAGTAAACTACTTTGTCAGTGATGTTTACAGTTGATTAAGCTGACTACTGACCAGAAAAGTCAAATATCATCACAATAGAGATGCCGTAGAGTTATATAAAATTATAGAAATGTATAAAATTATAATGCTACAAAGGAGTGTACCATAAAATATATTAATTTACCACACTAAATATCTGGTTGTGACAATACTGAGTGAACTACTTTGTAACTGATGTATACTGTCGATTATACTGACTACTGGCTGGAGAAATAAATTATTATTACAACAGAGATGCCAGTACAGTTATATAATATTTAGGATTAATAAAAGCAGTAATTTGCAAAGATTCACTCATATGTCATGTTGTAAGAAGTCACTAACAATCAGAAGACTCTATTATACAAGTCTAATTATTTTCTCAATGTAAATATCAGAGCATATTTCTACAAGTAATAAACAGTATCCTTGTACATTCTCCATGTTATCACTTACAATGTCAAACCATTTAACTTATATCATGGAATAAACATAGTGATGATACTGACTATAATTATAGTTAGTGCTAGGATTATAGTAAATACAGACATGTTGTTTATATTGTGAGATGTGTTAGCTAATATCATTCTACCTTATATCTGGTATTACTAGCATTCATATGTTGTAATAGTAGGCAGTAGTTGAATGTACATAAACAAATAGACAGAGGTCAAGTGGTATGCTGACATTGTTTTATCTTTTTACTTAATTTGGCATATCTGCTTCTCAATGAAGGCTTTTGCATCTTCCAGAACCCAAAGCTACTCATTGTCTTTGTGATTATCAGGAAGTTGAAGTCAGAAACTACAAATCTTGTAAAGCCAGCAGACAACCAGTGGTTATGTTCATAGCATTGTTAAAGCACGCTATGATACAATAATAATAACATAGTCTACTATATCACTGATTGCTAGAGACATAAATAGCACTAAAGGTATCTCAAATAACTCTTTATGATTAATTGTTTGATTTTATCAAGACATATATAACTAGAGTAAATAGTCTTCAGCTAAACAAACAACTGGTTAATATTGCCTATATGATAAAATGATCAATGTTAGATGATAAAACAACAAGTAGATACACAATTATAAACACATTAGTACTATACTACACATTGAAGCAATGATTTCCTTATAATATCTGACACTAGCAAACATATTTCAGTTATATCCCTTAGTTGGCAGATGTGACGAATATGTTATAACAATAATCATTAGGAATATCCTGATGTTATAAATCTGTCACGCAGCCTACACTGTAAATGTCTCTGGATGTAACTATTAAAGCTTACATGCATTAAGCTTCAAATGTTTATAATAAATTAAGGTACTACTTGTCTATCTATTGCAACCAAAATCAATATGATCTATAGATAGAAAATTTGTAAAAGTTCTCCCTATATTCAGCTTATTAGATGATTGTCGCTGAATTTGAGACATAGAGATATATGTTGACGTTTCTTGGAGATACATGTCACCTATGATAGCTACAAGTTTTAACTTTATAACACAAAGCATTCTGTCAAAGGTAACATTTTCCGTTGTATGAGACTTTGTGTTTTGTTGAACACTTAAAGTCACATTGGTCACAATGCATCACCTTCCAATGGTATAAATTAGTACTGTATTTTGCAGACACTATGTCATCTTGTGTTAATTATAGCTACTACAATAATCACTTTCATCTGTGTAGTTATTTTAGTAGTGTCCATATAACAACTTATAGGAGATAATTAAACCACAAATATCTACATAAATACATGTATTAATAAGAACTTTATATACAAAATTCAGTAATGAATAATAATAACAACATATTTGAATAATGGAAATACTTACTTTGTCAATGGGATCCAGTGATGCACCAGCTTTAATAAGTATATGAGCTGTTTCAGAATAGCCCCTGTAAGCAGCCCAGTGAAGAGGAGTAATCTTGTCCTACATAAAAGATTTGTCAGTATTCATGATGAATTCACTTTATAATATACAGCTACATCTAATGATACATTGTAAAGGATAGGTAAGATAACTCAATATCATTTCACTAATGTATATAGAGAAATTAAAGGCTGATTCACACTACACATGTAGAGCATTGCATTACGATCGGAAGTGCCTACAAACAAACGAGCATGTCGAATGTAACGTAAGAGTAGAAATATTTTCTACTCTTGTGTTACATTACATGTCATAACATTAGTATACACAATATCAAGTATTAAATGGAAAGGAAAGATTAATTATTACTATATATCAAATAACCTTTACTATCTAATAATGTGAGCATTGACATGATTTAGTCATTTAACTTATATAGGTTTGGGACAATCCTAGACTTTCAGAATGCTTTTGAATTTATATATATATAGTAGGTTGTGATTACAGTAGGATGCTGTCATTGTTTGAGTTTTTCTTCTTACAAACGATATATACATGTATGGGAGTGTCGCAGAATGTCTAATCCCAAAAAATCTAATACTCAAATTGTTTAATCCCAAAATGTCTATAGAAAGTATTAACTGAAGAAAGAGTCTAAATTAATAAGCTGCAATAAACATAGATTTACAAATAGCACTAATTGAAATTATGTCTGACTTTGCACTAGTTTATTACAGCCTCTTGAGCTACAATTTTCAGGCACTATTCTCCATGTATGTTACTTCCACTTGGTACAGAGCTTATGGAAAAAAAGTACAGAACATTGGTCTAATATAAAATTACATGGAAGCATATTTTATTAGATGCTTGATTCAAAAGACAGCAACTATAACATTTGTACTACTTAACTTTGTATGAATAGCTTGGAGTGCTATAACAGCAGACATACCAGATGATGATTGAGTGAAAGTATTTGATGAATATTTTGAAAACACTTGAATAAAGAGCTAATTCACACCAAGAATGTTGAATTATTTAATTATGAAGGTCTATGAATTCAAACAAACAACATTTATGGTTGCCACAAAAGCTTATCCCACATTTTCTAAGTATTAAAATTGTTCCAGAGAAAGCAGACAACTACAGAAATAACAATTAGTATATTGGAAGCAGATGAATCAGAGGACTGACAAAAAGAAGGTTATGAAAACGGAGGAACTTTTGATGCAAGATGCAACTTTTACAATCAGAACTCATCAGTGGTGAGAGGACCTTAGACTCACATATATATATATGGTAATAGTCATTGTGTATTTTCTATTGAGAACTGAGATATGCGCCATTTCGAAAGTACTTGATGCAAAAAATAGCGAATGTTTTCGTAACAGCTTCTGATGTCTAAACGAGGCTTCCCCGTTTTGCAATTAAAGTGGGTGCGGCTCTGTATGGAACCTTCCTTAAATAAAGCGTTTAATCAAGTTAGCAATAATCAAACTGCTAAGTAATCTTAACATGACCGCGGAATGTAACCATAGTTATTTGACAGTTGGTGAAGGTATGTAACTATTGTAAATATGGACCTGAATAAGTTGAAGGTATTGTTATGAAGAAATGTGGAGGTGTGACATTTCTGGTTAAAATGGCTAATGGTCAGGTATGGAAGGGACACCTGCATCAATTGTCTGTTATAGAAGGAATTTTGATTATTATCATCCTGGTATAGAACAGTGTACTGATGCCTCTGATGATAAAAAAATATTGATCCTGCTATTGACAATACTGTTTTCATTGGATTCAGTTGACACTGTACAGAACTCAGTGACCATAGTTATTCTCAATGAGCTCATAATCATCATGAATACTGTTTCTTCATTAAATCAATTAATGCATATGATACCATAGAGAACTCCAGTGATCATTGCTATGCTCAACTAGTTTGTAATCATTCTGAACTATTCTTAATAATGTTGCAATGTATTCTATTTTATGTATTGGCTTCAATAGAGGGGATGTCACATACAATGTTGTGTGGGGTTTTGTTTTGCACTTTCTCAATAATTAGAGCACCTCATGTATTAATAGAATGATTTTGATTTTAATTCTTGTGTAATCAGTATATAAACTTATATGAGATGACTACATAATTACATGAATTAATAACAACATTACAAATAATCACTCTTTAGTGTATTCTTTGGTGTACTGACTTTTCAAATAAACCATCTTTTGAAACAGAATAGTTTCAATCTTAGTAGTACTGGTTTAGAATTGTTAGCAGTCACTTAGTTGTGACTTGCTTGAAGTTGTTTCTTAGAGTTTAAACAAAATACAGTTATTTATAATAATGACAACATGTTTAATAACGAAGACACTTACATTGTTAATGGCATCCAGCGATGCACCAGACTTTATTAGCACATCAGCTACATCATTGCGGCCATAGTTGGCAGCATAGTGAAGGGGAGTATCATTGTCCTACATAAAGTAAATGTCAGTATTTATGATCAGTTCACATTATAATATATATCTACAACTAATGGTATATTATAAAGGATAGATAAAATAATTCAATGTTTTTAAACTAATGTGTATAGAGAGGTTGATAATTTATGTGATGTCAGTAGTAGTATTCATGATAACTAGCTATGATATGTTTGGAAATTAAAATGTCTGTCATATTATGTCACATATCTTTTACCTATAGAATTACAATACAGTCTCATAATATAATATATGACAGTAAGTGATTTGCTAAGTACATGCTCTATAAAATTTATATTATTAACAAGTTATAACTAGTATAATACAATAGCTGTATAATAGCTAAATATGATAGGAATTAAGTATACACAATATCAGGTGTTAAATGAAAAGGAAGACTAATTATTATCAATATATATCAGGTAACCTACACTCATCTAATAATATCATTATTGACATCATTTCATTACATTCATTCTATTGTTAGTTCTCTTTTACTCCACATAACATTATGTAAGCAAAAATGTGTGTTTAAATTGTATGCAACAAACCTGACAATTAAATGTTAAAGTATACTCAAGTATGTAATATCATACTTGTCTGCACAAGCTAAGGCACTTCAAATAGACTATGAGCCTATAGGACAAGTGATCTACATGACTTGCATAACAATTTTTATAAAAATTATAAAAAGTTGTAGATTGTTGAATTTTGTTTGTTATTTGATTTATTCTTGTTGATAATAATAGTACTAAATTTATTAAAACAACATTATCTTAGTGGAAGCTTGATTTATAGAAAAATGTCCACAATGTGTACAAGAAATAACTTTTTACAACACATGCTTGCTTGTATATGATGATAGATGATATTGTGGATAAATTCATATTTTCATATTTTGTGATTAGAACAGTCGATAAATGAAAATTTCACAACTTTTATAGCTTTAATACTTATTAATTAAAAGGATGTACTCTACAAACCATAACTGTATTCTTGAGGTAATCAAGGAGTAAGCTGGGACTAATGTGGTAAAACTTTTGTGTAGAAAACATGACAAATAATATATACTCTCATGATAGCAATATAAAGTACATATCTTACCATCAGAGATCATATTCTATATAATGCCCTATTTTAATGGCTGGTTGTTATTGGCAACATTTAATTTATCAGTCAGTTTTAAGTGGGTTTATTTATTATTCATAGTATGTATTGCTGATGTATAGTATCAATAATTATTAAGGAAATTATATCATATAAAGACTTTATTGATTAGGGAAGTAAGAAGACTCTATTAACAACATGTACAAGCCATCAAACAATGACATTGATTAGACTTTTGACTTAGTGACTATCATAGTTAGCTTTTATTATCTGATGACAACAATGAAGGTAGTGCAACATACATTACAAACTACTGGTACATCGTACTTATAGACTGAGTGTAAAAACATTACCATGTATTGGAATCTATAACTTAGCATATAGAAGTTTTGTTATATTATTTCTTTGTCAAAATGGACTCTGTACAGGTTGGTTGAGTTACTAGAGTAACTATTACATAACAATCTAACATTGTACAACAGGACTTGTTGACTCCACCCACACAGAAATATACAGTACTTGGAATACGATATTTGTCAAATGACTTTTCAAAACAGACTCTTTGTACATAATGTAAGTGTACACTGTGCTTGTTTCTGTGAAAATTCATGTATTCTATTCCTTTTAATTTATGTTAATTACTTCATATTACTTACAGTTTAAACATATATTGGAATGTAATCTCCACCATAACTTTAAAATCATAAATGTTTTAAGGAGTTCTGTTTATATAGTGTTAGAATGATGACAACAAGTTGTTGAATGTATTTATTTATAATATAATATCAATACATAATTATAAAAATCAATTAGACCATATGTTTGTGATTTCACTAATCTATTATTAAACACATGAAATCAATATATTCATCAGTGGACATTAAAAGTGATGATTCTTTGTTACTATTACTCATAAAAAGCATTTGTTATATATAATACAAAAGGTTTCCATATTTCCTGAGTCAACCATTAATGTGTAATAAATGGGAATGCATTCAAGACCACTTTGTTTTTATTTATTAGGGTTTCCATGATTCATAAGTCCAATGTTCCACTGTACTGATACTGATAGACTTACATGTACTTAATATAACATTTATCATGTTATTTGGCAAAAATACACATGTTGTGCTAAAAATTTTGAATAAACTGTTGTGTATATGTAGTTGCTATATGGCCATTTTGTACATGATTTTTAACAATTTTGATTACTAAATACTTTTATGATTGGTCTTCCTGGATACCAAGTATGGTATACATCTAGTACAAAATGTATGTATGAAATAATTCGTTTTGAAACTATTTAGAGGAACATGTGTGATTTTCCCAAATTAGGTCACATTTATTATATTCTCCAAATTCTTATGATTGATTTATAATTATAAGGTTTGCTATAATTAATTATTACTATTTTACTTAATTATTACATTACAATGTAAAAGAGAGTAGTCTATTGTACAATGCACATTACACAAGAGTTGTAGTCTTCATGTAGATACTGTAGTTCCCCGAATAAGCACTCATGGGTGCTTACAGTTCATTTGGAATTTGAAAGGTGTGAGCGCTTACACGTGAATTAAAAAAAAAGGTTTGTAGTAAGCACCAACTTATGAAAAATTAATTAACATGAATATTCTATATGCATGTGTAGAAGTGGAAGCTGTCAAGGCTCTGAGAACTCACCCGGAGTGCAATGTATCTGCTATAGCAAAGAAGTATGATGTAGACAAAAAGCATATTAGAGAATGGGATAAGCAGTATGACAAGCTTCTTCACTCACAATAACAATACACTGTACAGTCAAGGACAAAAGAAGATCCTCCATTGAGCAAGGTGGTTTAGAAATGCCTTGTGAGCTGACCTTTTCAATTCCAAACGGAACAAAAGACAACAAAACTGAAATATCTAAACTAAGAAAATTGCTAGCCTAACATTTGCCTTTGCTCAATACGTGATAATAACCACAATAACCACAAATCTAAGAGGGTGGGATGGGGGTGGGTGCTTGCATGGGGAATTGACATTTTCATTTAAGGACATCAATAAGGGGGGGGTGGATGCTTGCATAGAGGTGGGCGCTTGCTCAGGGAACTACGGTATTATGTAACAGACAAATACAAACATTAAAGTATGAAGACTAGACAATATCAACCACTAAACATATTATAAACTAAAACAAGTAACTTGTTTTATAAGATCCTCATAACTTAACTTTGTACTAAATTATAATCATAATATGAGGTACTAATAAGTTTAAATTACAATATTAAACTCTAACCTGATCTAGTGCATGTATATTGGACTTATTTTTAATTAGGATTTCTGCTATTTCAGCATTATATGCCTTGTGTAATGCTGTTCGACCAAACTGAAAAAGAAGAAATATAAAGTTAATACTAGATAACTAACAGTATACTATACATTGTACATAAACAAGTACTATCATAACATGTGGTCAATATCAGTGGAAGTTCATGTTGTTTATTCTCTCTTTTATGACTATTATTAGTAGCTCATATCATGTCATGTCAATGTAGTACATTCAACAAACACTATATTATCAGCAATGAAACTAACATGTTTAGGAAAGACTACTAATACATGTGTAAATAAATATATGGTGAAACCTTGGACATACCAATGTGCTTATCATGTAACTCATTAATTAGGGAATTAATTAGGGAATTATGAAACTCATTAATTAGGGAGTTATGAAACTTATTCATGAGGGAATTATGAGCTTTAGGAGAGACAATGATAGGAAACCTCAGAGGAAATAGCCATGTTTATAATCATATATAGTGGTACTAGGTCTTCATGTGCACCTGAGAGAGGCAAACCATGAAAACCATAATAGGATATGCTTTAACATAACCAGGGGTGAAAGGAAAGGTTTCAAAATGGTTGAATAATAATATTATGTCACATGCTAAAGTTACAGTGGTCATACAATTTATCACATCGACAATAACTTATTGAAGTATTGTGTACATCATAATGGGAACATTTTTTGCATAATTTAACAAAAGAATGAGGTGGTTTTGATCAGTCAACAATGTCAATGTTTGTTCATAGAGATGTTGATGGAATCATTTAACTCCAAAGACAATCCGCATTCTTTGTCTAACTGAGAATGTTTATTCAGTCACAGCTAGGGTGCGAGATGCGAAACCAATCAGCTATTTTGGGAAGGAACATCACATAAGAGAACAAGTCTTCTTTGGATCAATATCAGCTATAGAAGCAAAGCGAGGTGAGTAATTCTTTATTTTAATGAAATGATTAACCTTCTGAGATACCTACTACTATTGATGTTATTTCTAAAACAGAAGACAAGGGATTTAGATTGGATGATAAATTTGGAGTCCTAAAAAGGATTTCAGTTCCTTGGGATGGGACCTTCCATATTGGCTCATACTTTCTCTAGGGTAGGGTAGAACCCTTTTTAATCAATTAAATATCCAAAGTATTCTACTTGAGGAGATATTTATAAGCAACTTTTACCTTAAAGTCTTTGTCTTAACCTTTTCTTACAATCTAAGTGTGTTCTTTTCCACAAAATATATTATAATTACAACCTTAATTTTGGATATACCAGGTTGTGTATGTTGCAAGTCATTAATGTGGGCATTAAGAAAATATGAAACTCAATGAAAGTATCAAATTCATTTATGAGGAAGTTATGAGCTTTAGGAGAGACAATGATACAAAACATATAAGCTTAATTGGGACATACCAGTGAGTGTATTATGTAACTGATTAATTAGGGAATTATGAAACTCATTCATGAGGTAATTATGAACTTTAGGAGAGATAATAGGATAGAGCCATAAGATTATATAGTTATACTAGGTCTTTGTGTACACCTGAGAGAGGTAACCACGAGAAACATAATAGGATGCAATTTAATATGACTAGGGGTGATAGGCAAGGTTTCAAAATGCTCAAATAATAATATTGTGTCACCAGGTAAGTTACAGTCATACAAAGGTGATATTGGGAACTGTTTTGGTTTGAGTTTTTGATCAGTGAACAATGTCAATGGTTGGTCATAGAAATATCATTGCAATCATTTAATTCCAAAGAAAATCCGTAGTCTTTGTCCAACTAAGAATTTTTTTTCAGTCAAAGCAAGCATGTGAATTGTGAGACCAATCAGTTCATCTGAACCATCAGAGAAATGAGAGAGAACTACCCCTAGACCTTGGGATGGAACATCACATGACAAAACAATTGTTCCTTGGTTCAATATCAACTATAGAGACAAGGTGAGGTGAGTAATTTTTTAGCTTAGTGAAATGATTAAGCTTTCTGAGATCCCTACTGCCATGGATAGTTGATGATTCTTTAGTTGTTACTAAGACATATTGATATAATATTCAATTCATTGTTGTATTATGTAAATTACTTATTTTGTTGTGATCTTTAGTATTGATTGTCTAGGCAAACATAAAGTCCATTATATCCTTTATCAACTAATACCTCTCTAACTAAGAGACTTGTGACATTATTTAACACAAGATGCATGTACGAAAATTTAGTAAGCAATTGTCTGTGGCTGTACGGAGGACAATAGAGAACCTTTTAGATCTGGCGTTCATGTGTAGGTTACAGATATCTCAAAAGAGCCATCTCAGCTATCTACACTTTCAACACTTTCAACATCATGACGTAACATGTGTATTACATACTGTATATATACTTACAGTAAATATTTCATTGTGTAAAAATATTAGTGTGTTTATTTTTCATATACCTTCCAATGTTTAAACTTTTGTTACAATGAAACTTTTCCAAACTACAGTAGTTAGTTTGTGAATATGTTAACTTTACATGTTTTGCTAGTGATCATAAAATATACAATATACTGGTTTAATCTCTGAATATAAAAGGTCACTCTCACTACTAAAATTACAAATTTAATCTTATTCATTGTCATAATATTATTAATAAAATTATTAGTAGGTTATGAACATTGTTATCATGAAAAGTGTGAACAAACAACACCTGTAGCAGGTAATTTTGGGGAGAAATCATATAAATATCAAAATAAACTTTGACAAAGTTAAATTTTCCAAAGCTGGAGGGAAACATTTTGGAAAATGAAGAACATTTTATCAAACTCACCATTTCATATATGTTATCACAATCTCTCTAATGCTACAATTATTGTGTATGCTAATTTTAGTGACTACTATAATAATATATAAAAGTTTCAAATTGAAGTGTAACACATTTACTATATTGAATTATGGATGTCTAAAATATGGCTGATATTATTTTTCTAGTAATAAATTTACTAAATTAGTAGATACAATTAATAGTAGATTTAATTAAGGTATGAACTTAACATGATATGGAACACATATGACTTCACTTTACACACTCTATTATTAATTATAAACCATAAAACATTTTGATACAATATTTTAATAAATATCTGAGATGTACAGTTTTCAGTTCATTTATTGAATTTAATGCAATTGTTAAATTAATTTACAAAATGTTTTACACAAGTCTGTTATGTTAGTGACTTTGCTGACTATACTGTTTATGAGTGTATAAAACATAAAATTATAATGCTTTGTTTCTCAAATTAAATACTGGAATACAAAAAAGGCCACTCAATAAAAATAGATCATAGTAGTCTATGCAAACAACATGTTGATATAATCATAATCAATGATTCTGATTAGTATTTAACAAACTATATTTATCAGAGCTTTATCAGCATTCTGGTAGATTGTAAATTTATGAGTACAGTGAGTGAAGAAATGTGGGCGTGGTATAAAATCTTGAAATGAATCCAGAAAATGCTTTTTACAAATGCCATATCAAAAGCAAGTTTATAAAAATATTGTCCTGCAAAAATTTCTGTTATATAATAGATATGTGCTGGCTCTGTTAGAATTATTCAGTAACATTGTTATTAGATCAACAAATGTATACATCATGTCAGTAATATTAACACATTATTATTATCAGGAGATGACACAGAAAAGGAAACAAACTCCCACACTACTGATTAAAATCACACAAGAATTTGTGATATTAAATTTAGACCATCACATGTATTATAGCTCAACCAACATCATACTATAATGATGATACAGTGTGTGGTGATGTGATAATTATTGGATCTTAGACTTATTTATAAAAACACACTGTATATGAAAAATAGACTTTACTGTTGAGATATATACTTAAATATTGAGAGCTAGTAACTTACACTGTATAGATGATGATGATAGTTTACATCAGCACCTTGTTCAATAGTAGATTTGACTTCTTCAATGTTTCCATCTCTAGTTGCCTGGTAAAGTTGTACATTCTATTATAAAGACAACAAGTACCATGTAATGTAATATAGTAAGTATACAGATCAGCCCTTATAACTAAAAGACCATCTTTTAGAAAGATATTCTGTCTATACAATAACACTGATATGTGTGTGAGTTTAGTTAGTATCACAGTGATGTATAGGGTTAATGACATAGTAATAGAAAGATTATAGACTTACTAGTTCTTTCTGAGACATGTTGAAAAGTATATGACTTTAGATGGTAACTGTTCCTGTGTCAGGTGTCTATGGATAATACAGGATGTAGGTTATATAGTTAGATAATATGAATCTACTACATAAGAATGAGGAAACTCTCACTAACTAAATCTATGTACTGTACACTATACGATATCATAGGATACTAATAATATGTAATATTTTAGTAGTAGAATGTAATATCAAAAATAACTAACCTGTTCTTGTTTTTAGGTATAACTGCGTTTGTTTGGCGGTTGTTCATGGCAACTATGTACCACGCCCACTAATCAGTATGTGGGCGATTTTTCATTATGAGATTTTAACGATGCATCTGTGTAACTTGACAAGACAAATATTAATTTTAAGGACTCGTTTGACTTTATTACTCATTCAATCAGGTAAGTATTTATTTATGTTACTAAGTCATTATATTTGAATAGTTTTCTGAGTGGCAGTGATATTAATGACAAACTAGGACTCAGTAGACAAGCATTGAGTACAACTGTGTTATTGACCTATAACCTAGTAAGTTACTTCATCAACTAATATCATATATGTAGGTATGTTCATTTAATATTGTTCAATTGTATTGTTGTGTTTGACTTTTGAGAGTGAGAAAATGAGATAACCCCTCATAATTAAACAATATTCAGAATTAACAATTAATAAATTGTTCATCTTCAACAGTGAGTGTTATGTTGATACATATTGCTGGTCATAATATTGATAAAATCTAGAGTCACTCCACACATAGTCATCCATGAAATATTACCAGTCAAATGAAATTAATAAAAGTCTTGTTTACATAAACCTAGTTCATTCATTAAGCCAGTTGTTATTTGACTGTGACTGGTGACTTACAAATTTTGGCTATTCAGCTAGTACCCCATTTTGATTGTTTAACTTAGCTGTTATGAGTTCAGGATTAAAATGACTTTTCCAGGACCCTAAATCCAAAGCCCTAAACTCTTGAGTGTTCAATTAATTGTGAGTAGTCTGGATTAACATGCTTTAATGTACTATACTGAGTATTGACATCTTAATGTACAGCTTGTGGATTCATTTTTTTTCCTCTCTTTCTCTCCAGACAATAAATAGGTCTTTTCCTGAAATGACTCAGTACTACAGGTAATGACTACAGCAATAGAACATCTCCATATATGGTAATCTCTTATCTTTCTTAAATCCAAATCCAAATCCCTAAACTCATGAATGTTCAATTAACAGTCATTAGTCTCCCCTAACATAAGTTAATGTACTCTACTGGTAACCATTAATGATAATTTCATTTTAAAAGAAAGTTTAGAGAACAAATAAAAATTGGCCTAAAAATTAGACAAATAAATGTTAGCGGAATTAAAGTTGCATCTGCCTACCATTTGTTATTGACCTATATCTTATGTATGACTTGATAATCATATGATATCTGTAGTCTTGTGATTGGCATTATTGTTGTTTATGATTTTTACATAGTTCACATCTATTATTATATGACTGTGACATGATAATCACATCATGTGATATGACAGTAACTGGATAGTGATAGTAATATTTCAAACTTTATTAAGAAGTACAAGTAATTATTAATATTCATCATTAATAAAAATCCTCAGGTTTTCCAACTAGTATATAAAGTATACCAGAATTTTCTAGGATTATTTTGGACCGCATGGTACATATCTTTCAATATTGATATGTCTATTTCACATCTTTTAATGATACGAGACTTTTGATAGCAATAAACAAGTTACATAAAGTAACTACTGATGTACATAACAACAATAAATATTATAATTGCTATGACAAGTGCTTTTAATTGAGCATGAGTGATTGACAAATCTAGCATCTTTGATTCTCCTCACATAATAATAAATTATATTCACTTATAATAATGGTAGTATTATTAAAATAATTTTGGGATTTTTACAATT
>OY848918.1:17922311-18003261 GCA_963693285.1 Xestospongia muta
CCAACAGTATAACAACATTGTATAATTTACAACGTTAATACAACAGTATAACAACATTGTATAATTACAACGTTAATACAACAGTATAACAACATTGTATAATTTACAACGTTAATACAACAGTATAAAAGCATTGTATAATTTACAACGTTAATACAACAGTATAAAAGCATTGTATAATTTACAATGTTAATACAACAGTTAATACAATGTTACTACAACAGTATAACAACATTGTATAATTTACAACGTTAATACAACAGTATAACAACATTGTATAATTTACAACGTTAATACAACAGTATAACAACATTGTATAATTTACAACGTTAATACAACAGTATAAAAGCATTGTATAATTTACAACGTTAATACAACAGTATAAAAGCATTGTATAATTTACAATGTTAATACAACAGTTAATACAATGTTACTACAACAGTATAACAACATTGTATAATTTACAACGTTAATACAACAGTATAAAGAACATTGTAAAATCAATGTATTTTTGTTGGTAATGCGTAAACCATCATGTTAAATTTTACAACACTTTAAACAACGTTGTAAAATCAATGTATTTTTGTTGGTAATGCGTAAACCATCATGTTAAATTTTACAACACTTTTACATCAAAAAAAACACGTAATACTACAGTTGTAATAAAACCATCAAATATACATAATGTAAAAAATACATGGTACAAAAAGTATGGAATATTTACTATTGTAAATGTAGTATAAACCATTCCATTTACATCATAAAAACAACGATTGTAAAGTGAAAATTTTCCCTGTGTTCTATTACTGAAATTACTTTATACAATAACTGGGAAATACATAGCAAAAGATTGGGGATCTATTAGGAATTGATTTTAACACTAGTAACAATTTATTCTCTTCCTCCATTTCAAACAACCTTAACATGTTAAGAAATGATAAAAAGCTGGTTTGACAATGAACCAACTATTGCTTCATGGGACAATATACTTGATATCATAGAGGGACGTCTTTAAAAGAAAGCTTTTGCTGCTAAAATTTATTGAAAACTCAAAATAAAGTGATCAGTTCAGTCAACAGCAGCTAATGCAAATATTGAAAAAAATCAGTCAATATTACATGTTTATTCTTTCTAATGTTCAAATTAAAATAAAGAAATTATAGTTAACAGTTGTGCAAAACCATTTATTACTGGTTATTTCCAATCTGTTTTTGTCATAGGTGAAGAGACCATATCTCTTCTTAAAACAAATAACTCTGACAAGAGGTATAAACATTAATTTCCATTGGAATTGTATATTCTGTCCAAAAACTACATAAGTGTAGTCCAACTGACAACTAACTACACACATTAAGTGTATACTATACTTGTATATAAAGGACATGAGTTGTAACACAAACTATTTTGTACACATGATCAGAAAGTAAATGTCATGACTCAACCTTTGTCCTGACATTTCAGTTACTTATCTGATGTGACTTGGTAATAATTACAAAACTAAAAATGTTATTGTAGCTTATTTAGATAAAGAAAATAGATACTGTTTTCACAAATATACTATGACAAATAATGTGTATTAGTATATAGATGCATTAATATTTCAATCAACATAAAATCTATATTATACACATGATACTTAATATATATATATTATATATATATAACCAATTATTATGAGATGTCTCTGTCTTATTATTAGTTGATAGATAATTTTACTTTTCTTAGCAGCAGTAACATTTTTCATGAATAATAGACATTCTTTTGTAAACATTTTTTTGAATAATAATTTATTATTCTATGCACATTGTTTTTATTATGAAACATCATCATATTTTTGTTTAGCTACTTCACTTATTTTTTAAAAATGTTATTTAAATTTAAGCTATTGAATGATTCAATAAAGCAATGCTATTAGCATTACATGTAACATCAGTTAATGTAGACAACAAAGAGATGTTGACATGCATTTTAAAAGTGGACAGACATGCTTACAAGTAATACATTAACCAATTGCTTTCAGTTAACTGCAGTTATAGTATATTCATCTTTTTTAAAATTTTAAATGACATTTTTCTTGGTTAAATTAAAGCCTTGTTTTTTCAGCAGAATGTGTGAGCTTTAAAATTGTCCTGTAGCTAGCTTAAAAACGTCCTAAAAGAACTTTTTTTTTCTAAATTTGAGCAGTCTCTGAGATTCATCTATATCATACGTTGATATATGTATTTGTTATATAATTATGAAGATAGCTATACAGTTATCAGTCTATTATTTTAGCATTATCTGATAATAAAAGCACAAGCTATGTTAAGAAAATTCGAAAACAGTTCTTGCTGAGATAAAAGATGCTTTACAAAAAATAATAATGAATATATAGCAGGAAAGAAGATACATCAAACATGAAGAATTGTTGACTCTATGAATGGATGTGTGCATATTTGTTAGATTATTTTATCTTTTGCTTAATTCTATATAATGAATCTCACTTCCTTAATATATAACAATATTTTATACATCATGTGTAAGTGTAACATGAGCCATCATGTATTTTTTTCCTATATCAATCAATAATCATTTAAATCACTAATTTTTTAAATACCTCATCTGTTTATTCATCTCAACTGATCCTTTTACATTTCGAAAAAAGCAAGAACAAGCAACAGCTCTCAAACAGAACCAGTTGATTATTTCAATCAACTATAGATAAATACAATAAGTAATGAAATATTACATCAAAACATATCCCTAGCACTATAATAACTCTCATGATGACCATCTTCAGCAACATTCTAGAGCTTGAGTGTACAATTTTACTAAACATCAATTCACCATAGGAGAGCTCTATAACTGTATAATATTAGTAATCATTATAGGTGCCATCGTGTACTCTATTTTCTATCCATTCATACTCATTTAAATCACTAAATTCCTCCACAATTTATTTACCTTATCTGTTTATTCATCAATGAAATCATCCATTATTGAAACATATGATCATACAACAATCATTGTACATCTCTATCATCCATTATTCAACTGATCCTTTCACATTTATTGGTTAAATTGTTAGACAACTCAATGTGTCTTTTCAGTTTCAGCTGTGGTTCTTTTTAAACAGCATATCATATCACATTTTAAGTTCATGATCATCATTTAGTACAGATTAAAAAAGCGATTTGTTTGGTCACGTTAAAGTACTTTTATATGTCTACTTTACTAGATAGTAATGCATTATTTTGGCCATCCTGTGAAGTGCTTTTCTATCACATCATGTTTCAAGCAAATAATAGATAACATAGTTAATAAATTAATTTTAGTATAAGAAGATTCTCTTGATACACATTCAGTTTAAACATTAGTGAAGGATCAATGACATTATCATTAATAATGAAACAAGAGTACAATTCTAAGAAAATTGTTAATACTTCTTTGTTGTACTTTAGTGCTCTGCATGACTATGGGAAATGGAAAACTTTATAGAATGTATGGCAGCAAATAGAAGGGAGTAAGCAAGCTATTGGCTATATAGACAATGTAATTTGTCAGACAAGTGTTTATAGTTTAAAGCTTCTCGAATTCAGTAGTTGTGTTGTGTCAAGGTGTTACACATGTAGTAATGCAATATGTTATAACGAGCAATGTTTGCTAAATACACATGAGGAATGATAACACTGCGTGGTTTTAGTCAGAAATAGAATTGTGTCATACACCAGACAAAAACGTAGTTTCCCTAAAATTACTAGATACATGTATTGAGAAGAACATATTGATAAAACAAAGTCTTTAGAATATTTTAATGATTTCTCTCATTAATAACTTATTTACTTGCTTTGTTTCAAGTAAAGCTCAATATTTAAAAAGTAAGACTGGAGTAATCAAAATATTAATAATAATAATGTAATAAGTAAAAGAGAATAATGTCAGTTATATGAAAAAATGGAGGCACAAAAATAGATAAAGTGGTAACAACTGTATATATCAACAAGATTATTAAATGTGTTTAAAAGTTAGTTACTTGTTAGAGTACATTGATTACAAACACTGCTACCACAATTCTGAATGGGAATATGAGAGAGAGAAAGATTTGATAATATGTACAACAAAATTAAGGTTTTCTTTAGTTCCAATTAGTCACTATGTTACATAACATTATATATTTTGTTTAAGCTCGTCTTACAAACTCTCTTGGAGACTCCAATCTCTCTCTTATTTTTCTACAGTGTTTGTTTGTCTATATACACTATGTTATTTACAGTATCATATCATCTGGTAAAGTCACTAATGCAACTTCAGTAGTCTCTGCTAGACTTCAATAGTCTCTTATAGCTAGTCTTTAAACAGAACAATAAATTTTGTTATATCTATTGCAAAGTCTCCTAATAACAGTTATTCACCAAATAATTATTAACTAAATACTTAATGAAGTCTTCATGAGTAATGTGCAAATACTATATATACTAACTATTCCTACTCTAAAACTCCATGTGGATTTAATAAAGGTTGATTAGATCCATTGCTAACTGTCTACATCTCTAAAGATAAATGGTTCCTGACAGCTTTAAAGTGGAGATGATAAATGACTGTAAGTACTCATTCAATTACAAGCTCTAGGTCTCAAGCTTTTTCAAGTGTTAGTACCAGATACCTACAGTCAACTTAGTGATTATATACAACATATTTAAAAATATGTGACTTCATCTGTCTATGAATTATTATTAATTTAATCTATATCAATATATGATACATTAGTCTTAGTATTAATATATCTGGTAATGCAGATACTTAGTTATATGAACCACATTATGATAATAGGATTATTGATAATCTAAAGGATCATGTCAAACTCAATGCTAGCACCTTCTCAACTTTCTAGATATTTAAGAGATGCTAGTTTAAATACACATGACTTAGCTGACAAAATATGTAAAAATATTAAGGTATGATACATTATTTTTAATTCTTATGAACTTTATTAATTACTTGTCATTCAGATTTGGCTACATCAAAGTTTTTTAAAAGTGTTCGCAACTTTTTTAAGTTGCAAGTAAACAACCATTTTACATAGTTTACATATTATAAGATAATCATAATATGTTTGTGTTTTCTTTATTATTCTTATGTCAGTTAGTGAAATGTCTTGCACTTAAATTCTCAGACATGACATTACCTTATGATTGTATGTACTTTATACATTTATTTTAAACATATCTCATACAATATCTCATGTGTTTTAGTTCAAAATGATTGAGTGGTCATCAATATTTACTATTATAATACCATCTGCGAAAGGAGTCTTCAAGCCCAGCTCAATTTAATAGCAACTTCTTCTTGGCACCTTGGGTAATTTTCAAGAACATACACTTTGTTTTCTATCAAACTCTAGTTCCAATGACACACTTAGTCTGTATGAGTGATTCAGATACATTGCAGCATAATGATGGAGGACATTGATATCAACTAGTGATGATAATTTTGAATGCTGTGTTTATATTTATAGTTGTGTGAATAATGAGAACTGCTTTTTAATATAAATGAAAGTAGTACTGCTTTTACTAAACCCTAACACTGCTACTGCTACTACTTCTCCTGTTTCCACCCTAAACTTAAACTACTGCTTAAATTACTGCTTCTATTGTTCCAATAATAACTGTTCCAATAATAACTACTATTGATGCTCCTCCATTTCAAGAAAAACAACAAACAGAACTTATTGATAATTTCAATCACCTATGGATAAATACAATAAGTAATGAAATATTACATCAAAACAAATCCCTATAGTCAGCATTATATTAACTCTCATGATGACCATCTTCAGCAACATTCTAGAGCTTAAGTGCATGATTTTACTAAACATTGATTCACCATAGGAGAGCTCTATAATTATATAAGATTAGTATATACCAGATGCAAATACTGCAATTTGATTGGCCAGTCTCAGGTTTTTATATTTATTAGTAACCTGTACGGAGGTTACTATATAAAATACTATGGTAACGCGATGTTATTTGCATCTGTTAACTAAGTCACCTAGAGCCCTACGCGTCCGTTATTTAGTTGCTTAGTTCCCCTCGAATTCAAAATAATGCCCTCGCCTGCGGCTACAGCATTATTTGGAATTCTTGGGTTAATAAACAACTAAATAACCTTGCTTAGGGCTCTAACTATTACTTAGTAATCATTATAGGTGTCATCAGTATACCATATATCAAATGTACTGGTGCACAAATTGGCCGCTTATCAATGATAGCTTTCACAAATTATGCTTCTTTTACTTTCTTCTTCTCTCATACAATGACAACTATACTTCCTCCTATGAACAAGTCGGAAATGATCATTTAATCAAAATTCAACTAATCACTGCTCACCTTATCAGTTGCAATCATCATACACTCTAATACAAAACTGTAGTAAAGAGTAGGGAATATCAATTATAAGCTTGGGCTGTCTTTTCTTAGTACCTCCCCACAAAAGAATGAAGGTTTGGGTACTTACTGATGCCAAGATGGCTACATGTGGAACAAGGACATTTACACCGGAAAATCAAAGGACTATGATGGTGATTTACACTTGTCAACTTGTGTTATTATTTCCCTAACAGCTGATTTTCAAAGTAAGGGATACAGATTTTGACAATATACATTCAGGCTAAACAAAAAAGGAATACCTGAATGGTTCCAAAAGAAAAAATTAATAAACAAAAGGTGAAATCATAACATACCAAGACAGATGCATACTTGGAATTAAATGGATGAATAAGAAGTTGTGGCTACGTTTTGTAGTAGTGACGGTGACTCTAAAATGAAGATTCAAAGAGGCATTAATACCTTCCAAGAGGAAAGTGAGACCATCCTGAAGCCAGCAAACATTGATCATTACAATACCTACAAGGGAGGTGTAGACAAGAAGGAGTAGTTAGTTATACACTAAGGATTTATCACTTCTTCAAGAAATGGTCGAAATTAATTTTCTTTTTCACTAGCTAAGCACCACTCTCATAAATGAGTACATCATGTACACTGAATTTAAACCTGGCTATTGCTCTGACATATGGATTTCTATAGGTAGCACAAGCCCTTATCAATATACAGTCAACAATATATGTACACTCAGTACCTGCCACACTACAAGATAACATTTCAGTAACTGACTAAGTAAACATCATTTCCCAGTCCTCAGTGTAAAAAGTGACTGTAAAGTATATAGTAGAATATAATCTGGGAAAATAAACCAACATCAAAATGACATGTTATATTAATCTATGAATACATCATTGTTTTAAGATGTATCATACATTTAAGACTATAAGAACATTCATCCTATAGGTTAGTCAAACATTTTGTTTTACATTAGTACACACTCACACACATATACTGTTAGCATTGTAATTCACATTATTTATTACATTACCATTTCCAAGTATAAGGCATAGACAGGACAATACACTTGTACACTGTCAAACACACTCAATCTAAGCAACACAGACCTTCACATATAGTCTTATCTGCTGTTTCCATGACATTCTATCTTGAAATTAACTCAAATATCATAGCCAACTAAAGTTTAGTCAAACACGGGGAGGTCAAACCTACTTCAATGCATGCAATTTATTCTACTCCAAACTTAGCTTAAAATAAGCCTGTAAAAAAGGAAAGGAAATGAGGGACAAAGGAGGACTTTTTCATGAAGAAATGTTTTAAAAACCTTACCATTTGTACGTCGTGGGAAATCATAACAAAATATTTTTAGACTTCTACTATAAATAAAACTACTACTACTATAAATAGAAGCCTCACTAACATTTCAATCTTAATATTGTCATGCACCACATCCTTAACGAACATATTTACATAACACACATGAAGGATTAATATAAAAATGAATGTGCTGTTATTCATCTGTGGGTTGATGCTGTTTATTTTATGACAGAAAGAGTTATCCAATAGCAAGTAGCTAATGTTTAAGGATATCAAACCTTATATTATCATGATAATTAAATGTAATAGAAGTGAATAAAGATACCACTGTGTAGATTATAGCAAATTATATTTATAATTTACTTTTGAGGAGTCTTCTGACGAACATGATTTAAAGAAATAGTGAAGACCATTCCAAAGATCAGAAGCAGAGGGAACAAAGCAATGTAATGAAGCACATTTATGAGAAAAGTGTATAGAGAGCATGATAGGGTTAAATTGACAAGAACTATGAGTAGAGGATGGTTTAAGAGTGAATATGCAAGAAGGGAAGTAGAGTATTTTGTTGAAGACTTAGTAGAAGAGGAATAATTTTTTATAATTAGTACTAGTGGTTGTGTTTTAGATGTCAAAGTTGAGAATAAATACACAGCAATGTACGTATTAACTAATTATAAGATCAGTTATTTATGCCAATTAATCCAAAAAGTTTTTGTCATTTCTCAATGGACAAGTTCTGTTGATCTATAAATTCTTCAGAATTATTAATAGTGCTGTATTTAGTGTAACATAGTTTAATATCATAGCTAGATCCTTCACAAATAATAATAAAATCTTTTTGAAAATATTCCAAATCATTTTCTGTGTAAATTGGTATTGTTCATTTAAGTCAATGACATTCTAATAACTAGTAATGATTGGATAACAAATCTAAAGAGAATGGCAGAGACAGAGATTAAAGTAATACAGCATTAATAGCTAAAGAAAATATCATTTTCTTGAGTACCCTTAGAAAGAAGGAAGATTTAATATTTTCTGATAAAAAAAGTTTGAATGGTTGAAACAAATCAATGTTCACACAAAAGGAACAGTTATAGGGTAATGAGTGGAAAAGACCTCCTAGATAGACATGAACTCTTTCCATTATTTCCCATCAAAGGTATCTTCAGATACATTGTCTTTTAAATTCTGGTATGTACTGTTTATATTTTTCAACAATTGTTTGTGAATATACAGAACTTAAATATCATTTGTATGACAATAGAGCTGTCATGGATAAAGGTAAGGAGTTGATCCACCTGATCAAACTTCTTTCATTAGTAAAATTTAACATTGTATTCGTTGTCTTTCATGACAATGGTTTTGATAACTAATGTAAAAACTAATTTTTTGATCTATCTATTAGTGATTATGCAATTGTATACTTTGTACAATGTCCAACATTTTGGAAAAATAAATAATTAGTTTAATAAACCAATTAAATTTTATTGACAAAGTTGACAAACAAATTAAAATAAGTAGACTTTGATAAAATAGTAGCAAAACTTGTAAAAAATCCAAATTCTAGTGGCCATTCCATCATAAGGACAAATAAAAAAATTAAATTTTACCAATTTTAGTCCAATGTCTGACAATCTACTAATATTTTTGTCAAAAGAAAAAGAACATTAATTATTTTTCTAACAGCTGTTGCTGTTCATTAATAGTGTGTAGATTCCTCTATATTTATCCACACTTCAATGTCTTCATTCTATAACAAGATAACAAAGTTAATATAATTTCCCACAATTGTATTAAACAGTTCAATGACCACTGTTATCGTTGGATGTCAATACATTTGGTGATGTTAATTACAGGACCAATAATGTGTACACATGTCACAGTGGCTATTGAAATGATAATTCTTACATTATAATTAACGTAGTAAGCAATGCAATTAAACTATAATTTCAAACTTGTTATCAAAAAAAAGAAATCCATTCTTTTATCATTTTCAACAGAAGCTTCAAAAAGATCACTATAAGAATCTGCAATCCATTTTAATCTCCCAACATTGTTATGGTCCTGCCTATTGTTCCAACTAAGTCAGTTGAAAGACATGATACTGTATCATGATATAAAACACTGATAAAAGAACTTTGTTAAAGTAACAAAATATGTGTGTTGTATTGATGCATTTGATATAACAATAAAAAAGTTGTTGAAATAACCATAAACAATTTTGTTGTTATAATATACCCTGTTCTATTTCATTGAAAAATCAAATATGTTATTGTAACAAATAATATTGATGTTATAACATAACCCTGTTTAGTTTCATTGAGAAGCAAAATTTGTTATTCTAACAAACAATATTGTTGTTATGACATAAACTGGTCCTGTTGTATTGAAAAACAAAATCTGTTATTGTAACAAAAACTATTGCTGTTATAACATAGTTGTGTTTTATTGTATTGAAAACAAGTCTGTTAATATAACAGTGAATTTCTTTAATGCAATAAACAATAATTATGGTTGACAAAATAGAAAAAAAATAAACACGAATGTTGATTGAAGAAAGAAAACTCAATAACTCCTAAGAAAATATGTAGAGAGAAGGTAAATGATTTAACAAAATAGAGCTACTTAAATCATATAGAAGGGAAAATGGTTAGTCCAAATAACATTCAATACCAGATTCAACAGACAGGTAGACAGTAGACTTCTTAAAACTTTAATCACCGAAATTGGCAATTTTTCTTTTTATAAAGAAAAAAACAACTTTGACTGTCACATTATATGAAATGTTAAAGATATGATGAGTTGATATTAGGTAATATAGAGCACTAATGAAGTTTCTACATTCCATAACTACGTCTTGTTCAGTAACAATAAAACATTAAAGATGAACATCCTCATCACCGTGTTTAAACCTCAAAATATGTGGGTGGTTGTTCTTTTTGTCAACAACTTCTGTCAGTGGGGTACCACAGTGTATAATATTAACAATAAATATGTATAACGTTACATTAGTCTTAAATTGCTAAAATTAAGTGCATCTTGATTTGATCAATTCTATGTAGAAACCATATGTATTAGGTATGAATTAAGTGAAATATGCAAGTGTAAAATATCATTTGGATCGTGTTAATGAGGTTACTCATTACTCAGTAGCATGCACTAAAGTGTTTGTACTTTTTACAGAAAGTCACTTACAGGAGCTTGCATAACAACACAAGGTATTACACAATAATCCACAAATTGCTCTCTTTTCTTGTTAAGTTTTGTAGCCAAGAAGTATGCTGGGGAACGAAGTGCAAGCAAAGTTTTTCATCTCTATTGATAATTATGTTAGGCCTGTAATGGAAGTTTAGACATATCTCCATCAAAAGAATCAGAAAGGTATTGATGTAGCTCCTTTGGTAAAGATTTACTAGCTGTAGCATACTTGATAATGGCACATTTCCACTTGTCCCGTTCACAGCAAAATGTTTATATAATGAAGTTACTTTTATAATTATTTCTAACTCAAATCCTACCTATGATCAAGATATATTCTCACTACAAACCACACATTATGATATATTATTTACATGAACAGGTTTAGAAAGGTTAGGATACTCTGATGTTATTTCATTTACTGGTATAGTTTCATCCAAAATCGACTGTTGCCTGGTTGGAAAAGTACAGTGAATCAATGTTGTTAAGTCGGACTTTGGATGCATTACAAGTTCTTGTTGTAACAACATTTTGTTTCTTTCTTGTGATACTTCATCTTCCCTCTCTCCAAAAATAGAACCATAGGCATGTTTTCCAATATTATCACTTTTAGTTTTCTTTGGAATGTGTGGCACTGAGGAAGTTGATGGTTCCCCATGATTAGTACTTTGAAATCGGGTGTAAATAAACTGGGTCCATGACTCCTATTATAGTTAGGTGAAAAATAAAGAATGAAGGAGTACTATACATATCAAATAACATGTATATACAGTTATATGTGACTCACAGCTTCCTTCAGAAATTTGTGATTGTTGATGAGGGAAGTGGCAACAAGTTTACAATGGCACATTGATGATTTTTGTACTTATGAGCAAAGCATTGTTGCCAGTAGTCTCACCATATATTTTCTATCATCATCAGCCAAGCGACCATTAGAAAGGTTAGTTTCAGAGCCTTCCACGAAAAATAGAAATTGGAAAGGAATCAGGTGTCTGTAGATATTTTATATAACAAAATGCATTCATTAATTTAAACCAGCATCTTGTAATTGTCATTTTCGTCTTATTTTTGAGTGTTCATGTTGAGACTCATAATTAAGTGTAGCAACAGATACTGTACTAATTGAATTTGAAGGAGAGTTAGATATACTTTTCTGTTAATGGTTGAATAAAAGTTTACGAAATATATAACAATTAATCTTTGAATAGCATATGTGTACCTTCCTGCTTGTTGCTAAAGATGAATTACTTTCAGGAGACTAACATCAAAAATTTAGTCAATTTTACATATGTACATTGAACATAATAAAATAATTTTTGTTACAGGTTATCATAAACTTGTTCCAAAGACTTGTCTAAAACAATGTAGCAATCATATATTGTTTATGTGGTATTAACAATACTTGTATATAAAGGTTGTAATTTAGTCTATTTACAACTAGTTTACACAGTCAACATGTCAAGTTAACAAATTAGATAACCAGCTTGTACACTCAAGAGTACCATTAAGTTTACAAACAGTTAACTCATCTATTTTGAGCTGTGACATAGCCAGTACAAAGGTCCATGTACTATGTAAACAGTCTTTTGATTGTTTATTAACAGAAATACACAATTCTATATGTATCTACATTAGTCTAGTATCTATAGTTATCATTAAAAAAGTTATTGAACTAACTACTGCTGTGAAAGATATATCTAGTCTTGATATAGTAACAATAGAGAGTTTAATTCATCTCCTTACCAATTACAAAACTTTCATATTATCATATCTACAAAACATAACAACACAGCTATATATCAACAACTGTCTTATTATCCTCAATACTCAATATGATCTAACTCTTCCATATCAGGACAAGCAAATCATAAGACATCCTAAAGTTCCTGGAATTCTATCTCGTCATAGACTTGTCAAAGACTGAGGGTATGGATGAATTCTTAATCATAAAGGACATCAATCTTATGATTCCAATATGAGCACTACTCATTATAATGTATGTTATATATAATATGTATACTTTGTTTTATTACTATTTTATTTCATGAACATGTAAATATAATATATTTACATATACTTATAGTACAATTATATTATAATTGTACTATAAGTACATGTAGGTTTTTATATTTTAAAATCAATTTGAAAAGTTCAGTTTATCATAACTTAAGTATGTATTGATCACTAATTGAACAGGTCATTATACATAATGTCAAATTGAGTACTTCATTATGTCATGAGTTGTATCTTGAGTTAACTTTCAACTGGACGTAATGGATAAATGAATAAATAATTAGTTAACAACTGAAACAATGGACAAAAAGATGAACAAAACACTTAATGAATGTTTATAAAAATGTACCAATAAATACGAAAACGATATCTTACATGTAAGCAAATTTCAAACAAGTGTTTGTGTATAAAACATTGCTATGCAGCCATCTTGAACCGAAAGTATCAGTAGTATCACTAGTAGATTGTGACTTGTTATTAATAAAACACTATAATGGATTGATAATGAAGAGAATAATATAACATTTATGGATATATAGATAGTGTAATAAAACTTTATGACTTGATTTGTTAATTAGTCTTCAATAATATTCATTAGGTGACAATGTAGCTAATTGTAATAATACTGTTAACATTTACACCACTACTACTACTAATAACATTCAATTATGAATGTAAGGTGAAATGTACAAATTTGCTTTTAGTAGCTAAAAATGAATAGAGTAGTCATAAATGGAGTAGGCCAACCAGGTCATTCATTATCATACTAAGAATGGATTAAACTAGTGGATAGATGAACTAACAAAGCAACGAATGAGGTTAATCATCAGTTTAGCTAAGTACATACTGTTATTGTTAATACTATAGTCAATGCTTCAACATTAGAGTAATCAAGTGTTAACTCCGTGTCAGTACTAGCTGTATGATCTTTGTGGACATCAATGTAAAAGTTGATACCAAACATATTATGATTGTGATATTTGTAAATAGTGAAATCTAAAATTTATAAAGCGATGCATTGCACTTTGTATTTAGAGGACTATGAATAATTTCAGTATGATTCTCCATTGAATGCCATATTTGATAGTGTTATGAGTCTGTCAATAACATTCTAATAGCTATTAATCAAATTAAAACAAATCTTACAATATGGTAAAGACAAAGAGTGAGTAAAGTAGAACAGAATGAATTCAATACCTGTACATATAATAATCATACTGCATTAACTTATATGGAAAATACACATTGTTGTGCTTGTAAACCACACCCACTAATATTGTCAGACCAGCTCCTAATTAAAGTCCTTTCTTTATGATGACTCTGAGAGAGAGAGAGAGAGAGAGAGAGAGAGAGAGAGAGAGAGAGAGAGAGAGAGAGAGAGAGAGAGAGAGAGAGAGAGAGAGAGAGAGAGAGAGAGAGAGAGAGAGAGAGAGAGAGAGAGAGAGAGAGAGAGAGAGAGAGAGAGAGAGAGAGAGAGAGAGAGAGGGAGAGAGGGAGAGAGGGAGAGAGGGAGAGAGGGAGAGAGGGAGAGAGGGAGAGAGGGAGAGAGGAAGAGAGGGAGAGAGGGAGAGAGGGAGAGAGGGAGGGAGAGAGGGAGGGATGGAGAATACAAAGTCACGGATAATGTAACATCAAAACAAATCATAATACCTAAACATTTATATGACTACACACTTTACCTAGGTAGTATGCTTCAGTAAATTAATTGACCATTCTAATATGGACAGTATAATCTTTTGTTAGATGATAAATAGGATTAAAAAATTGCCTCTAAAATGCTTAGTGATAAAGTGAGTCTAACAATATTCATTAAAAGCCTTTGAAATGTAATTTGTTAAATTTTCTCAAATCACAAAATAAAACTGTTCCTTTTAATTAAATCCTACTATACTACAGTATACATGTATGTGTGAGTTCCAATAATCTATGAATACTATCTCAGTTCCACCCACAAATTGTACACAATATATGAATATCAGTAGATAATGAAATATTGAGTTACAATAACACATGAATATATTTTAGTTCCACCTCCCAATATTGTACAACACCATTATTATTATACATATCACTGACATCTTTACATTTTATATAGAATTCTAAATATGATGTTAAATTTATCAAGAATTGGTGTAACATGTCAATTTGTTGTAGCATTAAATGAAATGTGACCTAAAGAGATAAGTATTCAAGAATGTTTTATTGATATAGTATATTCTATTAGCAGTGATTTTAATGATGCTATGTACAGCAGAAGTTAATTTCTACATGTTGTCTGTTACTCTTAAAAGCCTTAATTCATTAAAAGAATGTAAAACGGACATATCATTATAGTATAATATGTACCAGTGGTACAAAGCAATCTTAGGATACTCTGGTATACTTTATGTACTAGGTGGTACTTGTTCTTACTTGTTTGCAGTATAGATTGAAGTAGAGTATCATCAATATTGTCTCACTTGATATCTCTCATGTGGACCAAGCACATACAAAAATCAGGACCTACATAAAAAATGGATAAGTGTGAATGGAGTATGATAAGGATGGCATTCAGACTTTATATTTAGAGGATTTTGAGAATCACAAGATGAAACATCTCTAATTGCATTTGTTATAACAAAAAATGATATGACTAGGAATGAACAATTATTTAACAAAAGTTGTGTTGTGTGACTTGTGCTTTCATCTTCAACAAATTCTGATGTTTGAATTTATTTTAGTGTCTGTGTCTGATTTGGTACTTACAAACTTGAAAATGTTATTATCTCTGTGATTACCACTTTCTCAATAATAAAGATATATAAACTGTTCTTCCATCCTTTGTAGCTGTTTTACATTGGAACAATCAAACTCTGTATACCTAAAGAGGTACAGTTGGAATCAATATAAAGGTCATATTAGAAAAAATCAGCTTACATACATAGTTCAGAGGTCAGTTGACCCCTGTGCCTATGTAAACAAAATAACCATGGATTGAAAAGGACACAAAACCATGGATTAAAAGGACACAAAAGATATATCAGATTCAACCTAATTCAATGATTATATGAAAATTTGGTATGTAATTTGACTTCCTAGTTCAGGTGACTGATACCAATTTCAAAATTGATACAAATATTGTGGTGTGGCAGAAAAAGACCTTTGAACTAGGGTTGCCATCGGAAATAATTGCTGTGATTGATACTGGGAGCTATAAAAATTAGAAAGTGATTGCAATCTAGAAAGTGCTGTAGTAATTGTGTGCATTACAGTTACACCAACATAATCTGATGCTTCATTTACACTTCCCACAAAAATGTCAGTATTGCAATAAGAAGTATTGGTAATAGGGTCATCTCAGATAGATAGGTAAATGGAATTAAAGCTGTGTTGATAACATTTAAAGAACTATTTGTCATCAGAAACTATGCTCTAGGAATCAGTCCAAAGATTGGAAGGTGAATATCAATCACACCTGCAGAGTAAATATCAGATTCAGAAGCACCTATGCTATTGGTAGTGACAATATCATGTGATGAACTCAATATGTTAATAGCTACAGATGTAACAGTAATCATGGGAACACTGCTGTTTTTAGTTTTCTTAACCTGCTTTAGCAAGTCCTTGTTTAAACAAGCTATAGCATTTTTATAAACCTGAAGGAATCATAACACCAATACTTAGTAAGTAACATATTTTTAACTTCTTTAACATAGGACTTGCATGATATCACATGTTATGCTTTACGTCTATAATTACTTGGTAAAAAGTATATTTTCACTGTAGGATTTTTATGGCTTATTGACACTACCTAAGTTTATACAACACTTAACAATAGATTAAGTAATCAACTGATCTTGCAATACTTTGAAGTAGCCTTGATTGAAATTGACTTTATGTATAGATACACATATGTATATGTATTCAGCTAACCATTTAGTTTTGTTCCTCAACAATTGCTGCTTCTGCAAGTCGTAACAAATCAGCTGTATTATTAGAACTATATGAAGGAGCAAGCACCTTCATTCTAACATCAAGTTCTTTAAAAATATTAAATGGCACCTCATCTATTGATAACAGCTCCACCTGTAGAAGAAAATCGAAGTTGTAATGTCTTCAAACTGAAAGAATTTCATTTGAATTCAGCTAAATGACTAAAATATAATTAATGATAATTACAAAGCTTTATATGGCACTATTGAGGTGCTGAAGGTCAACCACAGAGTGAACTAGACATCATTTTACAAACTCAGTGCATCACTACAATACTTGACTGTATTAATACTTACATAGTGCATACAATTATAGATTTAGTCTTGATAAAAGTCAAACTCACCAGTAATCCTTTTGTACCTTTGTTGTTGATTGTACCTTGTCTAACATTCTTTGTTCTCCTAAGACAGACATTATAAGATACAATATATTATGCTATACATGCCACATGCTGCAAATATAAAGTATATTAATTATATTGGGAAGGCAGACACAACTTGGCTTTGGTCAATTCATAGAAGATTCCATTGAATCTGAAATATGCTTACTATTGAGAGATTCATCATACATGTTAGTAACATGAAGTCACTATGCAAGTAGAAGTAACACATATACCAATCTTACAGCTGCCAGTGAAGAAGTTAAGAATAATAAACTTGATTATTACAGTGACGAAAATAACAGTTTCAAGTGACACTAACAATGTTTGTAATGCTGACATAGAGCAAAATGTTGATGAAGCAGAAATTAGAGATGAAATGTCTTATGAAAATGCTGAAATTTCTTTATGGAAGCTATGTTAGGAGTACCATAGTTTAGTCTTAGGTTAACTGGTGTAAAGTGATGTCATGGCTACAACCTTATATATGCATCATTTATCTACAATTGCACTAGATGATCACCTGAAATAAATCCACAGTTTATTTATCTATTAGAAGACATGATGTTCTTTTACTTTTTCCAAACAACACTCTTCAACCAGGACCTATATATTTTAAATACTAAGGCAATGCTGACTCTTTGGAATCTGTTGTGTAGCAGTAGCATGACAAGTAACCTTTCTAATCAATGAATCCTGTGCCAAAACAGTAATTAGTTTTAATGCATTACTACCTTGAGAATTATGGACTAAATGCTCCTTGTATATATCACCACACAGATAATTGTGTTAAAAAAAGTAAGAACAATGCAGTTTTAAAAGTAAATTAAGACTGTCAGTAAAACCTATTGATGTACCTTTCCATTTTAAGTATTTTATATGGAGGGTTTTGATAGCACATAATAAATCAATGAATCTCTCTTTCTTACTTGTGGAACACACAAATGTTTTATCTGATTAGTGCTTTTGCCTCATCAAAGAGAAGTTTAAATGTACTGAAGTAAACTCTGTAAATAAATTGCAAATGTAGTAAAGCAGTCTTCAGTAGACAATATTGCTCACTTAGTTGGTAGTGAAGATGGTCAAGTATTGGTACCTACTTATGATTCGACCAGTTTCCTGGCCCTACATTTCAAATGTACCTAAAATAAAAATATATCTAATATAAAAATATCATCTCTATCATTGACAGCGACAAACCTCACAATCCATTGAAGGTCCACTCAAAGAATTAGATCTCTCTTAAGAAATCCCTCATATAAACCAAACAATGTTATGGATGTTAGTTTCCTTTATTCATCTGTGTGGTCTCATAGATAAGAGACAGTGTTATCTGTATGATAAAATAAGGGAGTATCGACAGCCTCAATTCCAAGACATTAACATGTTCTTTACCTCAACCTTTGACACCACATCCATCACCTCAGTCATTTATTTAGCTGTACAGAGGATGTTTCCTGTAACTAACATAAACAACCATGACTATGTGGAAAATGTGGTCAACCAGGACTCAGCTGCTGCTCTTGTAAAAGTTAAATAGATAGTAATCAAGAAATTTTACTAATATAATCACTCACTACTTTTGTATTATTTCATAACAATAGCTTTATTAAAACCTTTACTAGACAGGTAAGTTCTATATTAGTAGAGAGAAACATTAAGAATGAAGTCTGTTGCTTGTTGGCATAACTAACACTCATTTACCAGTTATACTGTACTAGTGTGAGCATACTATTAAATTTGCTTTTAACATTCTCAAATGTGACTCACTTTTTCAATGAAGAAGGTCAAACATTAGCTTCTTTGGAATATTGATAATCAAACACAAGAAAAGAATCTGAGAGAAACAGATAAGCAAAGGCCTTCACCTGAGGATTTCTCTTCTTTAGAGAATTATGTTTGGCCATATGACTTGTATAGATTATAATAATAGGATATGGAAACAATGAATTTTGCTATTTTCTCATAAACATGATGCATCAGACATATCTCAGTAACAGTGAATCCAATTCAAATGAAACAAAAACCAAACAAAATAGTAAAAACTCATGTTTCAAGATATAGTAAAATTTAATCTAAAGAAGGTCACATACATCTGGGTGATTAGAAAGATGACAACTACGATAATGTCATTGAGCATTGTCTGATCAAAAACAGTGGCTTTGATAATTTAGAAAAGTGGTTTATAACAAACTCTATGTGAGAATCATTATTTTGTTTTGTTATCAGGTCTATGGTGTCAGCATTAGTTGGTATGCAGTGAACCTCCAGTTTTAGATTGGGTTTAAAGAACATGAACCAATCTATCATTGGACACTATATGGATGATACATAGAAAAGTAGTCTTCCATATTTTGTTAAGACTAAGTCATTACTTACAAAGTACATTCTACTTCAAGATCAATGAAATGATGAACCTTGTATGGTGTGTAATTTTATTTCTAGTATTTCTACACAACCACAGATGTGTTTTTAATGTTGAAGTCACCAGACCTCCAAAACCCATGAATGAGCTTCTTTCTTTGATCCTCAGAAACTTTCTCAAGGCATTTCAGTGGCATTAACACAGGATGTTATACATTTCTTTAGTTGGTGCCCAAAGCAACAAAACTTTTTATGACTTCATATTATCATTAACTAATACAGTCATCAGAGCAGTGATGAGCTATGATAAGAACATTATCTACTTACTATTTTATTAGATGATGAAATATATTCTTGTCATGAGTTTCTTAAATTTGGCGCTTCGTTTTTTTCCACGCAGACACGTTTCTAACTTATTTTCTATAAATCTTCCATCTAGGAATCTCTACAAGCAGATTACAACGGCCAGGATTAAAAGAAGAAGGATCTGCGTTGTCCACACGAAAAGCTGGTTCTAACAGACTCAAACTAACCACACCCCCTAAACTTGAAAGGTCAATTCGTGGTTGGACCACTATGTTGCAATAAATTTTGCTGTCAAGCAAATCATGACAATTGTAATCTAATTATAATAAGATGACAGTATACAGTCTGTCTACTAACTACTACTATATGTAATAGATATATACTCACACTATGTATGTACTGTACACTATATGATATCTAATGATAGCACTAGAATACAGTATAGAATGTAACGTACTAACCTGTTCTTACATTCTTTAGAAGAGGAGATTGTAAGATAAATTGTTTTCATTCTCTTAAAATAATTTTGACAGGATCATCTTTACACAACAATCATGTAAAATACATGTAGCTGTATATCAATAACTGTATTAACTACATTTCTATAAATAACATTTATATTATTAACTTAATATCATGTGCTTATACTTATACAGTACATTATCCATATCATTCATTAAAAAGGACAAATTTATCAATGTATGTATTAATACTGTCAAGTAATGTTGTATATAGTTCTAATTTTATTTCCTGCTAGTTGTATGTTATGACTTACCCAATCAAAATACAGAAATGCATTGTATATACTTAAAACATCTATAAAGCAGAGGAAACAGATTTAAGAAAAGTTCTTCTACATTGTACAATAAGAAGATTGATATTACGATGTCTAAATCTAGTTAAGACTATAATCAAAGAAAGTTTGGACATTATTATGTATATATCATGTCATAGATATCAATATTGATTATAATACATGTATTTTTGTAAGATACATGTATTATTGAATGGTAAACTGTCCAATATCACTAGATATTAATTATATTTGTGTTGCTCCATGTCCTGACAAAGAGTTCAATTATCATTACTATTATATTGAAAAAATGAGATGCAGTTACTAGTCACATTACTTCAACATTATTATTTAATTATATAGTTAATTACATATAACTTAACATTACAATATCCCTGACATGTACATGTGTAATAGTTGTTAACTAGTATTATACCACTATACATAATTACCTTGATAAGTTATTGTAATAACGTGTAGTGTTCACACTTGACATGTCTTAACAATATAATAGAGTTAATTGTCATTCCAGTGATGTATTATTACAATCTAACTGTGTATTATAATGATTTAGTGGTCAACTGGTGAACTATACTTAGCAAAATGTCTTGGATTGAGATAGTAAGTTTTTCTATTAGTATGTCATATACTTAATATATATTCTAAAAGATGGTCTTTTAGTTATAAGGGCTGATCTGTATACTTACTATGACAGTACATCATAAATGTATGTCTTTATTATAGAATGAACAATTGTACCAGGCAGCTAGAGATGGAAACATTGAAGTAGTCAAATCTTCCATTTTGCTAGGAGCCAATGTAAATTATTATCATCCAGTCAATGTAAGTCACTCACTCAATGTTGTCATAAATTTACAATTTATCAGAATGTTAACAAAGCTCTGACAAATATAGTTTGTTGAAGTACCAATCATAAAAATTGATTATGAATACATCAACAAGTTGTTTGCATTGGTACTATGGTCTATTTTAATATAGTGGTCTTAGGTTTGTACTATTCCAACATTTATATTTGAGAAACAACACTATAATTTTTATGTTTTATACACTTATAAACAATAATAATCAACAAAGACACTATGATAATAGACTTGTGTAAAAATGTTTTTGAATAATAATAACAATAAGACTTCACTAAAACAGAGAGCAAACTTGTTGGACGTAAAAATTAGTCTACAGTATTAGCATGTAGATTATTACATGTTTTTTACGTCTATCATATATAAAGGGTTAATTTTTAGTTGTATTAAATTCATCAAATGAAATGAAAGTTATATATATCAGATATTCATCACAATGATGTATCATATTGTGGTTTATGTTTATGATAATGTATGTAGTGAAGTCTAATGTCTTCCATATCATGTTAGGTTCATATCAATATAGAAATTGTGTTACACTACAAGTTTAAACATTTACATATTATTACAGTAGTCATTAAAATTGCTACACACAATTAATTGTGTACCATTATAGTAATTGTGGTAACATATAGGAAATAGTGAGTTTAAGAAAATATTTTTCATTTCCCAAAATGGTTCTTTTCAATGTTTTAATTATGGACATTGCAATGGCAAAAGAAATAATTGGACATTGTTAATTTTGCCAAAGTTTATTTTACAATTTATAACTATTATGATCACTCTCCAGCATTGCCTGCTTCTTGATTTGCCTGAGAATATTTTCCATTATAATTATATTCATAACCTACTAATATTTTATCAAGAAAATAATTGCAATGAATAATATTAAGTTTATAATTTTTTAAAGAAGGGTGACCTCTTTATATTCAGAGGTTAATCCAGTATATTGTATATTTATAAATACTAACAAAACATATAATGCTAACATATCCATAGACCAACTGTATATTGGTACAGTAAATAATGTTAGAAGTCTCTTAACTAGAGAGGTATCAGTTTATAAATAACAAATTGGACTTTATTTTGTCTGGACAAGTAAAAAAAGAGTCAGAGGCAACATGTTAAATTTTATTAATTATTAGAGTAGTCTGGTGTTCCTGTCCCTTTGCTTAGAGAGGATGAGTCTGGAGATAAGAGGATATATGACATGTATAACAGGAATGTATTTACGGGTAGAGCATAATTAGAACTGAACTTCTGTTAAGAATGTTAAAAACACAAAACTGCTGTGATATGCACTGAATGTGGTGACGATTTTTCAAATAAAAGCATAGATGACATTTCCATGGTCTGCAACATGATTACAGACTGTATTAATCCAATAAGTGCTAGTCCCTCTATTAGCAATGAGACAGACTATTATTAGACAGCCAATTTACTGTGAATATTATGATTTTCAAAGGAGATATCTTATCAGCAGATACAACTCAGAGTTCTTTATATGATATGAAAGATAATGTTATTTACTTTCAAATGTAGTGACAGGTTCTAGAGCAAAATTTCATTGGTATTTCAGTCATCAAAATAAATTCCTATACACATACCACATTTATATAATAACTGGGATTTTACCAAAATCCTTTAGATTTGCAAAATTTGCAAATTTTGCCTATTTTATGGCAGTATATTGCATAAAGTGTACTAAACTAACTTCAAATCTCCTTGTCCAGGGTCAATAACGTTTGACTTATTACTAAGTTAAGAACATAAATTTTGAGGTAATCAAACAGTTTTGAGGTATTTAAAATTAACATGTGTTTGAATTCTAAATTTCAAGATTAAATGAAAATCATATTCTTCAATTATATTCATAAATTGCAATGACAGTGAATATTATTTATTACAACATTGCTACATAAAGAAGCCACAATTATTTGCCATATATATGGATGCCTTTGTGTATACTGTATAATAGATTAAACATGTATTGAAATATAAATATCAATAGAAGATTTCCTAATGCTGTAAGCATTTTATAATGTTCATATTGTAATGTTACAAGGTAATATTTGTCACTAAACTATTGTAGGTTTGTTATAATCTAGACTGTCTGTCTGCTCTTTGTACATGATATGTTAGTACATGTAAAAAGGGGATTGTTATACTAATAGTAATGAAAGGTCAAACAATTATATTCGTATTACTGAATAGTGTAGAATAGAATTTGTCTATTTGGCTCCATCTTATACAAAAAGTTAACTGTAAGTTTTAACTGTTTATGGCTGTCTGATGAGGTTTCCTTTTAAACAAATCTTTTAATTAAAAAAATATTGTAATATTATTTCAATGATACAAGAATTCCTATAGAATATAGGAATGTACATATACACGATCTGTTAGTGCATGTATTGACAGTTCTTGTTGATTTAATGTTTACTGGAATAGAATACTTGTGTTATACTCTACATTCTCATTATCTCATAATTAGTATAGTTTAGTTAAACATGAAGTTGTTATATTAGACATTATAGTAGTGTTTTCAATGAGTCTTGTGTATCCATTTAAATGTTTATACATGTAATATAAGTATACTATAAATAACTATAGCGATTTATACTTAATAATGGATTGAGTGTGTTGTATTACAATCTCAGTATCTCATTTATAGTTATAGTCTGGCATTACGTGCTTATATAATAACACAAGGGAACTAAAGATCATTATATAAGGACATGACAGCCTCAGGAGGGAGACTATAACTTATTTAGTCCATGTACCACATTTCAGTCACAACCATAACTGACATTTCACTATCATTGAAGGATGTATCTAGTGATATATTCATAATGAACATTCTATCCTCATAATGGATCATGAATACTCTAAATAGTTCATGAACACTTGTCAAACAATGGTAATGACTACATATAATCAATATTAAGCATTGATGACATGAGGGGGTTTCCTTATTGTAATATGAATAACCTAAAGTAACAAAACAACCACATATCAATGCTGTATTATTAAGATAGTTTATAGAGACTGCACTTAATGAAATAAGATATTAGCTAGATATAATGACACAAGTGCATATTTAGGAGTTCTTACAGTCTTTTGAACATTTCAAGGACAAAATATTATCTATCAATTAGGCTCTGAGTAAACATATTCATTACATGATTAATTTTAAATAATTTACACAGACTATACTAGCAAAACTATTCATTATTGACTTTATGATTTTCGTTTTATTTATTCATTGCTGAAAATTTTAAATCTCGTTATGTGTAACCTAATATGAGTTGATGTACCTCTGTATAGATACTATAGATGTAATGTCTTGTAAGTACATTAGACCCAAACTTCATCTGTGTAGTATATGATGGCCCAGTGGTTAGCAATTTTGGCTCAGATTTATATTATGTTTTTCTGATATAGTCTAGTACACAATCACCCTATACTGATATGGTCTATTACATAACCAGGAATTATTGTGTATAACAAACCATCCAGACTAGATCAACAATTTACTATAGTTTAGGTAGAGGACGTATAATTAAGAAGACAATTGGAATATAGGTTTTATCTGAGTTCTTATGTATAGAAGAACTCATAAACTAGATTATGCTAAGTTGACTCTAAAACTACAACAGCACAGGACAATTATACTACATTGCTACAGGACCACTTTGTTACTGGATGATATCACTATATACCCAAAGGACAACCTACTATAAGGAACCACAGAAATATAAATTAATATTCATTACTAGTTGAATTGAAATAATTTTAGTAGAGTATTAGTTCTTATGTTTTTACTAGAACTAAAATAAAGTGAAGTGCTACATTTACTTTTAGTTCTAGTACAAAACACTATATCAATCTAGTAAATGTCATGTTCCATGTTCAGTATTTTCTTATATAATCAACTACCTTTGTTACACATACATCTATGATAACATCAATAGTATCAAATTACATCATCACACTATACCTACATTGTTATAACAATTAGTTATACTGTAAGACAATTTAAAGTAGTTGTCAACAATGTGACATAGTGCACCAGTACAGTCTATGTACATGTATTATTTAGTATAGTATTATTAATATTGTTTATATCTTTTAGAAGTTTACTCCTTTGCATTGGGCTGCACATTATGGAAACACTGAAGTTGCTACATTTTTAATTAACAAAGGAGCTAATCTAGATGCTATTGATTTGGTTAGTATAAAATATTTACTATGCTACATACTACTGATTACAGTGTCAATGTGATCAGCTACCACATTATCATTACATCTACTTCAACAATAATCAATCACAACTACTTTCCTACAATTACAATTATTATTACTACTTGTAGAATGAAAAAACCATTAGTTAAATACATTCAATTTAATTAATTATATTCATTACCCCATCACTACTAGATACAACACATTATGTTGTCATGGATACAATATTATGATGTAGCATTTCCTCTTTACAGATGTTAACAAGTTTATATTATATGTGAATTATTAATATAACCTTTGTGTGTACATAATATTATCAAAAACACATATAATATTTGGATAATATTATGATAACATTTTCTTAAATAAAGTTATACTACTAATTATCATAACTGTTGTCAGTTTCTTAACATGGATTACACAAGATATCTTAGTTAACACACACAATCAAAAACATAAAATCAGTCTATCAATATATGAGATGCTCTATTAAAAGCATGTATAAAGGAAAACAACACATAATAACCACAATTTATATGTGACATTCCTCCCCACTTAAATCAACATGTAAAATAGAAAGAATACATTACAACCTTATTAAAATTCGAATAGGAGAACCTGGCATAACTCATGTACGACTGACTTGGCTATCTTTTTGATTAAGTGTGTGAAGTAAGTAATCTTATGTAATCTGTGTTTAGAACAACCAACAATAATAATATTGACAACGAGGATTTTATGAAGTTGATATTTGGTCGTCTGACTACTTTAATCACAGGAAAGAGCCTGTCTTTACCTATGAGATGCAAGTGGCATTGTTCTATTAAGCTATTAATGGAACAAGAAGGCCCCTGTGTTACTAAGCATAGTTGATTCTAAGAACTATGTTCTCTTATGAAATTTGTTGCTGCCAGCTAAACCTAGTGACAGGTTTACTTGCAGAATCAGTTAATGCCTAATAATACCTTAGAGAACTCCACTAATCTTCAATAAGTTTGTAATCCTTCCAATGATTCATTGACATTAATACAATAGTACCGATTCGCCTTCTGATACCATAATTCCGATGAAACAAACATTGTGAATTTACAAACTACAAACAAGGAGTCTAAGGTGTCGAAGATTAACACTTTTTCAATGAAAGAAACGAATCGACTCATAAGATGTTGTTACTATAATTTACATTGCAAGATGTGATATTAATCTTCTTGTTAACTCAACACCATCGTTCGGTACTGAGTTTGCACAATCACTACTGGAGCTGATGAACACCCACACATGGTAAACCACAACACTTATGTGCTTATGATAATATACTTGATAATAAAATTAAAAACAAATATTTGAATAGAAACGGATGACAGATAACTTTTTATTTGAGAAGATGATTTACAGCTTATATGTGAGGAAGAATATGACTGCCTTGGCAATGTGAGACTAGTCTTAGAACCCCCAGAGCAGTTCAAATCACATTTAGAAAAAAGGATTCAAACAAACAGGAGAGTATACTAGCTACTACAGACTGGAAACTTAGTCATTGGACTTTGGCAAGAGTCACTTCTCACAGAAACCAAACAACAAATGTTGTATTTCTGTGACTTTTATTAACACAAAGTTAAAAATTTTGAGCAGTTAATAATTGTGTTTTTCACAGATAGCTACTTGATCACAAAAACCAAAAATCTATTATAAAGAGTAAAGATGCACTTTTAATTAAACATTGCTCCTTGTTATGTCAATATTAATAATTTTCAAAGTTAGTCTTTAAATATGTCTATTTTAATTATTCTTTGTCACAATGACATAATGGATGTAAGTAAAGAGTCTGAGTACCAGTCTATGGATTATGTACAATGTGTGCTTGATGATTTAATTATTGTAGTCATGTATTAACTCATTAGGTTCTCACATTTCTATCCGTTGGTCAGTTTATAAAGTCATTTAATTAACACACTTACCTCGACTGTGTATATGGGAAATATAATACCCAGGAAATGTTAACAATAAATGGCACTTTTTAAATTGTGAAAATTTAGACCTCAAATTTTTGTTATCTCAATAATTACACCAACTACTAATAACCATTACTATTATCTGAAAATACTAATATGTCTGTATATCCATGCCCATAATAATGCTTTTTATACAGTCTATATGAAGGTGTTACTTTGATTCTGTCTTAGGGAAATGGTTGTATGGGTTCTGCATAACAAACAATCACAGAATCAAGATAGCTAAGTAGGCAACACAGCCACAATAACATACCAGAAACATAGTCGTTATAATTTTTCTTTAAATCAGTCATATACACTCTAGAACCTTGAAATGTTGCCTGTTTATGACAGTCTATTGAAGTATACTAACCTCAAACCACCTCTTCCTGTGTCCAATACCTTTAACATTATTAACGAGTTAAAAATATAAATTTTATTACTTAACATGTCATTTAGTTGAAAATTTGAGGATTAAATGGAAGTTATAATCTTCAACTAAATTCATTATCCACAATGAACACTAATTTTATTACAACATACTTGCTTAAAGGTAGCCATAAAATATTTGTCCATGTATATAGACACCTCAATGTAAACTGTATAATGGATTAATGTATGGAATTATAAATATCATTATTAGCTCTACTAGTCTCGTCCCCAGACCTACTCGCAAGCTAAAGTAGGTCTGGTCACATGGGTTGATTTTTGTGTCCCCAGTAAGGAATATGGCGCAGGTGTTGGTATGTAATTAGTAGTAGTGTGAAAAATGAATATCATCAAATTGAAGTATGTGTGAAAAGAAAATGCATGGCTACTCTTCATGAAATCTGCTTTGACACTTCAAAAGTAAACCCATGTGACCAGACCTACTTTTGCTTGGGAGTAGGTCTAGGGACGAGACTAAAGCTCCACTTATATGTAAGCGTTTTATGACATCCATAGAGTAATGATAATAATAATTAATAGGCCATTCCCATTAAATTCATTGTTTTCCATACCCGCCCACGTAACATGGCCTCTCGCTTCATTATTAGCTTTGTTCATTATTTTTGTTTAAACTTGTTATAATGGCTGATTTTGCCAATGTTTCAGTTTTTCTGCCGTCTTGTAAGAGAACGCTGATACCCTGAACGATTACTCAATTCCCAGAAGTTGAGTATACGATTCTAGATTTCTTCACCTCCATAATACGGCCGAAAATACCTGGGTCGTCACCTCATACTTACGAACTATTGTCATCGAACGTTGGACCTCAGAAGGACTCTTTGGACTCTATCGATTCAGCATTGTTAATTCAGCCTGTCATATCATCTTTTGGCAGGTTTTTAAAGTATTGTGTATGTGTGAATGAGAAAACTGAAAGTACGACAATGATGAACTCCAAATGTTAACATTCCTTGAATCTCGTATTCTCATTTCCTTCTGTTGTATGTTTATTTGTGTGTTCCTTCTTTTGTACAGTAAAAATCTTTCCTGTCATTCTGACCTCTGTTGTTCAGTGGTATTTGTTATTTCTGTTTTGTTGAATGATGTGGGCATTATAATTGATTCATTGATGAACTCCAAGAATTTGGGATGGATTTCTGACAGTAAGCCACCATTAGAGGTCAAGTCTCAATTGTGATTAAACAATCAATGTTGTGGTATGTAATAATGTTGTCAGAATGCGAAAAAACAAACAATAATAACACCACATTATTAATTAATTGAAGCCACCCGTGTAATGGGAAACAATGAATTCAATTGCAGTGGCCATTATGGAATTATTATTATCACCAACATGTTTGCTGGTTTAGTGACATTTTTCATACCTTGCTATCAGCTCTGATATAATATTCGATTATAGTTTACTCAAACATGGCCAGGTCAAAAGTAACTTTGACGCGTCCATTTCATTCAAGGCTAAACACGTCCCAACAACATCTTATGAAAAAGGAACATAGGACAAAGGAAGACTACTTCTAAAGAACCAGTGAGTTAAAATCTTACCGCTTGTACGAAGAGAAAGATAGGAAGCATTGACTGACTCCAACTGTCTCACTGACTCACTTCTTCCCATAGCGCCTCAAGGCTGACCACAAAAAGAGACAACAAATATTTTTAGATTTCTGCTATAAATAGAAAATGCAAAATGTTTTAAAATGATAAGTCAAGCCAGTAGTTGATTCAGCTATAACCACACCCTTAACGAGCAATGATTGAATGATGTGATGAAGGCTTAAATAGCTTGTTTTAGTAATTTTAATACAGTATGAATGGATCGTTTCAACATCAACTTACATGAAGCTACCACTGCTATAGAACGAGATGTAGAGCTTTCTTTGAGCTAAATATAAAAGTTAGGGGCTTACAGTCTGTTAGCAGGTGGAATCTGTGCCCATACAAATACTGATGGAATTTCTTAATACCGAACACTATGGATAATGATTCTCATTTTATTTGAACAATTAGCTTTATACTGCCATGTTGCACACATGCAACAACACCATCCGAATAACATATTGAGAGACCTCTGTTGCTAGAACAGTGGGTAGTCCTGGATTGTAATGTACCAAACCTGTGATGACACAAATGCTTGTCTAGCACCATGTACAGCTTTGTTACAAAATATAAACCACTCCCACTTCTTAACAGGTTATTTAGGGTTTGTAATATAGTTGTTAATTAGGAATATATTTTCCATAATAATAGTTAAACCTAGAAGGGAACATAACTCCATTATATTCTGCGATTTAGGGAGCATTAAAATAGCATCAATCTTGTCACTCTTAGCATTTAACCTTCTACATTAATCTCATGACCCAAATAATGACTGTTTTCCTGTTATACAATGGCATTATAGACATGTCAGTACTTCTTTGAGGATATGTATATATTCTGTGTCGTTACCACTAGTGAGCAGAATCATTATGTAAAAAATTGTTTTGGTACTCTTTCTGAAATAGTGCAGGTGTCAACACCACTCCAGGTGGCAACTGATTGTAATGATACAGGGCCAAATGTGTATTAATAATTACAAAATTTTAGGACTATTCATAAAGAAGTAGCTCATGATAATCCAGGGAGGGTCAAAAACAAAGAATTTACTTTATTTAATCTTGTTTGGTTTCAGTAATGAATATTGTTACACATCAAGTACTGGGTTAATCATTACATTATAATCAACACACAGGCACAGTTTTCCATCTCATTTTGGAACAGTTACAATAGGGATTGTCCACTCACTATAATTTATAGCTCAATTATGTCTGAAGATAGCAATCTCTCTAGCTCAGTTTCAACGGTATTTTGAAAAGTGAAGGATACAGGTCCACAAAACTTGGGTTTGGGTTTTTTTCTCTTCAAGCAGTTTAACCATGTGTTAAGTCATTGTGCCCAACTTGTTTGTGATACTTGAGGTACGCCAAACTTTAAAACAGTCACTAGATTTACTGGGTAGTAACAAATCTTGTAAAAGAATATAGTTCTTCGAACCAACAATGCTTAGAAACTGAGGGACTCTTGTCCTCTGCTACATCATTAGCCTGAAATAACAGTGCCACTCGCTCCTCATAGGTAGGGTTTGACTCTTTCCCGAGATTAAACTCTTAGATATGACAAAATAGAAGCTTCGTATACATCCTGGTCAGTAACTGTTTTATGAAATGCTAAAAAGAAAAAAGGAAAACTGCTTACCTTACAATAAGTTAAATGTGGGAGGAGCTTCACCAAAATTTGACAGGAGGTAGTTTTTAAAAGCTCTACAAACTTTCTAATTACTCTACAACCAGTCAACACTTAACATAAATGTAGATTATAAACTAAGTTTCTACGAACATTAAGTACTCTTCAGATTAAATGACTGAAAAAAACACGAAAACTAGTAACTAACACAGAACTTACGGAACTGAAGTCACATGGCAAAGGAATCCATAGCGAAGCAAAAATATAGAACTTAGAACACTTACAAGGGTTTATAGAGAGTGAATAAAGTGAATTGCTTCTTCTAGTTACGCCACAGAAGGAGTAAACGACAAAGAACAGCAAGCGTTTTTCAATTTACCTTGACATCCCCTCAGGCAAAAATTAATTTCGTCCCGCACGAGCACGCCTACATCAATCATTTAGTCCTTAAAGAGTTAATATGGATTACACAAGATTTCTTTGTTACATACATAATTTAAAAGGTTACTAAATCAGTCTATCAATATATGAGCTGCTCTAATTATTACATGATCAGTGGTCAATGGGAACTTGGACCATGTAAACAATAAACATATAGATAATTATTTTGGAATAAACAATTGCATTTTATACAAATAAAATTTTGAACCAAGTTGGTAATCTCAGTATTTCATTAATTGTTTTTATAACTTTGAGAACTAGGTAGAGTGTATTAATTAGATAGACTATTGAAAAAGAGAAGCAGTCTTCCACTATTTACCAAAAAGCAAATCACAGCTCCCATGACCATTTTTGACATATCTCCACTTTGTCAACAATAATACACTTGTACCTCAACAACAACCAGGTCACAATTGTATGGACAAAGTGCAGCCAGTAACTGATTACCTTTCTCAGATATTTTATAATATGATCCACATTCTGAGGTTGCTGTCGATGAGGCAATTATCAAATTTTTTCAGGGTATTTCATGTCTAAAAGAATATCTTAATGAAGCCAATTATAAGAGGTTTAAAGGTGTAGGTATTTGGAGATAGCCATAATGGTATTTCCAAAAGTTTGAGATCTACTCTGGAAAAAAGGTTTTCGAGAAGTTGGCCTTGGAGTGACAGTAGTAAAGACAATTACAAATCATTTGAAAGGCAACTTTCACCACAATTTCTTTGACAATTTTTTTACATGTCTTAAATTGCTAGACCTTAAAGCAAATGGATTGTAAGCATTGCATTGGATTTCCACCTACATTGAAGACAATAAAACTAACTAAGAGGTATATTACATTGAAACAAATAGCTCAAATTGTTTCAATTTTGCTTCCAACAACAGTACAGTTATATTCACCTCAAACATTAATGGCTTAAACTTTGAACGTACAGTAGAGTACACTGCAGTACTAGGATATTTACTTTGCCTATTGTGTCTATTTAACAAGTACAATTATATTGATAAGTCTTCAATGCATTTTTCCTTATTCATATGGGAGACTCAGTGACTTTACAGAAAAACAACATTTTTGCTACAGCTTGGCTTGATAGAAACGTCATGAATTTGATATCATCACACACACAACCATCAGCTATAGATACTGTACTTTGATGACAAGTAGATGCAACTCTTCCTCAATCTCTTGTCCACAAAATATTATATTGTATAACAAGTACATAGGTGAAGAGGACAGTGGGGATCAGCTCTGTGGCTATTACAGTTGTAAAATCAAATCACACAAATTATATAAATATATAGTCTTCTTTCTGTTAAATGTTACCATCATCAATAAATACGTTTTATACAAACACTATCACAACCAGCAACATTTAAAACATAAAAGAGTTCTCTGTTCAGCTAGCAAAAGAGTTGATAGGTAACTATTGTAGTCAACTACAATGTAATGATAATTGAAGACCTATTCATCAACTATCTCTTCGTCATTTTCCTATGAAGATAAGAGATGACAACAAGTTGAAAAGAGGTCAATACTCTTACCATAATGAAGTTCACAACACTATTGATAGCTAGTCACTTCCTAGTATTATAGAGAGTGTGATGTTTGGCTTTTTCACACTAGTGATGCTAAAGATTGCTTGCTAATGTGGCACACAAAACAATACCAGTAATATTTGCACAATATAAATATACCTTTCATCTATAAGTATCTATTCATACAATATCTCATAAAATCTGTATGTATTATATACATCAGTCCACTGTGTATTATTTATCATTTATAGTTTCCTATAATTACATTGTAATATTTACTAAAACTATAATAAGAAATAAAAATTGCCAATGGCTACAACAATCACAAACAAGTGTCACTATTGTATGAGGATAAACACAAGAATTTTAACGTATACATACTACTTAGTAATACTTATAGTTCAAAAACGTACGTTACTTAGTGTTACTTTGCTTTAAAAAGATATATACTTCAGTAGTTTGTATAGCTTCAGATTCAGCGATCCACTTGCTTTAGCTTAGTATACGAAAAAGTGCTTTACTCGAGCTATTATATCTTCGTCGTAGTAATGTCTACAGCCAACTTTCAAGACATAGATATATGCTTGTAGAACCCATCTTCCTTATGAATGAAGCATTCCTATACCAATTCTGCCTTGTTCTTTCGGTACAACTTGCTCTTTGCATTCGCTATTTAATAGAATTTAGCGTATAATAGGTTAACATCTTTATTTTGTAGATATTGATCCGGCAATCGAAACCACGCCTCAAAAATGTCAAACCACACCCACTTTACTAAAATTCTTCGTGATAACTGAACTGCAATCATAGATACTGCAATGAAGTTTCATAACTTATCAGTAACGATATAGCAAGTTAAACAGTACCATAGCTTTGACTTGGGAGGAGCTTTCAAACTAATGCAATGGAAATAAAAACATGTCAAGCATGAGTCACAAACAATGGAATCTTTCATATCATCATCAATTACATTCCTGAATCAACCACAGTGCCAAATAGGATGACTCTTGTCTAACATGACAACAGCCTTAACAATGACCCATGCATCAGGATAAAAATATTTCCTACAGCTTTCAATGCATACATTTTCACCTAAAGAGGAGTAGGAAATTGTCTCTGGACAGACCTCAACAGTCATTAATAAGAGAACTTTAAATTGCAAAATCAACAAAGCTTCACAAACACTTCAAAAAAAATAAGAATTTTAATGATAAGTATGCTGTGTAATGAAGTACTTACTCTTTTCTTTTTCAGTATGCATTTCCATGATTCTGACATTTCCTTTGTAGACATACGACAGTTAACTCAACACCTATTGACCTTCCACGCTTCTTCAATCTTGGTGGAATCTTGATTGTAGTCAAATCTGTATGTGTTACCATTGTCTTGCTTAAGTAAAAGCACCTCTTACCATTTAAGCATTCATTAGTATCGAAGCTGTCTGATCCATCTTGTACATGTATTTCTCCAATTGTCCCTTAATTGTTTTCTCCTAAACACATCAGTTAGTGCAGATAAAATTAAAACTGTCCTTACTCATAACTACTTCCTGTTTGTCTTCAGATCCATCTCCAGAAATTACTTAGTCATCTTTGCAACCATTATCACATTCACTACCATCTATATACATGTACGTAACTTTACAGTAAACACAAAATACTATGGCTAGATATAGTACCTTGTGTGCTCAACACATTTCCCTGCTTTTCAGTTGTCACTATTAAATACACACCAAAACAGAGTAACACTCTTCACACTGACTCATACCAACTTCAGCACCCAGTCAACAAATTTCCTGACACAAGCACATCATTTTGCAGAATTTCTGATGCTGAGACAAGACAAATTTAACTGGTTTTGAAGAAACACTGGTGATCTACACAACAATTAAAAGATGACATGATTTATTTTTATTATGTACCTGGAAAGATGTGTCAAGTTCTCCTTTTTATTCAAAAGTGTTTCTTAAGTAAGATATCTTCCAATGCTCATATATACTATTCTGACAGATTAATGGCAAATCTCTTTATTCCCAAAATTTCAAAATATGTCGACATGGAAACCTCATACTTTTCCAGAACATACATTGACATTGCACTGCAGATACAGAGAGACTACCTTCTGATGATACAACAGTGTCTCCATGTAAATCATCAAGACGTTCCACCTTTGTACAAAGAAACAATTGATTCTTAATAAAGGATAGAGTGTATGGTGTTACCTGTTGTGCATACTGTTCTTCTGGTGACTTGATAACTAGAGACCTTGCACGCTTCTTTACAAAGGCCAATCAGTGGAACAGGATATCTTTCGTTGTGCAGACAAGACAAACGAGACAAAATTGATCAAAGAACATTGACACATCAGTTTAGCATGAACAAATACTCTTAACTTTAGAGTTAATACATTCCAGTCTATTTATAATTCTCTCACCTAATGTGAAATTTGCTCCCTAGAAGCAATGCACCATTGTTGTTAAATTGGATGCCAGCTTGCATTATAATAAGTAACAAAAGACTTGTGTGCACACTGTAACAATCCTTGGTAGTTTTAATTGTAATCTGCCTCTGACTTTGAATAAGCTAGCTTTTGACATAATTCAAGAACATGGCTACTCTTACAAGAACATAAACCTATATTTTCAAAGGTGATTTCTCGTCTGAATCTTTGTAATGTGTGAAAAAAGCAAAGTAGTAGTTCTGCTTTTTCAACAAAATCTTTGTCAGTCAAGATTACTCTTGTACTTTTCCAAGGATAATTGTTGATTTTGAACCATCTTACCATCTCAGAAATAGCTTCTCTTGTTTCCAATGATTTAAGATAAACCCTACTATCTCACTTGAACCATTACCATCCACAATAAGAATCAGTCATATCAGCATATGTTACTGAAGTAGTTTTTATTGACTTTCATTTTTAAAAGTTTACTAGTTTCTCCTCTTTAATCTTCATTCCATCTCCTTTGCAATAGTAAATGGTCATAAATAATCTATTCATAATGATACATATATCATGGATAACATCTGATGGTAAATAGAATTACTTTGGTTAGAGGATGGTTATGATCTTCATTTACAGAAGACACTTTGAAAAACTGCTTATCATCAGTTAAAAAAACTTAATTTCAGCTGTACATTGCTGCTTTATGGTATTAAATAGAGGAAGATAACAAGACTTACTCAATGTCTTGAACTTCCTCTGCACTCATGTTTTGTTAGATTTCAAACCATTCCATTTGTTTTTGCAGTCTTTACCACCAAATGAACACAAGAGATTGATGCTATGATACCACATAGGTCCTCGTTTGCCCCTTCTACTCTTTTTGACACTCTTTTTATTGCAGTTTCAAGAGTTGTTGAATCTCTGTGTACTAGCTGAACAAATTTGTTCACTTTGTACGTTTTTATTTTATTTTCTAGCTCGGTATAAGATGCAAACGTTTCACCAACCACAAATGACATTCCTTCACAAGTGACCATGACTGAAGTGGGTGTGGTTTTGCATTTTTGAGGCGTGGTTTCGTTTGCCAGACAAATAGCTGCAAAATAATTGGTCCAGTTACCGGACCTATAGCACTGCCAACTTTAAAACAGTCATTAAGTTTAGCAAGCACCAACACGTTTCAAAAGAGAGCAAGCTCTATGAACTAACTATGCTTATAAATGCAGGGAGTTTCTTGTACTCCGTGACATCATTAGCTTGAAAAAACAGTGCCCCTTTGTCCTTACTGCTAGAGAGTTACTCTTCCCTTGTATTAAAGCCGTCAAGATGACTAAATATTGGCTTTGTAGACATCCTTGTTACCAATGTGACAGCTGTTACTCGTTCTTAGTTAAGACGCACAATCTGGTCCACCAACTGGAATTTTAATACAATATTGCAGGTTAGCCTATTTTACCGTTATTCTAATTTAACGAATATTTCGAATTTACAAATTACAAGACGAAGAGCTTAAAGTAAATTTTGCATTTAAACATCTCAAGTAGAAACTTTTAATATAATAGTTTATAAAAAAGGGCTCCACCTTACCCCAGAGAAAGTGTGAGACATTATGGAGGGTCCCACCCCAAGGAATTGTAATCCTTATAAGACTCCTCTATTTTTACACAAGTTTCTTGTAAGTTTATCGTCCAAAGTGAATCCTTTGTCTTCTGTTACAGAAAAGTCATCCAAAACAGTAGGCATCTCAGGAGGTTAATCATTTCATTAAACTAAAGAATTACTCACCGCCTCTATAGTTAATATTGATCCAAAGAAGAATTGTTCTCTCATATGATGCTCCTTCACATGGTTTGGGGGCAATTCTCTGTCACATCTCTGATGATAGTTCAGAACAACCAATTGGTTTACCATGTGCACAATATTATTATTCAATCAATTTGAAACCTTTCCTGTCACTCCTGGTCATATTAAGCCATAACCTATTCTGTTTCTCGTGGTTTGCCTCTATCAGGTATACACAAGGACCTAGTACCACTATATATTCTTAAAAATGGCTATTTCCTCTGACATTTCATATTATTGTCTCTCCAAAAGCTCATAATTTCTTGATAAATGAGTTTCAAAATTCCCTAATTAATGAGTTACATTATACATACCCTGTTATGTCCAAAGTTAAGCTTGTATGTTTCATATGATTGTCTCTCCTAAAACTCATAATTCCCTCTTGAATGAGTTACATATATTTATAATTCCCTCTTTAATGAGTTAGAACATACACTACCTGGTATGTCCAAAGTTAAGCTTACAAATATATTTTGTTGCTAGGTATGGACTCAGATTGTGAGTAAAAGTTAAACATTGTCAAGTTTGTCAGTTTCATATGAACTAGCCAGGATAGTTCATATGAGAGGTACAATTGGAGGATAGTCTATCCTCCCATTGTACCTCTACACATTTGGGAGAAGCCTTAACAGCCCTGTTCCTTCATCCATATTGATTATGCAGATCCTTTTATTGTGAAGAATGTTTCTGATTGTAATAGATGCCTACTCAAGTGGCTAGATGTTCACATGATGACTTGATTTACCTTTCCAATAACTTTTGAAATAATATCTTCTTTCAGTACTTTCATAAATAGATTTTTTTAGAAAAGAACACATAACATACTTGTACACAGTATACTTGTAGTAATATATTATAATTTGACATTTGTAACTCATATATAGTTAATAACAACCTTTTATTATTGTATGAGGTTTTATCATCATTAATTCAGACTTGCTTTTACCATATATTTACACATGTATTAGTAGTCTTTCCTAAACATGTTAGTTTTGTTGCTCATAATATAGTGTTTGTTGAAAGTACTACATTGACATGACATGATATGAGCTACTAATAATAGTCATAAGAGAGAGAATAAACAACATGAACCTCCACTGATATTGACCACATGTTATGATAGTACTTGTATATGTACAATGTATAGTATACTGTTGTTATCTAGTATTAACTTTATATTTCTTCTTTTTCAGTATGGTGAAACAGCATTACACAATGCATCTAATGCTGAAATAGCAGAAATGCTAATTAAAAATAAGTCCAATATACATGCACTAAATAAGGTTAGTGTTTAATATTGTAATTTAAACTTATTAGCACCTCATATTATGATTATAATTCAGTAAAAAGTTAAGTTATGAGGATCTTATAAAACAAGTTACTTGTTTTTGTTTATAATATGTTTAGTGGTTGATATTGTAAAATCTTCATACTTCAATGTTTGTGTTTGTCTGTTACATAATACCGTATTTCCCCGAGCAAGTGCCCACATTTATGCAAGCACCAACCCCCCTATTTATGTCCTTAAATGAAAATGTCAATTCCCCATGCAAGCACCCACCCCCATCCCACCCTCTTAGATTTGTCGTTATTGTGGTTATTATCATGTGTTGAGCAAAGACAAATGTTAGTCTAGCAATTTTCTAAGTTTAGATATTTCGGTTTTGTTGTCTTTCGTTCCGTTTGGAATTGAAAAGGTCAGCTCACAAGGCATTTCTAAACCACATTGCTCAAAGGAGGATCTTCTTTTGTCTTTGACTGTACAATGTATTGTTATTGTGAGTCAAGAAGCTTGTCAAACTGCTTATCCCATTCTCTAATATGCTTTTTGTCTACATCATACTTCTTTGTTATAGCAGATACATTGCACTCCGGGTGAGTTCTCAGAGCCTTGACAGCTTCCACTTCTACACCATGCATATGGAATATTCATGTTAATTAATTATTCATAATTTGGTGCTTACTACAAAACTTTTTTTGAAAAATCACGTGTAAGCATTCACTCCTTTCAAAATCTAAATGAACTGTAAGCACCCGTGGGTGCTTACTTGGGGAACTACGGTATCTACATGAAGACAACAACTCTTGTGTAATGTACATTGTACAATAGACTACTCTCTTTTACATTGTAATGTAATAATTAAGTAAAATAGTAAGAATTAATTATAGCAAACCTTATAATTATAAATCAATCATAGGAATTTGGAGAATACAATAAATGTGACCTAATTTGGGAAAATCACACATGTTTCTTTAAATAGTTTCAAAACGAATCGTTTCATACATGCATATTGTACTAGATGTATACCATACTTGGTATCCAGGAAGACCAATCATAAAAGTACTTAGTAACCAAAATTATTAAAAATCATGTACAAAATGGCCGCATAGCAACCACATATACACAACAGTTTATTCAAAATTTTTAGCACAACATGTGTAGTTTTGCCAAATAACATGACAAATGTCATATTAAGTACATGTAAGTCTATCAGTATCAGTACAGTGGAACATTGGACTTATGAATAATGGAAACCTTAATAAATATAAACAAAGTGGTCTTGAATGCATTCCCATTTATTACACATTAATGGTTGACTCAGGAAATATGGAAACCTTTTGTATTATATATAACAAATGCTTTTTATGAGTGATAGTAACAAAGAATCATCACTTTTAATGTCCACTGATGAATATATTGATTTCATGTGTTTAATAATAGATTAGTGAAATCACAAACATATGGTCTAATTGATCTTTATAATTATGTATTGATATTATATTATAAATAAATACATTAAACAACTTGTTGTCATCATTCTAACACTATATAAACAGAACTCCTTAAAACATTCATGATTATAAAGTTATGGTGGAGATTACATTCCAATATATGTTTAAACTGTAAGTAATATAAAGTAATTAACATAAATTATAAGGAATAGAATACATGAATTTTCACAGAAACAAGCACAGTGTACACTTACATTATATATAAAGAGTCTGTGTTGACAAGACATGTGACAAATATGGTATTCCAAGTGCTGTATATTTCTTTGTGGGTGGAGTCAACAAGTTCTGTTGTACAATATTAGATTGTTATGTAATAGTTACTCTAGTAACTCAATCAACCTGTACAGTGTCCATTTTGACAAAGAGATAATATAACAAAACTTCTATATGCTAAGTTATAGATTCCAATACATGGTAATGTTTTTACACTTAGTCTATAAGTATGATGTACCAGTGGTTTGTAATGTATGCTGTACTATCTTCATTGTTGTTATCAGATAATAAAAGCTAACTATGAGAGTCACTAAGTCAAAAGTCTAATCAATGTCATTGTTTGATGGCTGGTACATGTTTTAATAGAGTCTTCTTACTTCCCGAATCAATAAAGTCTTATATGATATAATTTCCTTAATAATTATTGATACTCTATATTAGCAATACATACTGTGAATAATAAATAAACCTACTTAAAACTGACTGAGAAATTAAATGTTGCCAATAACAACCAGCCATCAAAATAGGTCATTATATAGAATGTGATCTCTGATAATAAGATATGTTCTTTATATTGCTATCATGAGAGTATACATTATTTGTTCATGTTTTCTACACAAAAGTCTTACCACATTAGTCCCAGCTTACTCCTTGATTACCTCAAGAATACAGTTATGGTTTGTAGAGTACATCCTTTTGATTAATAAGTATTAAAGCTATAAAAGTTGTGAACTTTTCATTTATCTACTGTTCTAATCACAAAACATGAAAATATGAATTTATCCACAATATGATCTATCATCAAGTACAAGCAAGCATGTGCTGTAAAAAATTATTACTTGTACACATTGTGGACATTTTTTCTATAAACCAAGCTTCCACTAACATAACATTGTTTTGATAAATTTATTACTATTATTATCAAGATAATAAATCAAATAACAAACAAAATTCAACAATCTACAACTTTTATAATTTATATAATATAAGTTATACAAGTCATGTAGATCACTTGTCCTATAGCCTCATAGTCTATTTGAAGTGCCTTAGGTTGTGCAGACAAGTATGATATTACATACTTGAGTATACTTTAACATTTAATTGTCAGGTTTGTTGCATAAAATTTAAACATGCATTTTTGCTTACATAGTGTTATGTGGAGTAAAAGAGAACTAACAATAGAATGAATGTAACAAAATGATGTCAATACTCATATTATTAGATAGTGTAGGTTATCTGATATATATTGATAATAATTAGTCTTCCTTTTCATTTAACACCTGATATTGTGTATAATTAATTCCTATCATATTTAGCTATTGTACAGCTATTGTATTATACTAGTTATAACTTGTTAATAATCTAAATTTTATGGAGCATGTACTTAGCAAATCACTTACTGTCATATATTGTATTATGAGACTGTATTGTAAATCTATAGGTATAAGATATGTCACATAATATGACAAACATTTTAATTACCAAACATAACATAGCTAGTTATCATGAATACTACTGCTGACATCACATAAATTATCAACCTCTCTATACACATTAGTTTAAAAACATTGAATTATTTACCTACCCTTTATAATGTACCATTAGTTGTAGATATATATTATAAAGTGAATTGATCATAAATACTGATATCTACTTTATGTAGTACAATAATACTCCCCTTCACTATGCTGCTTTATATGGCCGCAATTATGTAGTTGATGTGCTAATAAAGTCTGGTGCATCACTGGATGCCATTAACAAAGTAAGTGTCTTCATTATTAAACATGTTGTCATTATTATACATGACATATATAATGTTGTTATTAATTCATGTAATTATGTAGTTATTTGTGGTTTTGTCACCTCATTTAACTTTATATATGGATTACACAAGACATAAACTTAAAATCATTCTAAATTATTGAGCATATGGAAAACAAAACCACACACAACATATATGTGACATACCTTCCACTTTAACCAATACATAACTAGAACACATTGCAACATTAATAAGAATCATTGTGGATGATTATACACTTTTTGAGCATGGAGTTCTCTATGGTATCATAGGCATCAATTGATTCTATGAGAAAACAATATTCATGATGATTATGAACTTGTTGAGGATAACAACGGTCGCTGGAATTCTGTACAGTATCAACTGATTCCATGAGAAACAGTATTGTCAACTTCTTTATATTTCTCTAGTATCAACTTAACTTTACCTTTGCATGAAGTACAACAAACTTTAAAGGCAGAGCCTATAGGTCCGATAATAAGACTCGTTATTTTCCAACAATTCGTCTGGCAATCGAAACCACGCCTCAAAAAGTAAAACCACACCCACTCAATAAACATTCCTAATGATAAATGAACTGTAATCATAGATACTGCAATGAAGCTTCACAACTTATCAGTAATGATATAGCAACTTCGACAGTACCATAGCTTTGATTTTGGAGGACCTTTCAAACTAATTCAATGAAAATGAAACCATGTCAAGGATGAGTCACAAACAATGGAATCTCCATATCGTCATCAATTAGATTCCTGCACTGACCACAGTACCAAATAGGATGGCTCTTGCCTATCAGGAGAAAAACATTTCCTACAGCTTTCAATGCATACATTTTCATCTAAACAGGAGCAGGAAATTGTCTCTGGACGGACTTCAACATTGTCTTCATTAACAAGAGAACCTTTAATTGCAGAATCAACAACATTGGTATCAACAAACTACTTCAAAATAACTAAGAAGTTTAATGATAAGTATGCTGTGTAATGAAATACTTACTTTTTCTTTGTCAGTGGGCATTTTCTTCATAAAAGGTATAGGCTTGCCATGATTCTGACATTTCCTTGGTAGACCTACGACAGTTAACCTTTGGCCTTCCACGCTTCTTCAGTCTTGGTGGAATCTTGATTGTAGCCAAACCTGTATATGTTACCATTATCTTCTTTAAGTAAAAGCACCTCTTACCACTTAAGCATTCACTAGTATCAAAGCTGTCTGATCCATTTTGTACATGTATCTCTCTAATTGTCCCTTTCTCCTACACACATTTGTTAGTACAGATAAAATTCAAAAATGTCCTTACCCATAACTACTTCCTGTTTGTCTTCAGATCCATCTCCAGAAATTACTTAATCATCTTTGCAATCATTATCACATTCACTACCATCTACATACATGTACATGACTTTACAGTAAACACAAAATACCATGGCTACACATAGTACCTTCTGTGTGCTCAACACATTGCCCTGCTTTCCAGTTGTCACAAATACACACGAAAACAGAGTAACACTCTTCATACTGACTCATACCAACTTGAGAACCCAGTGAACAAATTTTCTGACACAAGGACATCATTTTGCGGAATTTCTGATGCTGAGACAAGACAAATTTAACTGGTTTTGAAAAAAGACTGGTGATCTACACAACAATTAAAATATGACATGATTTATTTTTATTATGTACCTTGAAATATGTGTAAAGACCAAGTTCTACTTTCTCTTCAAGGGTTTTCTTGCGTAAGACGCAAAAGTTTCACCAACAACAAACGACATTCCTTCATAAGTGGCCATGATTGATGTGGGTGTGGTTTTACGTTTATGAGGCGTAGTTTGGTTTGCCGGACCAATAGCTACAAAGTAACGGGTCCTGTTACTGGATCTATAGGCACTGCCAACTTTAAACGAGTGACTAAATTTAGCAACCACTAACAATTATAGAATTATAGAATCTATAGAAAGTGTCTTACTTTTCCAATCCTGCTCAACTTACTTTTACCAATTACAGAAATATCAACATACCAGTGATTCAATTGATCAATAAAACTTGTTATTTGAATTGTGGTCAAGTCAATGAAACAAATGTCAAGTCATGCTGGAACTCGTTTTCCAATACCAAAGCATATGTTATCACTTGCATCAACCCAAGAAAACTCTGATAAATACCCAACAAGTGTGACATATTTTATTATAACTGATTCTTCAGCTACTCAAGTAACAATATTTGACAACCAAGGTACAATTGGAAGTACCGAAGTATTGAATAAATGACAATCTCAGCCCACCTTCACTACAATGTATCTTGTTATATTTACCAAATACAATGTGAACAATCTCAAAGTTTAGATCTAATGAGTACAATCAACCAACTGGTGTATATTATATACTTGGTGCAACATTGGTGTAGTTTTGACAGCTCTTGACACAGGCTGGTACTATTGTAAGAGGGAATAAGGAGTTGTGGATACAATATTATAAAAACACAGTTCATCAAAAATATTATAACAATGCTCTGCATCAATGTTATCAGATTTATGCCTGTAAACAATTATTTATCTGGTGGTAAGTACAACAGGCTAGCTCTTTGTTGTGTTATTTGCAAAGCCTGTTTATCTGGCTAACAGCTTCAATTGAATCAACAATAATCCACAAATAGAGAATTACTTATCTACTCTAATACTTCTTACTGAGTGCAATTGTTAAGCAACCTTCAGGCAAATTTTTTTTCTGATAGAGCATTCCAATTGGGCCCAGTTAATAGGGCTTCTTCGTACACTTATTAACTAAAGGACATGTTGCCCCTTTCATCTATACATTTCATCACCTACAAGGTTATTCTCAATGTTCAACCATCAGTTAACTACATCACATTCCAGTGGAACACTGAAAACGCTAATGGTTTTAACAACTTTCCTCCATCATCTTAAATTTCTACTGACATCATACAGGAAAATTCTGACCCAACTCCCTTTACACTTCTAATATAGGCTAATCTATTCCTGCCAGCAGTGGTACAACTTATAAAGGTTGAAGTGATTCTTTGAAACATTATTTGACCTTCTATTTGAAAGATACCTTCAATTTCATCATTATCTGCACTCCCACATTGAACATGGCTCAACGGCAATATTGGTTGCACATTATATATTATTCAAACCAACTTGGAATCCATGCCAGAGTAAGTGAGAGGGTAGAGGGGGTACTTATAAACCTTGTGACCTTGTCCACAAAATATTATATATAACAAGTACATAGGTGAAGAAAACTGTGGGGATCAGCTCCATGGCTATTACAGTTGTAAAATCAAATCACACAAGTTATATAAATATGTAGTCTTCATTCTGTTCAATGTTACCATCATGAATACACATTTTACATTTTACACAAACACTATCACAACCAGCAACATTTAAAACATAAAGGAGTTCTATGTTCAGCTAGCAAAAGAGTTGATAGGTAACTATTGTAGTTGACTAAGATATGGTGACATCAACTATCTCTTCATCATTTTCCTATGAGGATAAGAGATGACAACAACAAATTGAAAATAGGTCAATACTCTTACCACTTTTTTTGGCTTTTTCACACTGATGATACTAAAGATTGCTTCCTAATGTGGCACACAAAACAATACCAGTAATATTTGTACAATATAAATATACCTTTCATCTATAAGTATCTATTCATACAATATCTCATATCTCATAAAATCTGTATGTATTATATACATCAGTCCACTGTGTACTACTGATCATATATAGTTTCCTATAATCATATTGTAACATTTACTAAACTTATCATAACAATATAAATTGCCAATGGCTACAACAATCACGAGCAATTGTCACTACTGTATGAGCAGTAAGAAAAAAAAATTTAACGTATACATACTGCTTAGTAATACTCTATAGTTCAAAAACTTACGTTACTTCGAGTGTTACTGGCTTTAAAAAGACATAGCAATGTCTTCAGTAGTTTGTATAGCTTCAGATTCAGCGACCCACTTGCTTTAGCTTGGTGGATGAAAAATTGCTTTACTCGCGCTATTATATCTCCTTCGTAGTAATGTCTACAGCCAACTGTCAAGATATAGATGTCTACTTCTCGAACTCATCTTATTCTGAACGAAGCTTTTCTATACCAATCTGCCTAGTTCTTTCAGTAAAACTCACTCTTTGCAGGTCAACCTAAAAGGTCATTTTCTAATTTTTCTTGAAATAAATTTCGCTGTCACATGCATATGCGGTTTAATAGAATTTCACGTATAATCGGTTAATCGAGTGCAAGGGCAACAAAGACATTACAAGGACACTATCATCCAAACCTGTCAATTTTAATAGAAAGATTCAAGTTCAATATCATATCGTCAACAGGGAGAGTAGTTGATGTTGATGAAGAGTAAATTTCTACATTTGTTGCAGCACTAAGGCAGCTTATGGAATTTTGTGACACAGTTCTATGTGATATTCGAATGTTGCAACTAAATCTATGGGCTAAAGTTAATCTTACCTTTTTGTACTGGATACAGCTCAAGATAAAGATACCACTGGTCTCTAAGGACCACTGTCTCCATTCCCTGTTACTGTTGTAAGCAAAATGTCTCTCCTTCTAAACTTCACATTCACCTAGATATATAATATTATCCTCAAAGTACCAAATCATATCAAGTTGTGTATAGAGAACGTATTTGATAACATGGTTCTATCAGAGCTATCCTCCATCATATTTCTGTAAGAACACTTTCCTGCAAGTTGTGATTATAAATAAAACAGATAGAGAAGGCAACTACTCAAGCCTAGAAAAGGAAGTCTGGACATTATTTGAAGAATCAAAAGTTCATTCTCTAGCTTAAATGCAACTACTCAACCCTCAGTGAAGGAAGTCTGGCCATTTTTCAAGGAATCAAAAGTTTATTTTGTACTTTGAAAATACTACTCGACCCTTGAGAAGGAAATCTGGCCATTTTCTTGGGAATCAGAAGTACATTTTCTACCTCTAAAACAACAATTCCACACTTCAATATCAAAAGTTCATTCTTTACCTTGAATGCAATTACTCAACCCTAGAAGAAAGTCAGCATTTTCTTGGGAATTAGAAGTACATTTTCTACCTCTAACACAACAACTCAACCCTTCAATGTCCAAAATCCATTCTTTACCTCAAATGCAACTACTCAACCTCAGAAGGAAGTCTGGCCATTACCTGGGGAATCAAAAGCTCAGTCTCTACATCTAACTCAACTACTAAACCCTAAAGAAAGAAGTCTAGCCATTATCTAATCAAAATTCATTTAGTACTTTGAAAATACTACTCAGCCCTAAAGAAGGAAGTCTGGCCATTACCTGGGGAATCAAAGTTCAATCTCTACCTCTAACACAACTACTCAACCCTAGAAGGAATTCTGGCCTTTATCTGCGGAATCAAAAGGTCATTCTGTACCTCAAACTCACTACTCAACCCTGGAGAAGGAATTTTGGCCAATTACTGAGGACATTAGAGAAGGAAGTCTGGCCATTAACCTAGATAAAGAAGCCTGGCCATTTTTCTGGAGAAATCAAAGTTCAAAATTCTGTACCTCGAACACGATTACACAAACCTAGAGAAAAAAATCTGGCCATTACCCGTGATAAGGAAGTCTTGCCTTTTTTTGGGGAATGAAATGTTTATTCTCTACCTGGAATGCAAATACTCAATCCTAGATAAGGAAGTCTAGCCATTTTCTGTGGAATCAAAATTTAATTCTTTTCCTCGAATACAACTACTCAACTCTAGATAAAGAATTCTTGCCATATTCTAGGGACCCTGCAGATGGAAATCTGGCCATTAGCCTATAGAAGGAAGTCTGGTCATTTTGTGGATAATCAAAAGTTCATTCTTTACCTCAAACGCAATTACTCAACCATAGAGAAGAATGTCTGGCCATTACCTAGGCAATCAATAGTTCATTTTTTACCTCGAACGCAACTACTTAATCCTAGATAAGGAAGTCTGGCCAATTGCCTAAAGAATTTAAAGTTCATTCTCTACCTCTAACACACTACTCAACCCTAGAGAAGGAATTCTGGCCATTTACTGGGGACACTAGAGAAGGAAGTCTGGCCATAAATCTAGATAAATAAGTCTGGCTATTTTTTTGGGCAATCATAGTTCATTCTGTACCTTGAACACAATTACTCAAACTTAGAAAAACAAATCTGGCCATTACTTGTGATAAGGAAGTCTTGCCCTTTTCTGGGGAATGAAATGTTCATTCTCTACCTCTAATGTAAATACTCAATCCTAGACAAGGAAGTCCAGCCAATTATATCAACTATGACTTGCTAATAGACATAGTTAGAATATATTAACAAACAGGAGTATTCTGGACAACACAACCAACAGAAATATCACTGCACTACAACAATTATATCCTCATTGTATACTGAAACTTGTCACTATAATAAATAATACAAGTCATATCCAGTAATCTGGAGCTGTACCAAACCAATATCAGTTAAATTACTATAACCACACATAACTTTCTAAACCTTAATCTTCAACACTGATTGTATCAGTACATATTTATGACATTTGATATGCATAAAAACATTGGTCATTAATGACATATACATTACAATTAACACATGTAGAAACAACTCAAAATCTCGAAGCACAAAGGATTGTTTCTAACAATATATCAAATTCTAGAGACAGGTCTTTGTCTGGTTTTGCCTCCTTGTTTACTCATATCTGTGGTAATGACAACTAGTTATCAGTAACAATGTAAAACAACTGAATACTAACTGTTGATTGGTTAGATTAGTCTGTTAAAGTAAGAAACTTATTATCATCTACAAGATTGCCTTGAATGAGCTTTACCTTTAGTTCATAGACTAAGGCTATACATCTTGTATGAATAATATTTCCTTGTAAAACATTTTATAACAAAACAATTAAGGTATGGTCCAGTTGTGTATTGCTGTAGTGGGAAATAAAGTGCTAATGTGCATGTAAGTGTGTATACAGGGATAGACTCAATTCTTGAAGCAACAATCATTAGCCAATAAGCTGGAATAAAAATAAATTATCCTTAATGTTCAAGGTCCTAGATATTAAAACTATTATACCATAACATGGCCACATTTCTTTATTATGTTTATTCTATTTAATTTAATTGCTTCACACTCAAAGTAGCAAGAAATAAATTATACTAGGATACTGTTATTAATTAGAGAAAATGCTGTAATATTTTACATTAAGAGAATAAAGTGTGCTTGTATGATAGAATTACCTGATTGCTAGTGAGTTCAATAAAGTAACATAATGGCATATCAAATAGATTTTTAAAAGTAGCCAAAATATTTGAGTCAGTATTACCACGACCAGACGTTTTGTGTGCTCCTTTAGTTTTTATATAATACTCCTTGTAACATCAAGCTTATATACTGTATGCAATCAATGTACTTTACCTGTTATACTGTGAAACATACATTGGGTACATATTAATATTTGTAAGTCATATTAGTCCATTATGTAGTATTTGAAAATAGATTTAAAATATATGAAGAAGTTTAGCCATCAATATCATTACTTTTGTGTGCATGTTATGTAATCAAAATGTTTTAATACATATATCAATGTAGTTAACTTATAAGTTTTAAAGTAAAGACAATTACAGTATAAGATATGTGCATGTTAAATGATACCCCAACGATTGACTAGACAAATAATGTTATATCTAGAAGAACATAAACAGATGTGTATTGTTTTGTTGTAATTATGAAGATCAAATACATCAAGTACAATATATATTGATTGTAATTATATTAGCTAGTGTTTTGACATGGATAGACAGTCATATCAGACCTACATATCCTTTTTGTGTGTATACACAAAATCCTTAGCAACACTTGTATTTCAGTTCACTGTAATCCTTGCCACTATAAATATTGATGGTTTGATTTAATCAATAATAATACAGATTATATATATTATGTAGGAAATTGTTTGATACAAACTGAAAGTACTGTTTTATTCATAACATGCTATTATAAATAGCTGTTTAGAATATGCTAGGAATGAAACATTTTTTTGTTATCTTACACTTATACAACCTGTGTAACCATATATTGGTTAAGTCAACCATTTAATTTTCACAATGTGCAAAGATTATCATAAATTGCTTTAGATTGTAAATCAAAAGATTGTTATAACAATTATGTTAGATACTTTTAAAAGATGGTGTAATGACTTTTGTATGGTAAAAAATGTTACAAAGTACTGCAGTTATTGATATTATATAGACTGCATGTGTATCTATATGTGAGGTCCTAAATAATTAAAAAATACATTTATGTAGTAAACACTTTGTGTCAATGAACAAATGAAAGTATAAAATACAACTGCTTTGACATGTTACTTGTTTTTTTAAAATCCTACTGTCGGCTCTAACTATCTTCCATGCTAGTAACAATGTAACTATATGTTATTTTAAACTGAAATTCCAATATCACAAGCTGCAATGTCTAATAACGCAACATCATCTAAATGATTGCACTTATAATTCTCTTTTCATCAATGGTACTAGCTGTTGCTTTTACATTAAACTTTCTATCAAAACTTGTGTTGTTTACTTGCTTTGTCATCGTAATGTAAATCAAAATTGTCTTAACACTTTTAAAAATGTTAACACATTTCATTATCCAGGATGGGAATACACCATTACATATTGCTGCATCTCAAGGACACACTGAAGTAGTTCAACTACTTATACAAAGTAGAGCAACCCTTGATGCTCTCAATAAGGTAACAGTTTATATACAACATTGAATGTGTCTCATACAGAATGTTCACCTAATAATATTTAATACAGACTATAATACAATATACTATTATGTGTTTATACATCTTATATAATAATTATGTAATTATAATATACAATTATACATGTTCTCAATAACACACATTTTTTAACATCAAGCAAAGTCTATACCTCTTAAACTAAAAATTATTAGCATTGTGCTAGTGTGTGTGCTTGTCTATACCTACTTGTTAGATGTTTAACCAGTTGGGACTAATTAGAAGAAAGCCCAAAGTCACTTACTTGGACTTTCCTAATTCTCAGTAAAATAAAAAATTTTGACAAAATATATCAACAACTTTGGTATGATATGTGTACATTAGTCTTTATGTTTGTTTCTGAAAATAAAAGTAAATAGCATTTTCATACCCAATTTATAAGAGTCCTACTAGTTGACCTCTTAAAATCTTTGTATAAAACTTGGTATATCAAAATGTTAAAGTAGTTGTATATGCAGGTGTTTGACAATTAATAACAGCATCTAAGTCTTTCTGTGATACTCATAGATCTTGTTTCTAGAAATATTTAATAATTACAATAATAAGATGGTTAGTTTAAAGTCTTGTATTTACATTATTATATAGTAACAAAGTGTGATTAGAATTATATTTATATTTATAGCAAAGACAAACTCCACTTCATATTGCATTTAAGAGAAATGAAATGGAAGTAGTAAAGTTACTTCATCAATTTGGAGCTGACCTTACCATACCAGACAAGGTAAGTCATATATTGTATGTATAAATACTGAGTGCTTGCATTTTAGAATGGAAAATTACCTATTGATCTGGCTGAAATGTCGACTCAAGCCATTAGACAATGCTTGTATTCAGGTTAGTTGAATCAAATTTGTAGTTAAAACTAGTAATGCATTGTCAAAGTGCTGTACAGCAAATGTCACTTTAGTGTTATTATTGTTTATGGAAAAGATCATTGTTTAAAATATCTCTATATGATGTTAATATATGTTAAATATATACATAATACATTATAAAATATTATATATTTTACTTATCACTTATCTTAAAAACAACCAATATGCACTATTTTAGTAGAAATTGCAATGTACATATTGTTATGAAATATGTAATTAATAAAAATGTGCTATTATAATAGCACATTTATACTAATTATATATTACATAACATAATATAATGTGTTTAATACAAAGATACTTTAATCAAATTATCTTTGTATTAAAAGTAACATTTTTATTATGTTATTTCTCATTATTGTTGACTTACATTTCTCTTCTACAGAATCAGCTAAATCATTTGCACAAGCTTTAAGAGAAGGGTCTGTTATTATAGAAATTATCAAGTTGGTACTAATGGGTCCTCCAGGTGTAGGCAAAACCTCTTTTCTGCATTTACTTTTCAATTGGCCAGCTCCAAAGTATCATAACAGCACAGCTATTGCCAGTAGACCTATCCGTGCAATTGAGCGTGTAGTTGGAGAAAAGCATGGAAGTATTTGGGAGAGAATGGAAGGAGTTGAATTATTGAGGAAAGTAATGGAAGCATTACCAAATTTTTTGGACTCTGAAGAAGTTGATAATGAGTCTACTCCTAGCACACCATCTAGTGTGGATGAATGTCGCAATGTACCCACATCATTTATAGAAGCCCAACATACCGATCAACAAAATATTGCTTCTGATGAGCCTATGACCCATAAAATTGCCCATGGTGCCACTAATTTAGATCCCATGTCTATTATTGATTCTAATGCTCCTTATTTCTCTGACCAAATACTTGACGTTTTGGCAAAAAGGAATACGTCAAAAGGCTTGCATGCGTCAACATGGATACACGTCCTTGATAGTGGAGGTCAGCCTCAATTTGCTGATGTTTCGCGGGCTTTTCTTCGCGGAAATTGCCTCAATGTTATTTTCACAAAATTAAATGAGTCTCTGAGCGATAAGCCTAAGTTTCTGTACTCTGTTGATGGTCAAGTTGTACATCAGCCTAGTTTGCTGCAGATGACCAATCTTCAGCTGATAGAATACTTTGTCCGCTCTATAGCATCAGCCAAGCACACAGTTGCCAAAGGTTTTGACAAAATAGATTTTAAGCCTCTTTTCTGTATTGTTGGTACAAATTATGATCATACACATGGAATCACTGCTCTGTTCAGGGAATTGGAGCCACTGCATGAAAAAAATTCTCAGCTATTACGTGCTCTACATGAGTTTCGTGATCACTTCATATTCTATAATGAATTAGAAGATGAATTGATATTTCCTGTTGATAATACATGCAAATGGAGCAGGAAGCAAATCTCTGAAGATATCCGATCACGTATTACCAGTTACGAAAATGTTGCTGCTAAAGTAGAAATACCAATTCGGTGGTATGTCTTTGAATTACGTCTCAAAGAAGTGGCAGAGAAGGTGGACCATGGTATGGTCTCTCTTAACAGGTGTATGAATATTGGTCAAGAGCTGAAAATTAAAGCTTTTGATACAACACTCTGTGTTGAATACCTCAACTCGTTGTCTTTAGTTCTCTACTTTCCTGACATAAATGATAACGTTATATTCACCAATCCACAGTACCTAGTCAACTTGGTTACTAGCATAATTAGAGCTTCGTTTGTTGATCCTGTGAAGTATAAAATTTTCAAAGATTGTGCTCCCTATCCAGGCTGGAATCAACAGCTTCGACACAAAGGCATATTTGAAAGTAAATTACTCGATGCTCTGGTGGATGTCCAATTTGTTGAGGGTTTGTTCACTAAGGATAGTTTCCTTGAATTAATGGCACATCTTTGCATCGTCAGTCCTTTAAAGAATCTAACGGAGACTACGTCAACTTCCTCAACACAGCAATATTTTATACCAGCAGTTCTTCCCACTAGTCATATTACAGAAGAAGAAAAGAAAAGTTTTAAGAAAACATGCCAGCCAATGGTGCTTCAATTTGAAAACAAAGTTGTACCTCAGGTAAGTTATGTCATAAATGTTAGTCATAACTCTACAATATCATTATCTTATAGGGTGTTTTCCCTGCTACTGTAGTTGCTTTATTAAATAGGAAGAATCCTCCAACTTTTACATTAGATGATTATTCACCAAAATCCTCAAATCAACTACGCTATGGAGTGAAATTACTATCAAATGATTTAAAGGGGTTAATTTTGCTGGTTGATTCTCTTTCTTGGATAGAGGTCTACTTTACTGGAATTCCTAACAATAATTGTAGTGTCATACGTCATACAATGGATGAAGCTGTATCATCCTGTGCTAATCCCCTGTCTTATAAGCCTTCTGCTCTCAAATTTACAGTTAGTCTGTTATGTAGACATCCTGATCACATGACAGATTTAAGTATAAAACCACATCCAGCAAGCATAATTTACTCAAAATATGTTCAGTGCACATTAATGAGAAATTTAGAGCCTATACCGCTTGATACAAAGAAAGAGGGACATTGGTTTACTGGATACAAAGGTATGATCTGCTAAGTACATGTATCTCATTTGTTACTTTAATTGTAGATCAAGCATCAGCTCATCAAATCCAAGTGGTTCAAGTCCCTCCCATTTTGGATACAAATGGTATGAGCAATGTTTACAAATGATATCTTGTGAACATAATAACTCTATTAAGATGACAATATAGACAACTCAGAAAATATTATTTTGAAACAATGTATTATAATTGCTATTATAAATATTATATTGATTTGAATTTTTTAAATATAGGCACTCAAGGCTCTAATTCTAGTACAAATTCTGAGATGATGAGTGGTGTTCCAATTACTTTAGGTATGTTGCTCTTTATATACATACATATGTATATATATATATATATATATATATATATTGTTCTATCATTGTGTTTTGTCAAAAATATAATAAATGACCTTTCAGTTTTACATGACAGGTGATTTATTCACATGCTAAGACATAACTGGAATATGTACTTGTATTCTTTTAATAGTTATATACAATGGTTATTATTTTTAATATTAAAGTATTTTGTGAAATTAAACTGATGTATCGACTGCAGAGCTATATGTACAACTCCATTGACAATTTTCTAAATATTTGATGAAGTTTTTAACTAGCATGCTTATCAACCTTTAGTATTTTGTGTGTCCATATGAATCTTTGTCAACTATCTTGCTGTCTTGTAACCACACTGTCTTAGAATGACAATGAATAGATTAGCTCAGACAAATAACATGTGACATTATATATATAACTACTTGTTATTAGATGTTGTATTCATCAGCAATCTGTCATTAATTTATGTATATATGTAGTTTAATTGTCACAACAATTTCTCTACACTTACAGCTAACAAACCAGAGAAGTATGTTTTGTTGAGGATGCTTTCTTCTGTGACAGCAAAATGGCAAGAGATGGGAGGTCTACTTGGAGTTGACTCTAATACTATTGATGGCTTGTCTTACTCTAATTTCCCTGATGAGGTGAAGATGTCAAAGATGCTACAGAGCTGGTTGGACAACGAGCCTACTCCAGCAACATGGGGTAATATCATCAGTGTTGTTGAGGGTCCTCTACAAAAGAAAACACTTGCTAATGAAATGTGCAAATTTCTTGGCATAGAATCAGGTCTGTTATATTTTTTTTTACTGTGGTAATATACTTGCTACTATAAAAAAGATGCTAATCAATTTAAGCAACAAGCTTGTTATGGTAGTTTGATTGTCTTAACCATTATATTATTATGATTGTTATATTTATAGATGATCCTCCTAGCAGTACTTCATAATAGTTGCTACAACTACATATGCAAAGGTATGTTCGGAAACTTTAGTATGTAAACAAAATAACAATAATTTAAAATGCATAATACATCAAAGAAAATTTTGTAATTGTAAATACTAAACAATTATAATCTAACACATAGTTTCTTCATTCATACATCTCAATAACTATATTCAGTATGAACTGATTTTTAATGTCATAGTGTTTCGTGACATCATCATTATTAAGCCACTGATTAACAATTACTTTATTTTCTTTTTCTTCTATAGATACACATTGGAATTTGTCACATTATGATTATAATATAAATAATAACTATCACATTCAATTAAGAGATTGTTATTTTAACATGTTAACTATTTCTTACTTATTTTTGTACTGTTTTATTAGTTAATTTGAATGAAATAAATAATTAATAAGTTACTTTTAATGTCATTTAATTGGAAAGAATATATTGGTTATAAACGAAGTATGAAGTGAAGTAGTTGACTACTAATGTTCTTAAGTTCAATTTTTTGATTTTTTTAAATTTATTTTTTGTGTAATCTTTTTATAAATACATCTATATTATCCAGTATTTTTCTATTTTTTAAAATGACATTTTCTGTTATCCACTACTTTTGTCATTTTTGAATTTTACACATTTACATTTTCCACATTTACTCTAGTATTTTTTTTAATTACATTTTGGTTATCAATTATATATTTCTCTGTTATTTTAGTGTCACTCTTAGAAATATACAAATTGCACATGAATAAACACTTTATTAAAGTTATTAGTGTTTGGTCTTTTACATTCAATTTTTGATCAGCTGTACCTTTATACTTGATGTGATGAATGGATTAATGAATAATTTTATTTCTCATTTTATTTTCTTATCAATAAATTATATATCCACAACTCATTGTGTATATTAAAGGTCAAGAAAAGGTTAGAGGCTTAGTTAGAACTATGATATTACTATCACAGCAATGTACAATACTGGCTATATATATTACTAGTAATAAAAGTCACTAATCTACATGAATGAATACATAACTTTGTCAATTTATGAAACAATCTATTAAATCCTTCAGTCTGTCTATAGTTATACAAATAGTAAGGTACATTGTTGAATAGAACAAGATAGTAATTGTAGACAATTAGTGAAAATTCTTCTTGATTTTTTGCTGGTACAGATGTATATAATATGTTTCATAGTTGTTGTAATAGTAAGGCCATTTTTGATACATAGAGGAAAAGATCTGCTAACTTGCATTAAACATTTGCTGTAATGACTGCTGTTTTGATTTCTGATAGCACCTATGGTAAACTGTTAGCTGTATGTACATACAATTAATATACCATTAATTAACATACTTGTTACATTGTTTTGTTTATACAAAAGAACCAATGATGACTATATGGTAATATTTACGTTATTGCATAAGTGTCACAAGTACCTGTGAACATGACCACTAACCATTAAAACTACAAAAAACAGGTTCAGTTAACAAATCCAATAAATGTATAATTATACAGTAGACTATCATCAAATTTCTTTTAACTTTGGCAAGAAATTCTAAGTGTTTCTATACATGAGAAACTATGCTAGTATTGTTTGTCAATAATCACAACCCAACAGCTTTTAAAACAATTTTTTAGTGATGGTGGTAGTTATTAATGACTTACAAACACAAGTGCATGAAGTGTTCACTGTACACTTTTATAAGAACCATTTTCTCCAACATTAAATATATTATTTTAAAGTTTCTATTACATTTGATATACTCATTAGCTAACTTTTGCATGATCATTATGTTTATCCAAACAGAATATCATTTACTTTTTATTAATACAACCAACTATAATCAGTTTATTATATATGCTATTTTTATTTAACTTAAACATTCCTTCTTTGTCATATATGATTTATGACTTGTATAAAGGTGTGTAACATCAGAATTTCTATTACTTGTCTTCTCTTTATTCCTTTTCTTTTCTTAACTATAGTTTGTATTTTAAACCTTTACCTTCTTTGTATATGCCTCTTAAATTAGCTTATACACTATATCAGATATATCTATTGCCATTAACAGTTCTTTTGTTTGTAATAAGTATGAAGATGGATTATGCTTTCAGAAGAGAAGGAATGAGTATTAATACTATCTATGTAAATTAGAAATAAAAAATAAGGAATCCATTACTGACCATTGAGGTACTCCTGAAGTGACTGGTAGTTTTTTGAACAAATACCATTTGTGACAATATAATGTACATGACCAGATAAATGAAATAGTAACAAATCAAGGCCCATGCTTTCAAATTGGAGCTGTAAAGTTGAATGTGGTGTGGTGTTGCAAGCTTTCTTTAGGTCAAAGGATACATTGCAAATTAAAGATTTGAGTCCAAAAGGTTTTTCTAATTGTATAGAATAGAAATCAGAGCTGTTGTAGTCAGTCTCTTTGGACGAAAAGTCCATTGGTTTCTTAAAATTACAATAAGCTACCACAAGTCAAGTTAAAATGCTCCATCAAAAATTATAGATAGACAAATATTTATGTGATAGATTTTAAAGCTAGTGCTGTGTAGCTATTTGCAAATAATTATCTACTGGAATAAATGTTTAGATATATACATATAGAATTAAAAGTTACTTTAACTATTTTACTATAAAGTTTTCGAGTCATAAAATAACTCATAATTAGAATTATTGTATTATAGAGACACTTGCAGCTTGATTAGGACTTAGCCTTATCTGGTATATATATATATATATATATATATATATTATATATATATATATATATATATATATATATATATGACATAAAGAAACTATAATATGTCTTTCAGCTGGTAATATTTGTGTCAATATGTTACACATTCTAATTTCAAATGAAATTATTATAACTAGAGTCTTCTTATTTATTGTCAGTTGTATATACAAAAGAAACACATTTGTTGTGTAGTTATAATTAACTGCAGATATTTTATTAAAAAGTTATTAAATTATAATACTTGAGAAATCATTGTTTTTACTGATACAGATACTTCAATAATAATGACAAGATTAATATCATAGATATTGAGTGAAGGTAATGGACATTCCATTGCATATAGTTGTCACTAATAATGTCAATGAACTAACTACTATGAATAATATCTAGTCTAATTCAAAGACTATCAAGTTGTCATAGCACAAAAACAACACAGCTATATATCATCAACTCTCTTATTTCCCTTGAGATGAGCCAACTTTCCACATCAAGAAAAGTTAAACATTAACATCTCAGAGTTCATGGGATCCCATCTCATAGTAGAAATGGCAAATTACAAGCCTGAAGGTATAGATGAATTTTTATAATTATCAAGGACATCGATCTTATATGACATCAATATGAACACTAGTCATTATAATTTATGTTACATGTAATATATGTACTTTGTTAAATTACCATTTTATTTCATGAACATGTAAATATATAATATTGTAAGCACATAAAGGCTCTTATATATTTAAATTGATCTTAAGCGTCCAGTTATCATAACTTAAGTGTGTATTGATCACTAATTGAAAAGTACATTACACATAATGTCACATTGAGTACTTCATTATGTCTACAGCTATATCTTTAGTTAACTTTAAACTGGACCTAATAAATAAATGATGAAGAGAATAATAACATTTGTGGATACGTAGATAGTGCAACGAAGCTTGATGACTTGATTTTTTATTTAATTATTTAATTAATTATTTAATTAATTTAATAAATTCATTAGGTGACAATGTAGCTAATTGTAATGAATTGTACTACAATACATCCACATTGGCTTTAATTTTACCCAAAAAGAAAGCATGTCATTGTTTGTGAAGTCATGACTTATATTTCATATTATTTTGTCTCTCTCTAGTATTAATGACAAATGACTTGAAGACACAAAAACATAATACAATAATACAATAATACAATAATACAATAATACAATACATTTGTAATACTTATTTACTTTTAACTAAAAAGAGAGCATGTGATCATTTGTTAAGTGATGACAATTATTTAATATTATTTGTCTAACTCCGGTATTATAATAACAAATGACTTGAAGTTACGAAGAGCATATATTATAGTTAACTTGTTTTCTTTATTTCTTTTAAAATGTAGAACTACTTATTGTATTATGTTTCACGCAACCTTTTGAAACATGGCCTCCACAAAGGTGTTGTTCATCTTACTAATTTACGATTGGTTCTAATAGGGCCTTCTTGTGTTGGTAAAACATCGTTCAAGTCTCTACTGTTCAAATGGCATGCACCTAAAGTTCATGACAGTACAGCATTAGCAACAAGACCAGTTCGTGCGATAGAAAGAGTGGCAGAACATGATGAAGGCAAGATTTGGTTAAAAGTTACTGGCTTTGATCTATTGAAGATGCTGTCAGATGCCATTATTGCTATCGAAAATGAGTCTGAAAACAACGATCCTCAAATATCTGAAATTTCTAGTGACACCATCTTATCAGTAGACCCAATGTTGTTTTTAGATGAAAATATTTTACTAGAATCACCAGAACAGAATTTTGCTCTCGAAGAATGCGATTTATCTACTAATGAATCACCTGTTCCAGCTAAGATGGTTTCTTCACAAGATCATCAACCAGTACAGTCAACACCAGATATACTACACCCCGCCTCTAACAGTCCAAAAAATGACAAAACTACTGCAATTGCGGAATCAACACCTTTGTCACAACAGCCTGACACTGACCACTATTCTACTGAAATGGTAGAACTCCTTACTAAACGAAAAAAATCAGAAGATCTCCATAAAGCTACATGGATAAATATTCTTGATAGTGGGGGTCAGCCACAATTTGCGGATGTATCACGTGCGTTTGTTCGCGGTAATACAATAAATATTATTTGCACAAAGTTAATTGAAAACCTTTCTGATAAGCCTCAGTTCTCTTACTCATTAAATGGCAAATTACTTAGTCAACCCAGTAAGTTGCAAATGACTAACCTAGAGCTTATAGAGCATTTTGTACGCTCAATAATTGCTTCTAAGAATGCTGTTGTAGTGAAAGGAAACAAACGCTTGCCACTTTTTATGATTGTTGGCACTTATTATGACAAGATGAAAGGCTCAAAGAAAAAGAAATTAGAGTTATTGCGTGAAAAGAATGAGCAGCTTCTCTCAGTCCTTCATGAATTTAGAGATCATTTTATTTTCTTTAAATATAATCCCTCAGAGCTTATATTTCCAGTTGACAACCTTTGTTGGTGGAATCGCAAAAAGATATCTTTGTATTTCCGTCAGCGTATTATGTCTTATCAGAAGCATATTGGTTAACTGCAGTCATAGTATATTCATCTTTTTTTATTTTAAAATATATTTTTCTATGTTAAATTAAAGCTTTCTTTTTTCAGCAGAATGTGTGAGCTTTAAAAGTATCCTGTAGCTAGTTACACATTCAAAACATCCTAAATAATTTTTTTTTCTAAATCTATGCAGTCTCTAGATCTGAGATTCATCAATATCATACATTGATATATGTATTTGTAATATAATTATGAAGATAACTATACAGTTATCAGTCTATTACTTTAGCATTATCTGATAATAACACTACAAGCTATGTTAAGAAAATTCAAAAACAGTTCTTGTTGAGATAAAAGATGCTTTACAAACAATAATAATTAATATGTAGCAGGAAAAAGATATATATAACATGAAGATTGGTTGACTCTATGAATGGATGTGTGCATAGTTGTTGAGTTATTTCATCTTTTACTTAATTGTATATAATGATTTGTATATATTATTTGAAGCAAATGATAGATAAAGTATAGTTAATAAATTAATATCAGTGTAAGCTGATCCTCTTGAAACACATTTAGTTCAAACATTAGTGAAGGATCAATGATATTATGTTTATTAATGAAACAAGAGTATAATTCTAAGAAAATTGTTAATAATTACTTGATGCACTTTAGTGTTTTGCATGACTATGGGAAATGGAAAACTTCATAGAATATCTGGCAGCACAAAACACAGTAAGCAAGTTATTTGACTATATAACGTGATTAGTCAGACAGGTGTTTTATAGTTAAAAACTCTTAAATTTAGTAGTTGTGTTGTAGTGGTCAAGGTGTTGCACAGCAATGTAATATGCTATAACAAGCAATGTTAGATAAATACACATGAGTAATAATAACACTGCATGTTTTTAGCTCCAAACAGCTGTGAAGTACCACAGTAGTTGCTCTGTCAATACTGAATCTGACGTCGTAATATTACATGTTGGTCATGAATGGCAGTCTGATATTTCTGTGTAAAAGAACCTTTAAAACTAGATACATGTATTGAGAACATATTGATACAGACAATGTCTTTAGAATCTTTTGATACTTTCTCTCATTAATAACTTATCTACTTGTTTTGTTTCAAGTAAAGCTCAATATGTAAAAGTAAGACTGGAATAATCAAATTATTGATAATAATAATGTAATAAGTAAAGAGAACAATGTCAATAATATGACAAGATGGATGAATGAAAATGGTAAGGTGGTGACAACTGTATATATCAACAAAATTATTAAATGTGTTTAAAGTTTAGAGTACATTGATTACAAACAGTGCTATGACAATTCTAAACAGGAATATGAAAGAAAGAAAAGTTTGATGTTATGTACAACAAAATTAATGGTTTTCTTTAGTTCCAATTTGTCATTATGTCCCATAGTATTATATATTAATTTTGACTAAGCTATAGTCTTCCAAACTCTCTTGCAGACTTCAATGTGCCTCTTAATTTTCTATATGCTCTGCTATATACAGTATACCATATATAGTGGAAACACTCCAGCAACACCAATAGTCTCTGCTAGACTTCAATAATCTCTTACAGCTATAGTCTCTGAACAGATCAATATAGAAGTTGATCATTGTTATATCTATTGCAAAGTCTCCTAATTACAACAATTCATCAACTGATTATTGACCTATACACTTAGTAATGTTGTCAGAAGTAACATGCATACACTATATATACTAAATATTCCCACTCTAACACTCCATGTACATTTAATAAAAGGTTGATTGCATGTAATGCTGTCTACATCTGCAAAGATGAATAGATGCAGACACTTTAAAAATGCATGGAGATGAATTCAGTTTGTGTTTTTTTGGATTTTAACAAGGCATTCCTCCTTCTTAATACATTGCTCAACTGAGTATAAATGGTTAAAGATAAAAATAGCTACTAGCAGCACTACTTATGATACAAGTACTCATTTAATTACAAGCTCTAGGTCTCAGGCTTTTTCAAGTATTAGTACCAGATACCTACAGTCAACTCAGTATTACATACAACATATTTAAAAATCTGTTACCTTCATCTATCTATAAATTATGTTAATTTAGTCTATTTCATTATAGCTAGGATCATTAGTCTTAGTATTAATGTATCTGCTAATACAGATACTTAGCTTTATGAACCAGATTATGGTAACTGTAGATATCTCCACATAAATGCATTAATGTATATAAATATATATTCTTGACATCATAGAGGGAGCTCGTCAAAATAAAAAATACTGCATTTATAATCTGTCGAAAGAAGTAAACTGATTAATTAATCATTTTAACAGAAATAATATAAACTGTGTCCATAGTATTACTATGAATTGAAATCAGTCACTGTTACATACTTGACAACACACTCTGCAACTTCACTTTATCACTGCTACTGCTAGCTAGTGTCAACATCAATTTCTACTACTGTTCTATCACTTCCTACAACTACTGCTACTGGTATTACTCCATTTCAAGGAAAAACAAGACTAACGAGCAACATCTCTAGAATAGAATTTCTCCATTATTTTAAACAAAATATTGACAAACAAATTAATTAATGAAATATTGCATCAAACATCTATTGTCAGGAGTTAATATCTTCACTTTCATGATGATCATCTTCAGGAACATGACAGAGTTTGAGAACACGATTTTGCAAAACTTAAATTCAACCTCAGAGAGCTCTATAACTTTCTTGTATTAGCAATCAACATGGTTGTTATCAGCTTACCATCTAATCAAAGTTATCATTGCACAAGTCGTGACTATGTAATTATTACAAAGTCTGTTTATCTCAAAAGACTTTAATTATGTAGTCATCTGATACAAACTAACCATTTCATTATATATAATCTATGATATATTACTGGTACTTTATGTTGTGTCTCTTCATTCCATAGAGCTGGGTGGGTTTAAAATGGGTGGATCATCATTTCGAGTTTGCAGACATTGTTTGGCAACAGATTCTGATATCCAGAGTAAAGTTAGTGACATTCTCTTTCAATGACTTGTAACTGTACTCTTACAGTTTATGGAAAAGTACTTTGTACTACGAACACAGGTATCCTATTCTCACCATTGTGATCTCATTGAGACAGCTCCAGAGTTAGCTGAACATTACTCAACTGTGTATGGAATTAACTATGGTTCACCTTTGGACTCACTCTCTAATTTTGAAGTTGCTGAAGGAGCTATGATACCTGACATAATGCATGATATCTTAGAGGGTATATTACCTTTAGAAATGAAAAATATGCTCAAGATATTAATTATTGGCTGTATTTGTGATGACTACATCTGTAGGTGTTAATTCATGACAAGAACTATTTCCCTTTGTGTCTGATTAATGACAGAATCAAAAGTTTGAGTTTACAGTATACTGATGACCTACTCCACCTTGAGCCATCATGTCTTATAGATGGATCCTTCAAGCAAAATTGTCAGTGGTACATTTTTTGTTGTTGTCATTAAAATAACATATTAGCGTCACAGATGTGGACTCTAGCTCGTTTTTTGCCTCTTGTCATTGGCAGTGAGGTTCCTGAAGGTACACTTTTGCTAGTTTTTTACTTTCATGATTAATACTTGGATATAGATGATGAATACTGGAAGAAATTCTTAAACCTTTTGGCAATTATGGACATTCTCTTTGCTCCAAGATTTGACATATCTGACTGTGGCTACTTAGAAACTCTCATTACTAATCACCACAAAACCTTTAAGCATTTATACCCTCATGTTCAGATAACATTGAAACTTCACTACATGATTCATATGCCACGTCTAATGGTAGAGTAAGTACACACATGATATTCAAATGATGATTGTGATTCCAGATATGGTCCACTTGTACATCACTGGACAATGAGATTTGAAGCTAACCATCGGTATTTTAAGCAACTTTCCCACATCATTGGTAACTTCATTAATATTACCTACTCCCTTGCTCTGTGTCAACTCTACCAATGATATCTTTGCAAAACGCAGAACGCTTGCAAGGTGAAGATTTAGATATTGGTCCTGGTGAGTGCATGTTCTAGTGGGATTTGTGATATAATATTCTTGCATAGGTACAGGTAACATCCTTCCTGCATATCCTATGTGGAAAGTAAACATGCTGCCACCTTTTGTAGGAAATAATCATTTCAGGTGATCCAAATTTTCTATCAACACATGTATTTCATTTAAGTATAGAACTAATTGGGTTAAGCAGAGTGGTATCAAGTTTCAAGAAAGTGCATGTATCGTTCTTGGTGCAGACTGTGATGAATTAACATTTGGGCAAATATCAAACTCTAGTTCCAATGGCTCAGTTTTATCAGCATAAGCAATGTAGATACATTGCAACAAATGATAGAGGACAATGATATCAACTAGAGTGATGATTTTGAAAACTGGTTATATGGATGATGACAATTGTTTTTTTTTGTTGATAAAAATGAAATTAATATAGCTATTACTACACCTAAGTTACTGTTACAATCTCTGCTGTTTCATATATATATAATATATATATATATATATATATATATATATTTACAAGTACATCTTCTTCAGACTTTATTTTTCAGTGAACACAGGCATGCATTTCACTAGACAAAAAGCTAACTATCCTGAAAATTTGGCTTATTGGAAATGAACAGGATAGTTGAGCCTGAGGTATCCTCAAGATTTACTGTAGTTGTCCTGATACAGTATATGACACATTTTGGTCAGCTAATGATATCTGAAATAATTTGTTACCTATAATGTGTCAAATCTGTCACCTATTAGTAGATGTAGGATAGATAGGTCACATTTGGTTAACATATAGAATGAGGTATAAATGTTATTGAAATTAATTTAGTACAGAAATTCACGCTAACTTGGGTCAATAGTAATAATACATGAAACTTTGTCTGAGTACAAGTGTGAAAAATACATTATTTGTTAAGAGAACAAAATTTTTTTTCACTCTATAACAACTATTCTCATGGATGCAGATCTTTGAATATAAACAACACTGCTTTATTAAGCGTATAGGAACAAAACTATAATAACTTGGATGTTCAAATTTATCAGCACACCAGAATTACACAGGCTTACCTATCCTACCAAATTGTCGATGGGGGAGATACCACAAACAAATAGCTATTGTTAAGTTTGAAACCTCATCTACAACACTGAAAGAAACAGGACCAAAATGATGTATCTTTACAGGAAGAAAGCTACTGTTGCGTTCTAATTGGGTATACAAAGGAGTAGGTAATATTCCTACTGTTAAGACATTCTCCTTTTTAAAGCGAGACATATATGATAAGTTCATAATTGTTAAGTATATCATCCCAACTGAGTATGTGAGATGCTTAAACCAATCCACATTCATCATTAGTGCAATTGTGTTCAATGGGATTTTGTATCTGATGTTCGTATGAGTTTTCAAATCTCTCCATCATAAACATCAGTTAAGTTTGTATTACGACTGTCTAGATAAGTCGATAAAACCAGGACGTAGAACCATTTGCTGTATATACATTTTCAAAAGGTAATAGCAGTAAACTTTTAATGGGTAGTAAATACACTTGCCAGAAGAAAAACAAACAGACTTCAACAAAGCAGAACAACATGGTTGACGAAATGTCTTCACAGAATGGTTAGGAAATTGACTGTTTAAGCACCTGCAGTTCCATTGTGAAAGTGAACATGAAATATGTTCATGAACAGTAAGACATTCTGGAGAAACAAAAAAAATGAAAGGTTTGACTTCTATTGGTGAACAGTTACTTTTTTTAGACATATACAATGAGATTGCAAATTTGTTAAAATGTGAGTTGAATGTTGAATACTTTGCTGAATACTTTCGACATAAACTTAATCAATTCATCAATGGTATTCTCAGGAATGTAAAGGAAGACCTACTTACTCCACACACAAACGTTGAGCATACGCTTCGATCGTAGTGTGAATTGTAAAGACAGCTCAAGTTCTAACGAGTCTGCGTTCCTATATTGACATGTCTTCCTTTTTGAACCTGATATGGAACGGTATAACGTACACTTTTACAAACTAGTTGTAGCTCTGGTTCTGAGGAAGATTCAAATAATGTACGGACAAATGCCAGAAGAAAGAGACAGCGTTACCCTTATCCAAAGTCTGAAGAAAAAACCATCTGTCAATCTCAATAGAAGAAATAAGCAACCTAGCAATAGTTATAAATTCAAAGGACTTACAAAATCAACAGAGCCAGTTCTAAAGTCTTACCTATCATCAACTACACTAACATTAACACCTTTACCTTCACAAGTTTCCACTGACGGTACGTTATCCAGTTAGTATTATTGTTAGACATTTTGCTAAAATTTGTCCAGTAGAAAGTACAGACTTTGTTGAGTATTGTGTTACATAAATATTGACTAGTTGTGCTTACATTTATTATTTAAACTTATTGTGTTTGTGTAGGCCTAAGTGTAAATTCTTTTTGTAGTCCATGTACTCCATGTACATCTGACCCCAGTGTATGTCTGAAGAGTCTGAAATTTACAGCATGAAAGTAAAGGTAGAAGTCATTGAATCCAGTTGTAATACTGGGAAGAAAAAAGTATGGCCATGGAAATATCCAATACAGTTAGCGTAAGTTACTAAGTTTCTATGTTCTTGATTTATCACTTCACTACCACAGTGAGAGACAAGACGAGTATATAACATTCTTTACAGTGAGAATGAGTCCTTCATTGGTTTCCAGATAGGGAATGGGTTAGTTTTAATATTTGTTTTTTTGTGTTTTACTTCTTATTTTTGCCTATGCATTAGCAAAACATACAATACTTATGGTATTGAAAGCAAGAGAGTTCTTGATACTTTATTAAAAGAACTGAAAGCACTGAATCCAGTATTTCTGACTGATGATATCTCAGATCTGGTTAGTTAAAATTTAATGTTGTTCAGCACATTCATATTGTCATAGTATGATCATCACAAGTTAAGAGACAACTTCTAAAGAGAGTCTGAGGGCCTTTCTAATCTCGAAATTGACTATATGATATTCCCAGATGGATTTAAACATGCTTAAAAACACATTTATTATAGAAATGTATTTTTCATTTTATATAACAGTGATGGTTTAATGCAATATCATTTCAATGATTTAAGGAAATATGACATATAATTAACTTTTACTGTCAAATTTAACACAGCTAGATTAGCCAAGGATATATCACCTTTCATTGCCATGATAGGTGCTAGCTATAGTGCCCTACACTGCATCTGTAAATCTACAGTATAGTTAGACCTATCCTTGATACTCAACATGTAAGAACATTTGACCTATACTTAATCTATTATGAAGAGATAATGATACAGTATTGTTGTGTTTTATTCTAGTGTTTGTAGTCCAGAAAACTAAACAAATGTACTTTGTTTGGTCTACTGACATACAAGATTTTCATGTTCATGTAGTTTATTAGTTAATGAATATAGTCCATGGACTATATTCATTAACTAATTCTGACACATATGAAACTTCTTTTATATTGTACTTAAATATAATATACTTTAGTTGTTATTATTATACATTTTTAAAGACAATTCTCAACATCTAGCTGTAAGGCAATGAACAGTAAATTACATAGCACTTTATTGATTCATAAAGTAGTTCTGTAATAAGATTACCAGGTGCTGACATAACACCAAAATGCTACAGTAGCATACAGGTGCTAGTATAAGACCATACAGTTTGACACCATTGTGTTGTGTTAGTACCTCCAATTTTACAGTGTGTGAAATAGATAGAAGGGCATTAGCTCAATGATACATATATATATTATATATTTAAATATAATGTCTTTATGAAGCTTAATAAGTGTTATTATACATGTCCATTCACTTCATTTTATTCTATTGTTAATTATATTTATCAATTAAATTAAAAAGCACATGATTTTGCACATGATACACATGCAACTGATAAATTTAATGAACTTTAATTACTGTCCTAAATATAATTATAAATTGCAGTGCCCTATTTTAAAAATAATTGTGTATATACGTTCTATTTCTATATGTAGTGTCCATTCTTACTGCTGGTATATCTGGACTTGCAGCAAGGACAGACAGTCCTATAATTGCTTTGAACAATGTGTTATATATATATATATATGTATATATATATATATATATATATTTTGTCTACTTTCATAATTTTAAGATATTGTCATTTACGACTTTAGAGAGCAAAACTGCAAGCACTGTGGCACTGAGTGTAAATGACAATGATTGATGCTTGATCACTAGCTTGTTTGTCTGATATATATATTTCCAACATATGCAGTTTCATGTGCACAGACAATGCTGGTAATTTTTGATACAATGTTGGTACCTCTAGTTAATTGAAATTAAATATTTTTACAGTAATTATGAAATTCTAAATGAAATCCAATGACAGCTTTGACCTATTGGAAAGGATTTTCTGTATTATGCTATCTTAATCATATTGTGTACATAGTATGTATCAACTATATATAATGTTATTTATCATATATAATAAAATAATATAGTATATTGATAGCCATAATTCCTAAATAAATAAAAGAGTTTGTGCTGTCTTTAATTGCTAGAAAGGGTCAACTTTGACAGCTTCAATATTTTCAGCTGCAAGTTGTCCCATCAAGTATTCTTTACTTCAAGCTGCAGATGTGTTATAATACAGTACTCTTTCAAACTAGATAAGTTATTCTTTACTCATCAATTTAATTCCTTAATATAAGAATTCTAATAATAACATAGTATGCCTTCGTTATATGAATACTTTACTCTACCTATACACTCGTAGCTTATAAAGTAATTATGTTTACATCATGTTATAGTTTTGGGAAAGCTGACAATAAAATATTTTTTAGATCAAATATTTTTGTCAAATGAAACTAAGTGTATATATGAAATGAATGTATTTTTGATAAATAGCTATTGAATAATGGATATTCTCTAGATCCTTAAGAAATAATTTAGTTAATTATTTATCTTGCCCCATACATTATGCCATTACAATAATCAAATTCATTTTTGCAAATAAAATTAACAAAAATAAGATATGATAAAGTCTATTAAGACTGCACATTACAGATATAGATTGTCAAATGAATTAGTAAATATATACTTATAATTATGTTAGTCTCTGTTAATTTATAGGTGATGCTAATTACTATGCAATACATTTGATGAGATAGAGGACTTGGAATATACATTTATTTATCAATCCACACAATCATTCTTACATTTATCTCTATATATACAGTTTTATCAACAAACCATTTCTTTGTCATTTCAATCAGTTTTTACTCTACATAAATTATAAACTATATAATTATTTATCAATTAATTCATACAATGTTTATTCCATGTCTCCATCAGAAAGAAATTACAAAATAATATCAAAAATTATTTGAGAGTCAGATAACTATCAATGTGATTGACTAGATTATTATATGATGGTAATAGGAGTACATATAATATTATAATTCATTTTAACAATGTATGGTACACAAGTACAGTGAAGTTATAGGAATATTCATATAATAATAACAATATGAACATTCCTATGACTTCACTGTACTTGTGTACCATACATTGTTAAAAATGAATTTTTAAAATTTAAACAGGATATAAATAACAGTAGCTATTGGTTTATAGTATATCTAATACATCAAGTTAGAGTGTCATCATAATTAACAATACTTGTGACATTAGTTACAAAAACAAGAAAACAATAGTACGTTAAGAGAATAATATTATAGATTGAGACAAACTAGATAAAGGGATAACAGCTGTATATATAAACCAGATTAAATAATGTAAAATAGTTTAACTATAAATCAAAGTCTATGACAACTTCAAAGTAGTGTAACATAATTATTAACATGATTAATTGCCTTCCATTTTATTGTTTCTCTGCTTGTCTCTTATACTCTTAATCTATAGGTTCATATATACTCTATTAGTCTCTGTTAGTTTATTATAGTCTCTTATTGACAACATTTGTCCCTATGTCCCATAGTATTTTAGAATTTTTCCCCAGCTAATTTGCTGTAAACACACATTGCACTTTTTAAATTTTTTTGTAACTATATAGCATTGATAGCTATCACTAAGTGTCATGCATACAGTCATTATAAAGACCATATCCTGTAATGATATCTGAGAAGAAAATATTTGTTAGTTGCTAAAATAAAATGTACAATAAGAGTTAAAGGACAATTTACATTTATGATAGTAGTAGGAAATTGAACAAAAAGGTAAAGTGATGGCAAAAAGCAAAGGTCAAAGCTAATGTCAATAGATTTTAGTAATGACACTTTTAAAGTCTGGTATATATGTGTGAACTAGTACTAGCGAGTCCTTCTATTATGATGATCAGGAATGGGATGTCAAACAAATCATTAAATCCATATCTTACTTGAAAATTAGTACAACAAAGTAACCTTTTTAGAATAGGAAATGAACAATTATTTCCTGTAGTCTCAAATAACTTGTTAGCTGTCTCAAACTATAATGGAGTACCCTTCACACTTAGGTTCGGTGCTATTGCAAAAAAGAGTGATGACTCCAATTGTTCACAATTATCGATCTCGTGGTTTTCAACAAAGATCGAATGTGAAAAGAACCATTATTTATTGTGCAGGAATTGCTTCCTTAGCTGTCACAGGAGCTCTAGTTTCGAAATTTTAAGAAATGCCATCTGTTATTATTTGAAGTGGAGTGCAACTGAATTCAAAACCAATCTAATATATAGCTGGTATCTGAAATGAAGGCCTCTCAGTGTATTCATATCATAATATATTAAAACATGACTCTCAAGAGACTGGCATTTATATTAATTACAAGAATGGTATCTACTGTCTTACCAACTTTGTCTCCAAACATTTATGAGGATATATAAAGTTAATGCCAGTATGTAAAGCAATTGCCCTGGCATATATTGGACTATTTATGATATACACAACATATTAAGATATACAAGATGTAGAGTCCATTATGATTGGTAGCTTTGATATTAAAACATTACCAAAGAATGTTCATCCTGTAGTTGAAGATCAGTGGTATAAAGTGAGCCTATAAATCACATTATCTAATTCAATATTGCACTCAAAAGAAGTCCTTTAATTATGAGTCCTAATATCAATGTTAATAGATTAATTGTAATTTATAATGATGATATATTTTATGTTTGCAATCATTACCTTATTCATGCTAAAAATGACCCCAACAAATATAGACTGGAGATTATTAAAGAAGGAAGCAAATGTATTCAAATTACTTTGAATGGTTTCAATAAAATTCCTCATAAGTCCCTATCAGCTCAATTACAATGTGCAGGAAACAGATATTCAAGTATGTCTGCTGCTAAGCAAGTGTGCTTTTTTTAAAAATGATGTTGATGATATCAGTATATTACTTGGACTGATGTTTTATTAACAGATACTTTAGAGACACTCTAATGAGAACAATCTTAAACCCTCCAAGCATGTACAATTAGATACGTGTGACCAAGGTGATTACAATTGCATCATAGAGCATTAATTCCTATGTATAGGACAACTATAAATCATTAATTGACATTTTTTGGCTTTTAAAATGAACATATTGTTGTTTGGCATGCACATTATGGTAGGTTACTAGCAATACTGGAGAACTATATAAGTGACCATGATCTGTGTTTTAAGACATTAGATTTATCATATAATACATAACCAGAGAATTTGAAGACTGGATGAAATTGTAGATGTCTTGATCAATATTTCTTGGCATTATGTATCTATTAATTGTTGTTAAGGAATAAACACATTATACTATTTATCATTTTTATTAATAGTTCAAGTGTTTAGTTAGGTAGTTTCATTTCTATATATTTATATAACGTAATTATATCTTACCACAAGAAATGTCATTGTTGGTAAGATATTGTATTAAACATATCTAATATTTTATCATACACATTGTTTTTAAGCTCAAATGTAAAAGATTTGCAATGAGCTTTTGATAGAAATATACTACATTGAACATATCTTCATATTAGCATTACTAGTGAGAATACTAAAATGTATACAACCATTATCAGAAACATGAATAATACTTAATTTTATACAGCATAGCTGCAGGGTTGAATTCATTGTAATTACATGTAATATGTAATTAAAACATGTGGAGCTCAGATATATGTGGAGCGACGTTGATAGTTGACAGGCGCCAGCTGGGCTCTAAAACTTACACTGTGAGGAGTGCGTTTATTATTCTTCCTTTTCATATAAATACTTTCTCTTACTATTGATCAACAAAAAGCAGCATATATTCTACCCTTCTTTATTACTACTATATAAACATACTGAAGAAAATAGACTACAGTGTACATGATACATGCTAAGATGACTATTATTTAATGAGACATTACACAGAATGCCATAACTCTGACAATCAGCTACACAACTTCCCATTAGTATATCAGTAATGAGTCATGTTTACTATACTTCCCCTTAGTTAATCATGTTTTATGAAAATGATCATAGATTGATTAAATCAACCAATGTATTTTGAAGTAGTATAATAATACAAAATTATAACATTATGTAATAACTCGGAAAATAATCATAATAACTAAAAAACAAAATGATCATAATATCTACAAAACAAAGTAAACATTTGAGCCAAAAGCTTTATTATAATAGACACTTAACGAATGTACAATTCAATGATATCAATTGGTGTAGCTTCATTAGGATATCCTTCACTGCTACACATTCTTAGCTCAATATCATCAGTGGTCCAGTAATTGAAGGACTTTATAAACCATGGAATGTTTGGAGTTGTACAACAATCAGACTCCAAGTATCCACATTGTTTGCCATCCCATAATGGATCGTCATAATGGAAGATGACATCATTATTCCAATTCCATTCACGAACACCAGACTCACAATAATAGTCATTACCAACATATTTTGGTGTACTCTCAGAGCTGCCAGTATTACATGGACAGTCCTCCCAAACATTATCATTTTCATCTTGACCTGCAACAAATGTCCAAATGTGTCGACGAGGGTTACTACCATGAGTAATAGATATCCCATCAACATAGGGTCCTTCAAGTGAAAGAGTTCCACCATTGTTTTGATAGATGCCATCTACACCATTATATTGATATCCTCTTACTCGCCCACATACTTGAGAATATTTGAGATCAAAAGTAGAAAAATAGGTTGAATCACAGCCATAACTTGATGGATGAGGTCTATCACAAAGACGGTAGCTAATGTTGGGAAAATCATAAGAGTTCAGACCTCTTGGACAGTTATTTGTACCAGAATCACTCATGTTAATGTACCCTACTCTTGTCCAGCCACCTTTACCATCACAATCATTGTTGTTCATATTACAATAGACTGTTGCTCTACTGCCATTCCTCAGTGTAATATTGTAGTAGCCTGAAGTAGTAGTGGGAAATGTTTGCAAGCTACTGCAAAAAAATCTTGAGCACATGTGAGATGAAAATGTAGGGCAAAGTATAAATGTACTGGTGTTTTGATTTGTCACTTTAAATTTCTTGCCACTGTTACTTGGAACACAGCAGTATTGTTCATAGAGTGAAGGAGAATGTGATATACCAGCAGAGTTAGCCATGCAAACAGAGGAACCCTCACTGATGTCAGATAAAAATATACTTACAAACAGTCCTAACTGCAGGAAAGCATGCAATATTAAGTCAATAGAAAACAAGTCAAAAGTTTAACTTAGTTTAATCTGACGATACTAGACACTACAATCTTAAAGTGCTATATTTTTTAAAGAAGAGTATATTATACATGTGCATATATACACAAACAACATTGTTTATTTATCTAACACAATTTCAATTTATGTCTATTACGACTTGTTGACAATTCTAATTTAGTTCCAATTGTACATTAAATCTCGAATCACATATTAACCTCATTATACATACATTATCAATATTAGTCATGGTGTTGCTATAACAGTAGATAAAATGATACTTTCTGTATATGACATCATTCTATGTATGTTTCTGTGTATGACATTGTTAATTTTAATATTTTATAAACTAGTCACATGACTATTTGTATACTTGTAGTGTTCTAGGTTGAGAAGGAAGAAATGAAAATAAAAGCAATTTTACTTTCGTAATAAATTCCTTTTTTCAAAAGGTAAATATGGTAAGGATGTGATCATAGTTATATTGAAGACTGCTTAACTGATTTGTGTGCTTTCTGCCCTATTCCTGAAAAATATGAATTTGAACACGTTCTTCAAACTTTTACTGAAGATATTAATACTCTGTCCAGAGTAAATAGTGCTTAAAAGAGAGAGAGAGAGAGAGAGAGAGAGAGAGAGAGAGTTAAATATTGCACTCCTTGCTATAATTGTTTTGTTTTAGGATGGCATTTTGGTCACAAAAAGACGTGTGACAAGAAGATCTCATGGTACAGTTATATTCATTTCAGTTGATACAGCACAGGCACATTGGTCAGGTGGTTTCAAAGTTGGTATGGGTCTTCCTTTAGGGAAATGCAGAGACTACCTGGCATCTGATATAGATATTTAGTCGAAAATGAGTACATGGTGTTTGGTTATGCTGTAATAATGACTTAGAATTTAATTTCATTAAATTTAAAGAAGACTTTCAATTTCATTATTATACTGCATACAATTACCACTTGTAAGTGTCCTATGGCAAAAGATATACATATACATGATCATCTACCCAAGCCCTCTTATCTTTCACACCAATGTTCTACTAAATTATTCACTTCCTTTGATTACTTACCCAGTAAGTAACTCATTGTACAAGAATTAGGAGTACATTTACATGTTTATCAAATGTCTCATTCTCCTTCTTATTTTCTTGTAATGCTATCTTCATGTTGTAATAAATACACACTTTGTTCTCATATTTATATTGGTGATGGACAACTGTACATTACTGTTCTAAGTAATATTAATATTTATCGCATTTATATTCTTTATTTAAAAAATATTAATTCCTGTTCAATTATTGTTTTTATATGCCTTACAGTTGATACTTTGTGAGAGATTTGTACTAAACAAACATCATTTTCAATAAATAATCATCAATGAAAGTCATTTATGATCTTAGGTGCACGATTTCAATGACATAACTCTTTCAAGTTATGACAGTGTCATGTAAAAACAAAACATGCAAACTGATATTTATAGGATGAGACAATATTTTATGCTAACTTAAAACAATGTGCTTGTTATAGCATATAAAAATCAACATAACAAATTATTATTAAAATAGTTTGTTATATTAACATATTATATTAATATAAAATGAAGTAGAATAGCAATCTCTATTTAACATTAAATGTTAACTCAGCAATGATTCTTTTGTTATAAAATCTATAGGTCACTGTAACACATTCATGTTATAATAATAGTTTGCTGCTTTAACAATGCACTAATAGGGAATATCACAAGAAGTTGAGTTCAATAATTATCCACATTGCTGCCAAATGTTCCAAGTTGACTGCCAACAAATCTATGCCACAGATAGAAAAAGAATTTGAATTAAACAAATCTATTTATCATTCATCTACTTGCTAATAATAAGACATATGTCAATTGTTTAATGTCACACCCACTTCTTTCTCTACATGTCACAATTTTACAACTCCCTATTAGTGTACATCAGTTTATTGATAATCATTATATTACACTCATTACTATTGTATAATTACATGTACTTATTTTAATATGAAAGAACCTCTTGTTGTTATCACTAACAATGGTACTAATTTCATTTAAAGACAATCTATAACTTTTGTAAATAGTTATTGCAATATACTTTATAATATAAAGGTCACTATTTTGTTACAGGTTATCATAAACTTGTTCCAAAGGCTTGTCTAAAACAAAGAAGCAATCATGTACTTTCTCAATTGAAAGGATTGTTTATGTGGTATTAATAATGCTAGTGTATAAGGATCGTAATTTACTCTATTTTCAACTAGTTTACACAGTCTGTATGCCATGTTAACAAATTTGATAACCACTTTACACTCAATTTTACCATTAGGTTTATAAACTCATGTACTATATATGTACTAAGTAAACAGGGCTTCTGATTGTTTACAAATCCCATTACACAATTCTATATGTATCTACATTAGTCTAGTACTTATACTAATAATGTCATTGAACTAACTACAACAAGTGATATCTAGTCTTGGGATAATGACAATAGATACTTTAATTCATCTCACTACCAACTCAAAAACCTTCACGTTGTCATAGCTACAAAACATAACAACACAGCTATATCATCAACTGTTATATTCTCCTTGAGATGATCTAACTCTCTTTATCAGGACAAGCTATTTTTTTAATTAAAACACAAAAGACACTCAATAGCAAAGCTAATATAAAGAGCATCAAAAACAATAGAATAAAATAAAATAGGAGGTGAAGGATTTATGATAAGTGATGATATTAACAGGTGAATGAATGATAAATATGAACAATATGTATGCTATATTCCTGATAATTCTAAAGTAAATAAGAAATATTTTGCTTGAACTGCAGAGTTGAGATCTTTGAATGATGAGGGAAGGAAATTCCACAGGGAGAAAGCACTGGTAAGGAAGAAGTTGAGGATAGTAGAAGATCTGGAGAAGGGCAGATTCAGGTTTAAATGGTGGGAACAACATAAATTGTAAGAGGACTGGTTTTGAAATGAAAAACAGCCAGCAGGAATGTAGAGCTTACTAAAGATGAACTTGTATAAAAGGACAAGTTGGATGTTGTTCTACAGGAGGATAGAGAAGGAAGATTTGAAGAGTTTTAGAAGTAGAGGATAATCAGAGGTCTAATTTTGACTGCAGTGTTTTAGGGCAAAATGTTAATTTTTTTCAATTTGTTGATGCTAGAAATGGAATATGGATCCAAACAAAGGAGCTGTACATAAGGATGGGGAGGATTAATGTCAAATACAATTTATTATGAACAGAAGAATTATAGTAAAATTGACGATAGTTGTAGTCCAGCATTTAGAACAGGTTTCATTGATGTAAGTAGATCAGGAGAGGTTAGAGGTTAGAGTAATACCTAGGTACTTAAATGAAGAGACTAATTCAAGAGGTGATCCATCAAGAAAGAGAAAAGGAAGAGTAGTAAAGGATGTAGGAGACTTCCTGGAAATGAACATGTATTTGGTCTTTGAGTGATTATAATAGTTAGGTGTTTAGATTTGACCCAGGAAGAGAGAATATTAATGTTAGATTGAGCAAGTGAAAAGTTATAGGATGATTTGAAGGGACACGATAGAAGGATGTCATCAGCATATAGGATGATGGATGAACTTGAGGAGAAAGGTAACTGGAATATGTCATTCACATACAAAATGAAGAGAAGTGGTAAAAGATTCGAGCCTTAAGGAATACCAGATAAGATGGTAGACTTAGAAGAGGAACAACCATCAACAACAACCTGCTGAGATTGAAGTGTGAGATAGCTTTGAAGCCAAACCATAAGGTATGAAAAATGTCAAGTGAAAAAGTACATCAAGAAAGGGTTGATGTGGAACTGAGTCAAATGCTTTAGTTAGATCAAAAAAGGTTGCATAGATAGAGTACCCTTTATCCAAATGACATTCTAAGGTTTCTGGGATTTTATTTCATAGTAGACCACAAGACTGAAGTTATGGATGATTTCTTAGTCATCAAGGACATCAATCAATCTTATGATTCCATTATGAACACTGGTCATTATAATATATGGTACATATAATACATTTACTTTGTTTTATTACTATATCATTTCATGAACATGTAAATATATAAATGTATTGTAAGTACATGTAGGTTCTTATGTATTTTAAAAAGTCCAGTTTATCATAACTTAGGTATGTATTGATCACAAAATGAACAAGTTATTACACATAATGTCACATTGAGTACTTCATTATGTTGTGACTTGTATCTTGAGTACTGGACCTAATAGATAAAAGGATAGATAAAAGTGTTAACAACATAAAATGGACAGAAAGACGAATTAAAGAATTATGGATTGATTATAAAAATGTAACAACAAATATAAAAATGGTATTTTACATGCAAACAAATTTCAAACAAGTACTTGCATACAAATTGTTACTATGCAGCCATCTTGAATAGGAAGTTATTCAAATTCAGTAGGTAACAAGCTCAATTATTGAACTTTATGATTACATTGTTTTACTGGAAATGATAAATACAAAATAAACAATAAATCTATAGAAGTGTTTGTTCAAAATTTGTTTACATATTAGGTACCATTTTTGTATTTATGGTCACAAATATACATATAGTAACAAGTACTAATATACACATAGATAGATGAAGTAGATAAAAGGATTACAATACCTTTATAAATTGTATATATCTTAAAAGAACTACTACTTTCTTAGTATCAGTAGTATCACTAGTGCATTATACCTTCCTGTAGAATAAAACACTCATAATGAATTGATGATAAAGAGAATAATGTAACAGTTAAGGTGGGTACACAAAAATACACTTGTATATGCACCAAGTTGCATTCTTGGCATCGTGTCATGTAGCATAGTGTAGTGCCAATATTGTTCATATAAACAAGCAGACTCATGTCAAGTAAAAACCCGCCTCATTATTATAAGTCAATTAGTGCAAAATAGAGACTGAAGTGTTGCTGCTTGCTTTGCTTTACAGATAATGAAGAAGGCAATAGAAATAAAGAACAAGGTGGGTGTGTCCTATATTTATTCAATGTCTCCAACAAGGAGAGTTTCAGTTTCAGTTACCTGGTTAGCCACTTATTTTTATGTGATTTCTCTTGATCTTGGATCCTTGTAGCTTTGGCTAGATACTTGTTACAAGCAATGAAAACAACAAACAGCCTCAATAAGTTTCTCGTCTGCCATAAAACACATTGGTATGTGTGAACACATGTTAATTGAAATCTGATTGACTTGAATGCACTGCTAGGAACAACAAGATAGAAATCAATTCTATCCTTACATTGTGACACATCACATTCATGTGTTGTGCATGTACTGTGTTCATAAGTTGATGGACATACACAATGTGATGTGATGCAAGGCTTTGCATTGTTAGGGATATGTAGATAGTGTAATCAAACTTGATAGCTTGTTAATCAATTTCAATAACATTCATTAGTTGACAATGTAGGTAATTGTAATGATGTTAACAATTCCTCAAAATTAAAGTAATCAAGTGTTAGCTCCTTGTCAGTACTAGCTGTATGATCTTTGTGTACATCAATGTAAAATTTGATATCAAACCTATTATGATTGTGATATTTGCAAAAAGTGAAAACTAAAAACTATAAAACAATATATTGCACTTTCTATTCAGAGGTCTATGATATATTTTAGTATGATTTGTCATTGATACCATATTTGATAGAGTTATGAGTCAATCAATAATATTATAAT
>OY848918.1:18003461-18051062 GCA_963693285.1 Xestospongia muta
CTACTGAAATATATGAAGATTTGCACCATGTGAAATTTCCTGCTATACAGTATACTGATGTTAAATTGTATATATTGTAGGTCTGCATTCACTGTACATATTTAAGATAATACTATACATAGTCACCAGGGGTTCATACAGAGAGGGAAGCCCTGGAATATCCCCCCAAGGATGCTTTCGCCCCCAAGAATTTCTATATATATTTATTATTTATAATTATTTAAGTCAAAGTTCAATATGCCTATAAAGTCAATATTTTTTAATGGAGGTCCTTCTATTGTAACCTTCATTAAATGTTCAAGATTTAAGTCAGCTAGCTGACTACGTAGATGTGTTTTTATTAGTTTAATAAAACATGCATATATAGTACAATACAGCATGGGACATAGGAGGAGCATTGACCGAATTTTCCCTCCCAAAGTTCAAATCCTGTATGAACTCCTGGTCACTATAAGTATATGTGTTGTTCTAATTATAGATATTTATAGTTGTAAAAATCCAAAGACTATTTTGACAATACTACTCTAACTGTAAGGAAATATATTTACTACGTCTGGAGAGTGAATAGAAGCTATGAGGTTATAGTTATCAATCAATTGTACCCAATACTATGTAGGGATTTGAATTTCTGCAGGTTATCTGTTACGCTACTAAAGTCTTACATCATTAGATGAATGTGAAATGGACATATTATTATAGTATAATATGTAATATGTGGTCAAAAGCAATCTTAGGATACTCATACACACTTTACATATTTGGTGGAAAAACTGTGTTTCATTGACAATGATAAATAACTATTATTACTTGTACTTCATAAGAAATATTCCAATGTAAAATGTCATTATCCATTACTTGTCACATGACATCAAGTGATTATCATGTGACAGTCAATAGAGAATATATCTCAGATATGACATGTGTATAATATATAATGTCATAAAGAACAAGTAGATAATACTGGACTTTGAATATTATAACATTATCACATGGCATATGATACCATATGACAGTCCTGTGAAAATCATATCATACAACACAGGAATGATAACATGACAATCATTTAAATGTCATCAATTAACTTGTACTTACTTGTTTGTACTAAAGATTGAAGTAGAGTGTCATCAATATTGTCTCACGTGATTACACTGAGTGGACCAAACATAAACTAACAGTGCATTACATGATAGTAGAACCTAAAAAATGGATAAGCGTGAATGGAATGTGATAGTGATGACATCCAGACCTTACTTCAAGGATTTTGATAATCCCAAGATGCAACCATCTCTAATCAGTATGTTATGTTAAATGATGCTTGATTTTCATTTTAGTGTCTGTGTCTGATTTGGTACTTGCAAGCAGAGAAGTGTTGTTATCTTTGTAATTGCGATTTTGTCTATAAAATTGTACTAACTGCTCTATCATTCTTTGCAGCTGTTTTTGCATTAGAACAATCCAAACTCTGTATACTTAAAGAAGCACAATTATAATCAATAAAAGGTTATATTAGAAAACAACAGCTTACATAGCTCAGTATAGTTGACCCCTGTACCTACAAAAACAAAAACAAATATGAACAAAATAATAAACTGCTAACCATAGATTGATATGACACAGAAGATCAAAGATGCATCTGATTCATCCTAATTTGATAATTATATAAAATGGTTGGCTTACAATTAAACTTAACAATTCTGGTGACTGAAATAAATTTCAAAATTGATACAAATATGTGGTGGACAGAAAATGACTTTTGAGCTAAGGTTGTCATTGGAAACAGTTATTGTGATTGATACTGGGAACCATAAGAATTGAAAAATGATTGTGATCTAGAAAGTGGTAAAGTAATTGTTTGCTTCATATTTGCAGCAGCATAATCTAATGCTTCTACTTCACTTCCAAAATGTGATAAACTGGATCAGTTAACAAGGACTGAAGAATGACCACTGATTCCATTTTAATATTTTAGCACGTCCTTGTTAAAAGGAGCTGTAGGATTTTCATAAACTTGATAAAACATAGTACAATTGTGTAGTATTTACAATTTTTTAAACCTTTTTAACACAGAACATTGTTCTTTCTTAAGAATAATTTGTTTTGAAAGGCTCTTGGCATTCTTTCTTTTCTCATCCATATATAGTTCATCTACGTATAACATGTTGCACACATTTATTTGTGTTTATGGCTATAATTACTATGTAAATAAAATAGTTTCACTAACAAAACACCTATGCTTCATTGGTCTAATATCAGTTTATACAACAGTTATTAATAGAAGTAATTAACAGATATTGCAATGCTTTGAAGTGGAAAGTCACTTTACATATGGATTTATGTATATAATTATGTTCAGAAAAACATTTGTCTTTTCTTCAATAATTCTGACCTGATCAGATACATCATCAGAAGTATAACAAGAAGCAGACACTTTCATTCCAACATCAACTTCTTTAAATTATTAAAGGACACCTCATCCATTTATAACAGCTCCTCCCATAGAAGGGAATGCACAGTTGTAGTGTCCTAAAAATGAATGAAATAAATTCTGGTATTCATGTAAATGACAGAAACATAAACAATATTTACAAAGCTTTATACTCCACTACTGAGGTGCTAGAAGTCAACCACAGAGTGAATTTGATTTCACCTTACAAACTCACTGTATCAGTACAATACTTGATAATATCAATACTTACAGAGTGCAAACAATTATAACCTTAGTCTCGAACAAACACAAAACTTACAGGCAATCCTTTTCGTATCTTTGTTGATGATTGCAACATGTCTACCTCTTCTCCCTTCTCCAATGACACACGGCATTTTCCACAAATATATATAATATTATATATATAATATATACACGCCACGTGCTTTTAAGTGCAAAGTTTATTAATTGCGTATGTATTGGGGTGACGGAAGATTCGTTCGATTCAGGTGAATCTGGTCCTCTCATAGAAGATTCCATTGAATCTGAAATAGACCTACTATTGAGAGATTCATCATAGTTTTTAGCAACATGAAGTCAGTATGCAAGTGAATGTGATGCAGAGATCGATCTTACAGCTGCAAGTGAATTGATGACAATAATGATAAACTTGATTATTACAGCGACTCAAGCAACACCTTCGTATATGAAATGGATTCAGTTGACACTGACAGTGTATTCCACGTTGATGTAGAGCAAGATTTTGATGATGCAGAAATTGGAGATAAAACGTGTTATCTTACATCTTTTTTATGAAAAATTTGAAATTCTTTGACGGAAGGTATGTTAGCACTTCTACAGTAGTATGTACACGTTCACTATTGTAAAGTGATGCCATGGTTACAATCTTATATAGGTATCATTTATTTACAATTTTGTTATATGATCTCCTGAAATTAATTCACAGCTTGCTGCCAAAACCTAATTTCTATTTGAAGTCAGATTTTACATTAAGGAGCTTTTGGGAAGAGATGTCCTCGTATTGAAGTAAAAAGACACTGCAACTGTGCTATCTGTCCAATGTCAATTGAAGATCATGAATTGTTATGTCGTGGATGAAAATGAAACAACTTTGTGCAACATTAATATAGTTAAGTATACTTCTAAACTAATGCATATCATTTTGTTCATGTTATTATAACCTTTATTTCAGACAAAGGCGTTTGTAGAATTGCTCTTTTCACTTCATCAAAAAGTGGTATATGGCATTGTATTAGGTAACAAATGAGTTAGCTTCAACATTAAGGTAAAAATTATATTTGTTATACCTTAGAAAATGTCATGGAACAAGAAATATGTGGAACAGGTGAGTTATTGTATTTTTAAAACCTTTTTTATTCAACAATACATATTCATTGTCAACATTCAGCTTTGTAGCATCACAGTCATTATCTCTTCTAAGAATTGTTTGGTATCTGATAAGTCTGAAAGAAAGTTAAAAAATGTACAATAAGGTAGGGTTTTAAGCTTTAAAATTTACAATTATGTTTATATCATTTTCAGGGATAAAAGAATATTTCAATATTCATCAAGAATGTGGTGAATTGGAATAGGACTCCATTTCAATGATACTGTTAACTTAGATGTAGGTGTTACCTCTGGTAGTAAAAATATTTAGTTCTAACACATAACAATTTTTTCAATACTTTTTCATTCATCTGAATACATACCATTTAGAGACCACTAACTATACCATATAATACAAAAAACCTATAATGAACTGCAAAGACAAATTTACAATAATTTACTTTTTCTGGATTAATGAACCAGAATCAGCTCATTACAAAGTCATTGCAGTTGTTAAAAATTAGTAATTACTATCTTTTTTACTTAAATAAAGGAATTTGTCAATGATCATCTAATTTAATATGAACAACCTATCATTTATTCCTGTAGAATGGATTAAGCAGAAATGCATCTATATAGTACTAAGTTATTTCATCTGGTTATAAAACTAAATTTCTCAGATGACTTTTTATTATTCCTATCTATGAAAAGTTTCATTCCACTGACATAGTTGAAATAAGAATGGTAGTGTTTAGTGAACCGACATTCGGTTCATTTAAAGGTTGATTATTGAACGGGAGTCAATTTTTTCACCCAATTCGATGTGGTGACGTCACCAGTACACGTGGTTTGTGGTGTGGGTGTTGTCAACTCGCGGGTGCGGGTGTCGTGGATAAAATTCCTGGGAAACTTAAATAGAGTGCGAGTCCAACTCCAAGCCTATATAGGCAGTTGATCATGGCTTTCAAATCTGTGCACAATATTATAAAGGCTTTGTAGATGATTATGAAGCAGTCCTCAACAGTCACATGATAGAAACTGTCACCTCATACGGAGTAAGAAGATCCAGGCAAGCTGCCAGTACCTTGCACAAGTTTATATTTGATGACAAAGAAAACATTGAGGATAATCTGAATCTGGACACTAGTAACTCAACTAAAGAGGTATGTTGGATTGATCAGAGTACAAAAAAGTATAGTTTGTATATGAGAAATTTGTAAATGAAAAAAAAAAAGATTGTGTAATAGCCAAAGTACATGTATGTCAAGGAAACTTTCTAACATCTTTCATTGTAAATAAATAGAGCAGAAATAAATATTTTACTAAAAAAAATCAGTCTTGTGGTATTACAAATAATAATGATTATTGTTTTCCAGGTGGTTAGTAGTGATATCCGGCTATACTGGCACAAATCTGAGGAGAAAAAAAAAGAGATTAATTTTAATGACATTCCATTCTCAGTAAATAAAATGAAGGTAATGGGTTGCTAGTTTGAAGAAAAATATTATAAAGAAAGGCCTAAACAGGGAAAGAAAGTGTCACTACAAGGCACACGAAAAATGAGATGTATGGCACACTTTGAGGTAAAAGGGTTTACTTTATATCCAGAATATGGCATCAACCAATGTGAGAAAGTAGGCCTTACCAAATGGAAAGTGCAATGCCTGAAAGAAGACAAACTTAAGGAGTTTAATAAAATGCTACGTGCTAAAAATCCAGTAAAAACAGAAGCTAAGTACTATGTGTCTTTTCCATCTAATGAAGCCCACTCAGAAGATCCAATCGGCTTAGAAGCTATTCATACCCAAAAAAGTACACCCAAAAGTTGCTCAAAAAATAATTGAGATGGTAACATCAGGTATAACCGACACATCAGAGGTTAGGTGTTCACTTAAATACTTTGTAGACAATAATCTTTGCAAAGAAATTGGGCACAAACCAAATCCTCATGACGGAGCATTCTACCCTCTCAAGCAAGACATCATTAACCATATTGGGTATGGCTAAAGGGCAATTGATTTATAAAATTTGATCAAGAAAACTTATGAATAAAAGTGGAACGGTGGAAGAAAGAAAATGAAAATTCATCATTCTGTTATAGACCACTTGGAAAGAAGACAACCTCAACTGAAAGCACAGACGAGGATGAGGAAGGTAAAGAAACATTTCTTTATGTTCATCAAGAGAAATGGCCAAGGGAATTATTAACAACATATGGAAACACCATTACCCTAATGGACATATAAAACAACAAAGCACAGTCTTCTGCTTTTTTTCTGTGTGTGAAAACTAATGCTAACTACACAGTAGTTGCTTAGTTTGTTATTGAATCAGAAAATACAGATCAAATTTTTGAGGCTCTGTCAGTAATCAAGTTATGGAAACCTGGTTGGAAGAATATTACCATTACAGACTACTCAAAAGCAGAAATGAGTGCTATTAATATGCTTTTCCCAAAAACTCAGCTGTATCTTTGTGAATTTCCCAGGAAACAGGCTTGGGAGAGATGGGTTAAAGATAAAAATGTGGCCCAAGTGAAATTCAAGCAACTACACGGTTGGACCTTCTCAGAGACTATGCAAATGCTCCAGTTAACTCAAATGTTGAAGATCAACCAGCTGATTTTCTATTTAAACAAGTTCTTCAGCATCTTACATCTTCCAACATCTGGAAGAACAACAAACAGGTTCAACAATGGCTGTCTACAACATGGCTATCATGCCCTACACTTTGGGCGCGCTCATATAGGGATCAGACTTACCATGCAGCAGTAAACACAACAAATTGGGTGGAATCACAAAACAAGCTTCTTAAATATAGCTATCTTCCACAACAGAAGAATATTACCATATCAAGATTAGCCACTGTGCTCTATGAGGACTTTAATCCAGATATTCATCACAAGTACCTCTTCCTTAACTACAAGACATCTTCATTTTACAGAACCTACAATGATTTCGTTCCTAGATATCTACATGGACGGCCACGTCAAGTGATTCTTCATTGCCTAGAAAGGAAAAGTAGTTGTAGAAAATATGATGAATCAAATATTATTAGCCATGATACAGTGAATGGAGTGTTCACAATCAAAGGGTCATCAAGCAAACTGCACACAATAAATTTTGGAACTACAAATGGGGAGCCTTCTTGTACATGCCTTGACTGGATACAGTGGAAACTATCATGCAAACATTTTTTTGCTGTGTATAAGTTTTTTGACAAGTGGGGATGGGACAGCCTACCTGAACAATACAAGTATCAACCCCACATTTCTTCTGACATAAAGAGCCTGTCAACAGACAACCAGCCAACATGCAGTAGTGATCTTATTCAAACAGACACTGATGAATGTTCAAATGTGGAATTACCAAGCAAGCAGGTATGAATTTAATTCACAGAAATTTCACATGTACAATCATATTCATGCTATTTGTTGTCCTTATTTTACAGCTGTCATCAACTATACGCTTGAGAAATCAACATCAAGCTGTGAGAATAATCCTGAAAGAGTTAGAGTCTCTTTTGTTTGATATAGCAAGTCATGATGTAATCAAAGAACTTCAAGATGAATTACACACAATAAAGGTCAAGTATCAAAAAAAATGTTAGGAAAGAAAATGGGCTACACTTGCATATTCAAGTAGCTGACAAGCTCATTTGAGAGAGTTCGAAAATTGAAGATAAAGTATAGGTGTTTGAGGCAACAAGTAGATCCTTATGATTCCCTAATCCCCAAAACGAAAGTAGGACGACCTAGAAATGAATATCACTATTGAAACAGAGTAGGAAAAAAAGCATCCAATTGGCGCTAGGTAACATTCAGTGTCGACAACTACATTAGTCCAAATTTATCATTCTCTTAATCTTTTCAGAGAACATTATCATCTATACAAGATAATGGTTTGGCTGGTAAAAATAAGACAAATTCAACCTTCTCTACATCCTTGCAACCACCAACTCAAAGTATGTAGTATGTACACATGTATAGTTGGTAATTATCAATACAAAATCATCACATTTATTACAGAAAAACAAAAACACTTACATGGTCGCTATGGTGAATGTGAAAATTGTTTAAGGCCTGATTACGGTCAGTGTGTAAAATACCTTGACAAAAAGAAATTGGTGGTCCTGGGTGGAAAAAGAAAGCTTGTAAGTACAGAAAATGCATTGGAATTAAGAATGTCAACCATGAGCAGCAATCAACGTACAGTACAGGTAAGTGCATTGTACATGTATATCACAATTTGTTCATTTGTCATATGTATAGGCCACAAACAGAAATACTTCCATTTATGCCTTACCTGAAGCAGGTTATGGCCATCCCCAGTGTTATCCTCAGTCATCTGTCCAATCTACTGTGAAATTAATCTATAATCACCCTTAAGCTTGAGTCAGCATTCAGTTATTAATTTATTTATTCGTAAACTAATTATTATTATAATTATTTAAATACAATTTACGTTTTGTGACGTCACCACATCGAGTTGGGTGAAAAAATTGACTCCCATTATTGAACCGACGGCGCGTGAGACCATGAAATAATTAAAATTGACCACAAGAATTTTAATTAATGTAAAATGGCTTATTTGCAAGTATTACAAAACTAGTATCTATTCTCTGGCATTTTCTTTGGTCTAGTGCATTTGAGATGTAACCACATTAAACAGGAGTTACAGTTGATATTGTTATCCCTTGAATCATCAATCTGTAGTTTGCAAACAGAACAGAAGTAATTGCATTTGTCATTCTTCATTGTAACAATGTTGATTACAATCTTCCAGGCATCATCAGTAAAAAAATCTTTTGATGCTAGCCAAGTACACACATTCACTAATACAGACATTGTTCATATTCTCTGGTATGACCTCAAACATATCTTCAGTTATCTTCTTTCATCTTAAAACATCAAGAACTTCAGTCTCTTCTATGAACCATGACAGTATAATCATTTCCTCAGCTTCTGGGATAAGGTTCTCAAAAGCAACTGGACCAATCATTCGCTTTTTTCTTAGGCAAGCCCACTACAGTTTGTCCAATCATTTAGGCCTACCATGCTTTCTTTATTGCATATAGATCCATTAGGCTTGCCTCTTCATCACTCATTGTATTCACCTTGGCTTAACTCAATCCCACTACTATCAATTACGATCTCTTCTTGAACATGCCTTTGCTCATCTAACATGGTAGTTTCATCAGTACTGATGACACAGCTTTCGGACAAGGTGACTACATCAGACTTCTCTTGCTGACCTAATTGACATAGTATCAATTGTCAACTCTCTTCCAAAACATCTTAACACATGAAATGGACAGAGTTGTAAAGTTGCGTCAGGAAATGCTTTTGCCAGGGCATCCCTCTCAGTTATATCTTTGTCAGTCATGATCACTTTTGTCTCAGTCCATGTTACATTATACTTCTGAAATGTACCAATCATTTCATTAATGATGGCCTTTTGTTCTGATGCTACCAAGCACGCCGCAATAATTTCACTTTGTCCATTTTCATCACAGATTAGAAATACATAAAGTGGCAACCTTAATGAATTCAACTTGTGTGTTGAATAACATCTCTGGGAATGCCTGAAATGTGTCCTTCAATTGTTTTATCCTGGTAAAAAATGCCTAAGAGGTTGTGCTCCTTGTCAGTGAACCCATCAACAGTAATACATGGATCCTGCCAGGTTTTGATATGACAGCTTGCAGGTCTTTCCCATGAGATTCTGTCTTCAACCATAGATTAGTTACAATGTTTGTGAAGTCACGCAAAGTGACAAGTTTACCTAAATGCAAAAGTGCATCAAAATTAGCTTCTGAGACAATAACACGATGCAGACAGCACGTCATATAGTCCATGTAACAATTTCCTGATTACCAGTGGTAGAAATAAACATGATTTTGAATTAATTTCTTGTTAGATTTCCACTGTAGTGCCTTCTCATTTTCAGTTATTGTCTAAAATACAAGCAATGCAATTAAATAGTTTAAAAATTAGTATGTATATATATATATATATATATATATATATATTCTAAGAGCAATGATACTTACATTTTCATCCACTTCCTTTGTTGAGGAAGGTTCATAAAAACGTTAGGATTCACATCATGACTGTGGTCAAGCATCATTTCTTTCGCTTCTAGTGCTTACTTGTCCTGTGTAAGTTTAATTTTAATAATTGCTTTACATTCTTCCTTAATACCCTATTATAATAGATAAGTATCTGATAACTTGTCAGAACAAAAGTGTTCAGTGAACTGGTATAGTGTCAATTACACTAGGGAGGTTAGGCTTAGGCCAACTGTTTAGGTTGGTGCAGTTCACAGAGCATAATAATAACTCACATTTGCAGTGGTCTGCTTCCATCCTTTGGTCTGGACTTAAAGGCCCGTCCACCATGAATGCAAGCAAGCATAACAAAAGTGTGGTTCATGTCATTAGGTACTTTGTTCACTAGCTTTGGATAGAATTTTTGAGCTTAAATTAGAGTTCTAGAATCTCGTACGTAAAACTGACAGTACATCATTCTTTGAAAAGCATCAATAACCTTTTTTGTCTGAGTCCAGCGTTTAACTTGGTTTCAACTTCAAGTATCCCACTAACTTCTGTCGAGGTGGTGCTATCACCAAAGTCTACTCTTGTCCTCATACCAGGCTGCATTCTCACCCACCAAGATACCACGTGGTTTTAATTATATTCACGTTTCCACGCAACTGTTGGTTCAATAACCAACATCTTCTGGACCGAATGTCAGTTCACTAAACACTGCCAATAAGAATATATAGTGAGGCAAATTTTGAGAGCAAATTGAATCCAGAAACATTGTAGCCATCATAGTATTTGATGAAATGTCATCAGCTGATTCACAAAGCTATTTTTCAGCTGTTTAGAAAGATATCACCAAAACGTTTTACCATTTTGTTGTGTTGTTAGTAGACAGACAGATTAATCTAATCTTATTATAATTAGGTTAGTAATTTAGTTAGTAGTGGTTCCTCTTTTAAGTGAGCTCCTTTTCTAAGATATATCTATAGACACCTGACATAGGAACAGTGACCAACTAAGAACCTACACTTTTCACAATGTCTCAGAAAAAAATAGTAAGTCTATATATAACTTTTTATTACTATGTCATTATCCTATATATCACTGTGATACTAACTAAACTCACATATCAGTGTTATTGTATAGACAGAATATCTTTCTAAAAGTTGGTCTTTTAGTTATAAAGGCTGATCTGTATACTTACTATACTACACTACATGATTTTGTTGTCTTTATAATAGAATGATCAACTGTACTTGGCAGCTTATAATGGAAACATTGAAGAAGTCAAATCTACTATTGAACAAGGTGCTGATGTAAACTATCATAATCCAGACTATGTAAGTTACTAGCTCTCAATATTTAAGTATATATCTTAACTGTGAAGCCTATTTTTCATATACAGTGTTTTTATAAATAAGTCTAAGAATCAATAATTTAGATATCAAAACAAACTGTATCATTATTATAATGTGATTTAGTTGAGCTATAACACATGGGATGATCTGAATTTAGTAACACAAATTCTTGTCATTTTAATTGATAGTGTAAAATTTTTGTCTTATCTTATTATATACTCCTGATAATAGTAAAGTGTTAATATTACTGATATGATGTGTACATTTGTTGATCTAATAACAATGTTACTGAATAATTCTAACAGAACCAGTTCATATCTATCATTAACACAAACTTTTGAAGGACAATATTTTTATGAATATGCTTTTAATGTGACATTTGTAAAATATATTTTCTGTATTTATTACAAGATTTTATACCACACACACATTTATTCACTTACTGTTCTCATAAATTTACAATCTACCAGAATGCTGATAAAGCTCTGATAAATATAGTTTGTTAAATACTAATCAGAAGTATTGATTATGATTATATCAACAAGTTGTTTGCATAGCTAACTATGGTCTATTTTTATAGAGTGGCCTTTGCTTTGTTGAATTCCAGGATTTATAATTTATATTTACAAACAACATTAAATTTTATGTTTTATACACTCATAAACAGTATACTCAGCAATGTCACTAACATAATAGATTTTTATAAACAATTTTGGGAATTAATTTAACAAATGCATTAAATTTAGCAAATGAGGATAAAATTTTATACATCAGATATTTATAAGGCTGTATCATATTATGGTCTATATTTAGTAGAGCATGTAAAGTCACATGTCTCCCTATCATGTTAAGTTCATACCTTAATGACTGTTGTAATGTGTGTTGGTTGTGGTAATAATTTTTGAAATAAGACCACAGACCCGTCTTTGATTAACTAGGATTGCCTCATGTGACATACTGCTTTAGAAAAGAGTTATGATTAGCAAAAAATGATACCAGCCATATCTTTAGACATTCATAATTCAATATAGTAAATGTGTTACACTAAAATTTTATACACCTACATATTATTACAGTATGCCCTAAAATTTGCACATACAATTAATTGTAACATTAGTGAGATTGTAGTAACATGTAAGAAATTACGAGTTTGATAAATATTCTTTACTCGCCAAAAAGTTTCCTTCCAATGTTTTAATTAAAGGCATGGCTATAAATAGGAAAAGTCATTTGACAAATTTAATTTTGTCAACATTTATTTTGATATTTAAAATTGTTATGATCTCTCCAAAATTACCTCTTACAAGTGTTGCTGTGAATATTTCTATGATAATAATATTCATAACCTACTAATTATTCAATTAAGATAATTATGACAATGAATAAGACTAAGTTTTTAAATTATGACAATGAATGATATTAAATAATTTTTTTAATAAGGATGACCTTTTATATTCAGAGGTTATACCAGTATATTGTATGTTTTATGATTACTAGCAAAAATGGAAAAAAAAACAACAATCATATTTAGAGACTAACTATATATTGGTATAGTAATAGAGAGGTATTAGTTAATAAGGACATGTTGGACTTTATTTTGCATGAAAAAGAGAGTCATTAGCAACAGCTAAAATTTCATAAAGTATTAGACTAGTCTGGTGTTCCTGTCCATTTGCTTAGAGAGGATGAGTCTTGAGACAAGAGCATATAGGACTTATAGAAGGAATACATTTATAGGTAGATCATAGTCAGAACTGAAGGTCTATTAAGAAAGCTAAAAACACAAAAGACTGTTATGCTATGGACTTATTGTGGTGATGATCTTTAAAATTGAAGTACGATGACATTTCTGTGGTCGCAAGATTTTTACGTGTTGTACCAATCCAATATGTGCTAATCCCCTGATCCTTTCTCTATTAGTAAAGGGGCAGACTATTAATAGATAGCTGATTGACCATGGATATTTTGATTTTCTAATAAGATATGTTATCAGTAGACTCAGCTCAGAGTCCTTGATATGATATGAAAGATAGTTTTGTTTACTTTCAAATTTCTTGATAGGATCTGGAGCACAATTTCATTGGTATTTCTGCCTCAGAATGAATTGCTATACAAATACCACACTTATATGATAACTGAGAATTGACCTAAATCACTTCACATTTGTAAAATTTACAAAATTATTCCTTCTCAAAAGATTTCCTGTTTATATACCAACATTGCCTTAACACCCAACAAGGAAATATTCCTACTTTAGCTTTGTCCAAATCATTCACACACACACACTGTAGAACCTTGAAATGTTGTCTGTATACGGCAGTATACTGAAGTTATTAACTTCAAATCTCCTTATCCCATATCAAAAACGTTTGACTTATTACTGAGTTAAAAACATAAATTTTGAAGTAATCCATCAAGTATTACAAGTTAAAATGTGTTTAATTTTATTATTTCAAGATTTAATTTAAAAGTCATATTCTTTAGCTAAATTCATCAACTGCAATGATCGTGAATATTATTTATTACAACATGCCTGCACAATGAAAGTCACAAGCTTTTGCTGTGTACATGTATGTCTTTGTGCATACTGTATTATTATCCACGCTGCGCATGGGCGTGAAGCGAGGTTACTGTAGTCTGTCAGTAAGTATATGTGTGTCTGCACTGCCTGTTTTTTTGAACTGCTATAACTTGCAAGCGAAGCGTTAGCAGCTACCAGCGTTTAGCAACGAATAAGAAAACGTGTGGACTTTACAAAAGTAGTATCAAGAACACCGTCAAAGAAAACGAAAGCTTAAAACTCGCAAAAGAATTTTCAGGCTGCATAGTCAAAGTGCCATTTCTCAAAAGTAAAAACCTAATGTGGAGATTTTTAGTATGCTGTAGAGAATCTTAGAGGAATACGGATCAGCAAGACAGAAGGCCGTTGGTCGAAGCAATCGCTAGAAAAGTTCTGAAAAGTGTTTTTAAGATTGTACATGGACTTGGAGCAAAGTAACTCATTCAGGAAATGTCTCAAAGCACTGAAAAAACTGCTATTAATAGATAATATATTGATTCATATTTGTACTATGGTACGTTTCCAAAGAACGCTTCATTTTCAAGTTACAATTAATTTTGTATATGAAATATTGAAACATTTTAAAGCGTTATGTAAAGGCTCAGAGAAACATTCATCGCAAATCTAGCACTTAATCTTGCTTGGAAATTGAATGATACTATTACTTACTCAGTTACAGGCTCACAGACATGTCAATCAGAGTCCAAATTACCCAGTAAACGACAAAGCTTTTTTTCCCTTTCATTGAAGAGAAATGCTGAGTCATCAAACAACAATTTGTAATCTCCATCACGTGAGCCATTAATAATTTGACCACACCTTGTCCAATCTTAAATGTACATGTACATGCACTCTGCAGTATAGATTTACACTGGGCACAGCAGCGAGGTTAAGCACTTTAGTGCATTTTTATAGATTAAATATGCAATGAAATATAAATGTCAAAGGAATCTCTCCTTTTAATGTAAGCATTTTATGATATCCATATTTGTACAGTTAAAAGGTAATATCTGTCACTAAACTATTGTAGGTTTGTTATAATTATTAGAAAAATCTAGACTGTCAGTCTGCTTCTTGTACATGATCTGTTAGTACATGTAATATGGACACCGTTTTACTAATAGTAATGAACAGTCAAAAATTATATAGGTATTACTGATTGGTATAAGAAGAGGAATTGTCTATTTGGCTACATATTATACAAGTTAACTGTAATATTATTTGTAATATGTAATAGTACTTGTAAAGCTCTGATAAACATAGTTTGTTAAAATGCCAAACAGAAACATTGATTATGATTTATCAACATAGCTAACTATGGTCCATTTTATATAGTGGCCTTTGGTTTGTGATATTCCAGCATTTAATTTTATATTTGATAAGGAACATTATAATATTGTTTTATACACTCATAAACAGTATAGTCAGCAATGTCACTAACGTAATAGACTTGTGTAAAAAAATTTGTGAATTAATTTAATGATTGCATTAAATTAAAGAAATAACGATAAAATTATATACATCAAATATTTATCACAATATTGTATCATATTATGGTCTATATTAATATTACAGTATATGTGAAGTCATATGTCTTCCATATAATGTTAGTTTCATAACAATACTGTAAATATGTTACACTACAAGTTTAAACATTTATTTATTTTTACAGTAGTCACTAAAATTGTTATACACAATTAATTGTGTATCGTTAAAGTCATTGTTGTAATATATAGGGAATAGTGACTTTGATAAAACATTCATCATTCAATGTTTCTTTCAATGTTTTAATTAAGGACATTGCAATGGCAGAAAAATAATTGGACAAACATAATTTTGCCAAAGTGTATTTTAAAATTCATAACTATTATGATCACTCTCTAACATTGTCTGCTACAGAAGTTACTTGTGAACATTTTCCGTTATAACAATGTTTATAACCTATTATTATTTTATCAAGAAAATAATAACAATGAATACGATTAAGTTTATAATTTTTTTAAAAAGAGTGATTTTTATAATCAGAGGTTAAACCAGTATATTGTATATTTATGAATAGTAGCAAAACATATAATGCTAACATCCACAGACTAACTATATATTGGTACAGTAAATAAATAATGTATGAAGTCTCTTACCTAGAGAGGTACTAGTCTATAAAGAACATATTGGACTTCATTTTCTCTGGACAAGTAATACTGAGACAATAGCAACAGCTAAAATTTCATAAAATATTAGACTAGTCTGGTGTTCCTGTCCTTTTGCTTAGAGAGGATGATTCTGGAGACAAAAACATATAAGACTTGTATAGCAAGAATAGATTTATTGGTAGAGCATACTTAGAATGATATGCACTGATTGTGGTAATGATCTTTCAAATACAAGCATAGATGACATTTCTGTGGTCTGCACCATTTTTGCAAGTCATATGAGTCCAATATGTGCTAGTCCCCAGACACTTTGTCTCGAACTGAAAGTCAGATTATTATTAGACAGCTAAATGTCCCTGAATATTTTAATATTCTAACTAAAGATCTTATCAGCAGACACAACTTAGAGTCCTTAATATAATATGATAATAGTTTTATTCTCTTTCAATGTTAGTGACAGGATCTGGAGCACAAATTCAGTGTTATTTCACTCATCAAAATGAATTGCTATACACATGTCACACCTATATATTAACTGGGAACTAAACAAACTCACTTTACATTTGAAATATTTCCAAAATTATTCCTTCTGCAATGGTTTCCTATATATACAGTATTTTATATCTAAGATAATTTAGTTTGACATTTCTTAAACACAGAGTTTAAACCAGTATATTGGGTTGACCATGTTTACTAGTAAAACATATATTATTAACATATCCACAGAGTAACTATATAATTGTAAATAATGTTCATAATACATTTTAATGAGTAATGTAGTATTTATAAGGACTCCATAATTAAAAATGATTTCAAGATATTAAAGAAGTCCAGTAATGACTTTTAATACTTTCAAAGTATTAAAATGTTAATTTAAGTTGTCCTAATGCAATTATAGGTTCACTGACTTCTTTGCAATATCATCTATTAGAAATAACTTATATTTTATTAATATACTAATACTATTGTTACTATTGTGATATTGTTTGTACTCTTTAAAACTTTGCATTATTGTTGAATAAATAATTGTTAAATAGATCTGTTAACTGTCATTTGTTAATAACAAACATTATCATCTACTATTATATAGCTTTATGAGAGACCGTTGATTGCTGCATCTTTACGTGGACACACTGAAATTGTGTCTCTTCTACTTCTAAACAATGCAGACCCTAATTGCACAGATAATGTGAGTGTTCATATATAGTAACAATATCGTTCTAATGTATATATGTATACATTTTAAATGTAGATATACACTTGTGAGTTTATTAATGTAATTCTCACATTATACTTTTCTTGTTTTGTTAGCAATATTCTTAAAATTGTGAAAATTTAAACCTCAATTTATTAGCATCTCAATATTTCATCACACTAACTACATTATGAGTATTATAAACTGAACACACTAATGTCTGTACATCAGTACTGTGCCCATACTGACACTATATACAGTATACATGAATGTGTTACATTGACTTGAGCTAACGGATGTGAAGTGCTTGTAGACTGTAGAACATAGAAATTTACCTGTTTTATGGTAGTATACTGAGGTATACTAGCCTTAAATCTCCTTGTCCAAGATCAATAGCTTTTGAATTATTACTGAGTTAAAAGCATAAATTTTGAGATAATCCAACAATTGTTACAACTTTACATGTTTTGAATTCAAATTTGAAGATTAAATGAACGTCATAATCTTCAATTAAATTCATCAACTACAATGACAATGAATATTATTTATTACAACACAACCTGCACAAAGGAAGCCATAAACATAATCAACAATTAGTGTGTATAACCATCCAGACTAGATTAACATATCACTACAGTTCAAGTAGAGATTATATAATTTACATTGCAATATGAAATTTCAATACCTCTATGTATAAAAATAAGCTTTGAGATTCTCTGATTTTGTAGATGATCAGCTCTTAAGTGCAATGTAAAACATTACTCAGGATAATATGTCTTCTACTTTCAGCCTGGATCTGAGCGCTATTGACCGTTAATTGATTTTATTTTGGTCAAATTAAATAGGCTACCAGTAGTGACATATTCACAAGTATATGGATCTGGGTTAAGTGGAAGAGAGGACAATGCATAAACATTCTCATGTGACTATGTTGACTTGTACTCTATGGTGCAGGTATAATCTATAGGATTTAAGCCTGTCTCTGTAATTGCGCTGTTGATTGAGGCGTCATGCCTTTCTTTGGGCTAAATATTGAAGTTAGCGCTTGTGGTCTGTTAGCATTTCAAATCTGTGCTAATACAAATACTGATAGAACTTCTTAATGCCAAACACTATGGATAATGCTTTTCTTTCTATTTAAGTAAAACTTTTTCTGCTTTGGTTAATGTTCTAGATGCCTAAGGATTAGATTTCACTGTTATCTTTACATATTTTTGACAACATTTCTCCAATACCATAGTGAGAGGCCTCTATTGCTAGAACTGTGGGTAGTCCTGAATATGATGTACCAAAACTTTGATTACACTAATGCTTCGGTACTATGATCTACAGATTAGTTACATAGTGTAGACCTTTCGACTTCACATTACTTTGTAACAGGTTATTTATGGGTTGTAATAATCGGCTAATTAGGAATAAATTTCCATAATAATTATTTAGCTCTAGAAGGAAACATAACTCCAGGATATTCTGTGCTTTGTGACCATGAGAAATAGCATCAATCTTGTCATTCTTATCATTCAACCTCCTATATTAATCACATCACTCAAGTACACAACACTTTCACACAAAAACTTACATTTGTCTGTTTCATTGATATACCATGGTGTTTTAGGCATCTCATTACTTCCTTGAGGTTATGGAGATGTTCTTTAATATTAGCACCAGCAATGCAGATATCACTGATGTAACAAATTGCTTGTTGTACTCCTTCAGGGATGATGTCCATTGTAAATGGCTAATGGAAAACCAATACAGGGTCTGATGGTATTAATATAATAGTAACTAATTTCTGGGGTTGTTCATCACAGAATAGTTGCTGATAAGCCTGGGAGAGGTCAAAAACAGATAACTTACTTTCCTAGATAATTATGTACAAAGGTGATTAGGTTTCGGTAACAGATATAGATCCATATTGAGTACTGGATTGATCATTGCTTTATACCCACAACAAAGGGAAAGTTTTCCATCTTGTTGCAATAGAACTGTTACAATAAGGGCTTCGTACTCACTGTAATTTACAGGCTCCATTTTGCCCAATGACAGTAAACCGCCTAGTTCAGCTTAAAGGATAGTTCAAGAGGGAAGGTTACACACTGAAGTCTCCAAAAATTGTGTTTGGGATCTCTCTTCAAGTGCAGTTTATCCACATGTTGAGTCATTGTCCCCAAGTTGTCTGTGAAGATTTCTTTATATTTCTCTAGAAACAACTAAGCTTTACCATTGCTTGAAGTACACCAAACTTTAAGACAGTGCCTCGAGGTCCAGTAATTGGACTCTTTATTTTCCAACAATTTGTCAGGCAATCAAAACCACGTCTCAAAATGTAAAACCACACCCACACAATAAAAATTCTTAATGATAAGTGAACTGCAATCATAGATACTGCAATGCAGGTTCACAACGTATCAGTATTGATATAGCAAGTTTGACAGTACCATAGCTTTGATTTGGGAGGACCTTTCAAACTAATGCAATGGAAATGAAACCATGTAAAACATGAGTCACAAACAATAGAATCTTCCATATCATCATCAATTGGGTTCCTGCACCGACCACAATACCAAATAGGATGACTCTTGCCTAACAGGAGAAAATTATTTCCTACAGCTTTCAATGCATACATTTTCATCTAAATAGGAGCGAGAAATTGTCTCTGGGCAGACCTCAACATGGTCTTCATTAATAAGAGAACCTTTAATTCCAGAATCAGCAACATTGGCATTAACAAACCACTTCAAATTAACTAAGAAGTTTAATGATACTTATAATGTGTAATGAAGGACTTACTTTTTTCTTTTTCAGTGGGTATTTTCTTCTTAAAAGGTATGGTAGACCTACGAGAGTTAACTCACCACCCTTTGACCTTCCACAATTTTTTAGTCCTGGTGGAATCTTAAATGCAGACAAAACTGTATGTGTTACTATTGTCTTGCTTAAGTAAAAGCACTTCTTACCATTTAAGCATTCATTAGCATGAAAGCTGTCTGATCCATCATGTACATGTATCTCTCCAATTGTCTCTTAATGTTTTCTCCTACACACATTAGTTAGTACAGATAAAATTGAAAACTGTCCTTACCCATAACTACTTCCTGTATGTCTTCAGATCCATCTCCAGAAATTATTTTATCATCTTTGCAATCATTATCACATTTACTACCATCTACATACATGTACATGACTTTACAGTAAACACAAGCTACCCAAATACATACCAAAACAGAGTAATGCTCATCATACTGACTCATACCAACTTCAGAACCCAGTGAACAAATTTTCTGACACAAAGACATCATTTTGTGGAATTTCCGATGCTGAGACAAGACAGATTTAACTGATTTTAAAAAACACTGCTGATATACACAACAATTAAAAGATGACATGATTTATTTTTATTATGTACCTGGAAAGATGTGTCAAGACCAAATTCTCCTTTCTCTTCAAAGGTCTTCCTTAAGTAAGATATCTTCCAACACTCATCTATACTTTCCTGACAGAATAGCAGCAAATATTTAATTCTAGGAATTTCAAAATATGTTGACATGGAAGCCTGATACTTTTCCAGAACATACATTGACATTGCACAGCAGATATAGAGAGACTACCTTCTATTGATATGACTGTGTCTTCATGCAAGAAGTTCCACTTTTGTATGAAGAGACAATTGATTGTTAATAAAGGATAGAGTGTATGGTGTCACCAGCTGTGCATACTGTTCTTTAGGTGACTCAGTAGCTAGAGACTTTGCATGCTTCTTTACAAAGGCCATAAGTATAATGTGATCTCTTTCATTGCGCAAACAAAACAAAAGGAGAAAAAATTGATCAAAGAACATTAACAGATCAGTGTAGCATGAACAAACACTCTTAACTTTAGAGTTAACACATTTTAGTCTATTTGTACTTCATTCACCTAACGGGAAATTTGCTCCCTAGAAGCTCTGCACCCATTGTTGATGAATAGGATGCTAGCTTGTATTATAATAAGTAACAACAGACTTGTGTCCACACTGTAACAATTTTAGGTAGTTTTAATTGTATTCTGCCTCTGACTTTGAATAAGCTACCTTTTGACACAATTAAGGAACGGGGCTATGTTCACCAGAACATAAACCCATCTTTTTACAGGTGATTTTTCATCTGAAGCTTTGTAATGCGTGAAAAGTATTAGTTTTGCTTTTTCAAGAAAATCTTTGTCAAGATTACTATTGTACTTTTCCAAGCAAGATTGTGGATTTTGAACAATCCTACCATCTCAGAAATAGCTTTTCTTGTTTCCAGTGATGTAAGATAAAGTCCTACTATCTCACTTTGGCCATTACCATCCACAATAAGAATCAAATAAAGTGGCATCCGAAGTTCGTTCAACTTATATGTAGCATCAACCATTATGAGCTCAGGACATGCAGCATATGTGACTTTCATAATGTTATCATGAAAAAATAGCCCAGTGATTTCTTTCTCATCATTTGTGTACACTTCAACAGTAGATCCTAGTAAAAATAGTCATGGATGCACATTAACATCGTGTATTGAAATGCATACCATCAAATTGATGAATTGATGCACCTTTGTTTGGATAGCAGTGAAGTCACAACTTTTCCAGTCATATCAGACATATGTTGCTAAAGTAGCCTTTTATTGGCTTTCATTTTAAAGATTTTAGCGGTTTCTCCTCTTTCATCTTCATTCAATCTCCATTACTGTGGTAAACGATCATAAATAATCTATTCAAAATGATACATACATCATGGATAGCATCTGAGGGTAAATAGAATTACTTTGGTTACACAATAGTTATGATCCTCATTTGCAGGAGTCACTTTGAGAAACTGGTTATCATCTGTTAACAAAACTTAATTGCAGCTGCACATTGCTGCTTTATGGTCTAAATAGAGGAAGATAACAAGACTTACACAATGTCTTAAACTTGCCCTGCACTCACATTTGGTGAGATCTCAAATCATTCCCTTTGTTTTGTAGTCTTTCTCACCGAATGAACACGAGAGATTGATGCCATGATAGCATTGGTCCTCGTTTGCCCCTTCTACTCTCTTGAACACTCTTTATCCTGCAGCTTCTGGAGTCCCTGAATCTCTGTCTGTCTCTTCATACGTCTTTATTTTCGTTTTTAGCTCAGTATAAGATGCAAAAGTTTCACCACCAACAAACGACATTCCTTCACAAGTGGCAATGATTGCAGTGGGTGTGGTTTACTTTTGTGAGGCCTAGTTTGGTTTATCCAGACCAATAGCTACAAAATAACGGGTCTGGTTACCAAACTGCAAACACTGCCAACTTTGAATGAGTCACTAAATTTACCAAGCACCAACAAGTTTCAAAAGAGAGTATAATTCTATGAATCAACTATGTTTATAAATACAGAGAGTTTCTTGTCCTCCTCTACATCATTAGCTTGAAAGAACAGTCCCCTTTGCTTCTTGTAGCTAGAGAGTTACTCTTCCCTTTAATTAAACCAGTCTAGATGACCAAATATTGTAGATATCCTTGTTGGCAATGTGATAGCTATTACTCGTTCTTAATATAGATTACACAAGTCTTCTCAGATAACACGCACAATCTGAGTCCACCTACTGGAATTTTAATACATATTGCAGGTTAGCCTATCTATACCATTATTCGAATAACGGTATAGATAGGCTAACCTGCAATATGTATTAAAATTCCAGAAGACTTGTGTAATTCGAAATATTCATTAAATTAGAATTCTAATTTAATGAATATTTCGAATTTACAAATTACAAGACTAGGAGCTTAAAGTAAATGTTGCATATAAATATCTCCTCAAGTAGAAACTTTTAATATGTAATTGATTAAAAAAGGCTCCACCGTAACCCAGAGTAAGTAGGAGCCATTATGGAGGGTCAAACCCCAAGTAACCAGTGGCGTAGCTAGGGATGTGTGATTGGTAAGGCAAGGAGGGTGTGATTGGGTAATTCGGGTAATTAATTTCATAAGAAGCCGTGGCTACACGTCTTAATTAAAGAAAAGTATTATGCAACTACAATTCACGGTTACCACAACCACTACGGCTGAATTCTTCCACCACTTCTCCCAAAGATATGTTCTTTGATAAGTCTTTTTCAATGGACAAGATGGCAAGGTTAGACAGTCTATCATTTGAAATTGTGGATCTCAGGTATGTTTTTATCCTCTTAAGGGCTGAAAAACTCAGTTCACACTCTGCAGTACTAACTGGAATTGTCTGTGTAATTTGTAAGAGTTTCAATAGAGAAGGAAAAGCAGCCTTTTAACTGATAAACTTCATGGATAACATCACTAAGGCTAGTCATATCCTTGTCTTTGAGGGCTCTCTTTGCCAAGACTGTCTCCATCTCAATGGTATCTGCATCAAGACAATAAGCTTGTACCAATTTTGATTGAAGGAACGAAGTTTTCCCGAAAAATTTCTTGAGGGAAACGTTATGCCTCTTGGCCGAACAGGTGATAAAGCTGGGCCTTGTGCAACGTCGGGTGGTACCTGGCTCTCACATGACGTGGAAGGTGATGAAGAGGATGGTGAGCTGACACTGGGAGAACCCAGAGAAGAACATTCGCGAGTACTAGAAGATTGGGCTGATGGGCCTCGACATGTTGACTCACGTTGAGTAGGTGGGACATCCCCCACCCTTAGTTCTACTTAATTTATTACTAATTATATTATCATTAATTAGCATGAATACAATTAAATACAATATCGATTGCTAGCGGCTATGAAGCTATTGGTAGGGCCCGGCCCTACTTGGCCCGGGCTTGGCTACGCCACCGCAAGTAACTGAGATCCTTTTTAGGACTCTTCTATCATTACACAAGTTTCTTCCAAGTTTATCATCCAATTGGAATCCTTTGTCTTCTGTTACAGAAAAGTCATCCAATACAGTAGACATCTCAGGAGGCTAATCATTTCATTAAGCTAAAGAACTACTCATCGCCTCTTTAGTTGATATTGATCCAAAGAAAAATTGTTCTCTTATGTGAATGAGTTTCATAATTCCCTAATTAACGAGTTACATTATACACACCCTGTTATGTCAAATGTTAAGCTTGTATGTTTCATATGGTTGTCTCTCCTAAAACTCAAAAATATATTCATAATTAACCTCGCTGTGTGTGGATGCATAGCAAAGGTACTGTACTCTGTCAGTGTGTGTGTGTGTGTTTTCACTGCATGTTACCAGGCATTGTTTTTGAACTGCTATAACTTGCCAAGCGAAGCATTAGCAGCTACCAACATTGAGCAACGAATAGAAAAACGTGTGGACTTTACAACAGTAGTATCAAAAACATTGTCAAGGAAAAGGAAAGTTTAAAACTTGCATAAGAATTTTCAGGCTGCAGAGGTCAAGGTACCCTTTCTCGAAAAGTAAAAAACGTAATGTGGAAATTTTTTAAGTATGTTATAGACAACCTTAGAGGAATATGCATGAGCAAGACAGAAGGCCGTTGGTCAAAGCTATCGTCATAAAAGTTCTGAAAAGTGTTTTCAAAATTTTACATAGGCTTGATGCTAAGTAACGCATTCAGAAAACGTCTCAAAGCACTGAAAAAACTGGTACTAATAGATAATATATATTGATTTATATTTGTACTACAGGACGTTTCCAAAGAATGCCTCATCTTCAAGTTACAATAAATTTTATAAATGAAATATTGATAAATACGACCACACCTTCTATAATGTTAATAGATTTTCTTGCAATGCTACCTAGCAATATCATAGCTGGGCCTAAGCTGGCATAGCATTTATAAGTAAATTAGAAAATGCAGCAAGGTTCGGCACTTTAGTGCCTTTCATTTTTTGTTTAATGAGTTACAAGATACACAAACTGATATGTCCAAAATTAACCTTGCAATTATATTTTGTGGCAAGGTATGGACTCAGATTGTGAGAAAAGGTTAAACAATCTCAAGTTTGTCAGTTTCATATGAACTATTCATGATAGTTTATATATATGAGTGGTATAATGGAAGGATATTCCATCCTCCCAATGTACTCCTAGACCCTTGGGAGTAGCCTTAACAGCCCTGGTCCTACATATGTATATTGATTGTGCAGGTCCTTTTATTGTGAAGAATGTTTCTGATAATAATAGATGCCTATTCAAATGGCTAGACATTCACATGACAGATTTATTTACCTCTCCAATAACTTTTGAAATAATCTCTGATATAAGAGATTGTTTTAGAAATAACACATATCATACTTGTACATACTATACTTGTAGTAATATGTTCTATTATGCCATTTATAACTCATATATATGCTCATAATATAATATTTGTTGAATGTACTAAATTGTCATGACATGATATGAGCTACTAATAATAGTCATAAGAGAGAGAATAAACAACATGAACCTCCACTGATATTGACCACATGTTATGATAGTACTTGTTTATGTACAATGTATAGTATATTGTTAGTTATCTAGTATTAACTTTATATTTCTATTTTTTCAGTATGGGGCAACAGCATTACACTGTAGATCTAATGCTGAAATAGCAGAATTGCTAATTATAAATAAGTTCAATATACATGCACTAGATCAGGTTAGTGTTTAATATTGTAATTTAAACTTATTAGTACCTCATAATATGATTAAAATTTAGTACAAAGTTAAATTATGAGGATCTTATAAAACAAGTTACTTGTTTTAGTTTATAATATGTTTAGTGGTTGATATTGTCAAGTCTTTATATTTCAATGTTATTATGTTTGTGTTTGCCTGTTACATAATATCAACATGAAGACTACAACCCTTGTGCAATATACATTTTACAATAGACTACTCTATTTTACATTGTACTGTAATAATTAAGTAAAATAGTAATCACTAACTATAGTAACATTATAATTTTAAACAATCATAGGAATTATGAGAATATAATAAGTTCAAACTAATTTGGTAAAATCACACATGTTACTCTAAATAGTTTCGAACAAATCATTGCATACATGCATATTGCACTGGATGTATACCATACTTGGTATCCAGGAAGAACAATCATAAAAGTATATGATAACCAAATTTGTTAAAAATCATGTACAAAATGGCTGCATAGCAACCGCATATACACAATATTTTATTCAAACATTTCAGCACAACATGTGTAGTTTTGCCAAATAACATGACAAAAGTCATATTAAGTACATGTAAGTCCATCAGTATCAGTACAGTGGAACATTGGACTTATGAATAATGGAAACCTTATTTATAAGGACAAATAGTGTGGTCTGGAATGAATGTTCATTTAATACGCATTACTTGTTGACTCAAGAAATATGGAAACCTTTTCTATTATATATAATAAATGCTTTTTATGGGTGATAGTAGCAAAGAGTCATCAATTTTAATGTCCAGTTAATGAATAATATGATTTCATGTGTTTAATAATGGTTTAGTGAAATCACAAACTTATAGTCTAATAGATCTTTATATGTATTGATATTATATTATAAATAAATACATTCAACAACTTGTTGTCATCATTCTAACACTATATAAACAGAAGTCCTTAAAACACTCATGATTTTAAAGTTATGGAGATTACATTACAATATAAGTTTAGATTGTAAGTAATATGAAGTAATTAACATTAATTATAAAGAATAGAATACACGAATTTTCAAAGAAACAAGTACAGTATATGTTTAGATTATACATTTAGAATATAAAGAGTCTGTGTTGACAGGTAATTCTGACTAGTATGTTATTCCAAGTACTGTATATTCTGTGTGGGTGGAGTCAACAAATCCTGTTGTACAATGTTAGAATATTATGTAGCAGTTACTATAGTAACACAGCCAACTTATACAGAGTCCATGTTGACAAAGAAATGATATAACAATGCTTCTATATGTTAAGTTATGGTTTACAATACATGGCAGTGTTTTACACTTAGTCTATAAGCATGATGTACCAGTAGTTTGCAATGTATGCTGTACTATCTTCATGGTTGTCATCAGATAAAGCTAACTATGATACTCACTAAGTCATTAGTCTAGCCAATGTCATTGTTTGATGGTTGGTACATGTTGTTAATAGAGTTTTCTTACTTCCCTAATCAACAAAGTCTTTATATGATATAATTTCCTTAATTATTAATTTATTGATACTATTATATTGACAAGTACATACTGTGAATAATAAATGAACATACTTAAAACTGTCTGACAAATGAAATGTTGCCAATAACAACCAGCCATCGAAATAGGGCATTATATAGAATGTGATCTCTGATAATAAGATATGTAGTTTATATTGCTATCATGATAGTATATATTATTTGTTCATGTTTTCTACACAAAAAATCTTACCACATTAGTCCCAGCTTACTCCTTAATTAACTCAAGAATACATTTATGGCTTGTAGAGTACATCTGTTTGATTAATAAGTATTAATTTACTGATACAATAGAATACAGAACATAGACTTACATGATCTATTTTACATATAAGAGGTGTTTGAAGCTATAATAGTTGTGTTCTAATCATAAAACATGAAAATATGAATTTATCCACAATATGATATATCATCAAGTACAAGCAAGCATGTGTTATAAAAATTTGTTTCTTGTACACATTGTTCACATTTTTCTCTAAACTGAGCTTCCACTAAAATAACATTGTTTTGATAAATTTTATTATTATTATTATCAACAAGAATAAATCAAATAACAAACAAAATCAACAATCTACAACTTTTTATAATTTATGTTAATTATATCATATTACATAAGTTATTAATGTGTATTGGAATGTGATCTCATCTATTATTATAAAAGTATTAATTTTTGATGACTTACCTTTATATAGTGTTAAAATTATGACAACAAGTTCTTCAATGTATTTTTTAATAGTAAAATGTCAATACATTAAGCAAGTACAGCATAAATTTAGAATATAAAGAGTCTGTGTTGACTGGTCATGTGTCAAGTATGTTATTATGATTCCAAGTACTAGTTGGTTCTTTGTTACTGATAAGAAGTCCTATTTGTTAGTCTGTTCTAACTATATATATTTGTTTATTATTCACAATTGATATGATTTACTATTATTCTTGTGATATTAACAAATTATAACATATAGAAATCTCAAAATAACAAATTGAGAAAACACATTATAACATATACCAATTATCAGGCAATAAATGATACTGGGTAGACTTATAATGTAGCTGATGTATTTGACCTACATAATCAGATTTATTTAATAACAATAACCATCATCAGCATGGTAGTATATCATTCATTGGGAACTACTGGTCATATATCGACTAATATCTAGAAGCTTTGTTTTATTATGTTCATGTTTAATTGTACACATTATATGTGTTACTAGAATAATTGTTATGTTACTGTTCAAGATTACTTTAGATTGTGTCTTCTTGACTCTACGCACACAGAAATCTACTGGAGGGCTTTATATAGATTGTTTTCTTTATAATAATAAACATGAGACTATCTATTATCTATTCATGTGTTCCACTAATATCACATTAGTCTTAGCTATACTCTAGTTATATCATTATTACTGGACAACAACCATAATATCTTCATAGGATACTGATACTGGTTAAAAGATATGACAGTTTACATTATGGTAATAGCAATTATGGAGTTGACATTGTGGACTGAACCATTAATTGTAATAATGGGTTTTATCCAATAATGACACCTGTGATTGTTCCTAACACATAATATATAGTTAGATATAACCACATCCTTACCTTTAAATCTTAATTTCTAACAAGGATAGAGTGACTGGACATTTTTGTCACATTGTATTTATTTACATGAATTAACACAGTTATGTTAAAAATCCCAAACTAAAAATGTCTCAAAGTATGAAATAACATTTATGACAATACCTCAAGATTCCATGAACAAATCTTTGTGTACCTTTCACCTCTTCATATAGTCATATGTATATCAATTAAAACTATCAGTAATATTGTAAAGCAACTAAGTACTGACTGTTAATTGTTTAGATTAGTCTGTTATACTAGTAAACTTACAATTAACAACAAACTTGTATAGGATAAATTAAGCCTTTAATTCAGAGCCTTATTAAGTTATCACAAAGGTCCTATGTCATGTACAAACATTTTTTTTCCTTGTCAAAGACTATATAGCAAAACAACTAAAGTTCAGTTGTACATTGTTGTTGTGAGCTCTGGTATTGATCACAAGGCTGTATCATGACAAGTCATGTAGATAACTTGTCCTATTGCCTCATAGTCCATTTCAAGTGTCTTAGCTTGTGCAGACAACTCTGATATTGCATTCTTGACTATACTTTAACATTTACTTGTCAATTTAGTATTTTATATTATGATAAGTATATCATATGATGAATTAACACATACAGAAACAAACAAAGTCATATAACTTAAAGAATTTTATAACAAATTTTTAAAATTGTTTGTTTCCATTTTGTCTCTTCATTAGTTATATCTATGTCAATAACAATTATCAGTAATACTATAAAACAATTGAGTACTCAATGTTGATTGTTTAGATTAGTCTGTTATACTAACAAACTTACAATTAACAACAAACTTTAATAGGCATAATAGCACAAACATTATCATGATTACTACTGCTGACAACACATAGAGTATTAATCTCTCTATACAAATTAGTAAAACCATATTGATTTATTTTACTTATCCTTTGTAATATATCATTAGATGTAGTTGTATATTCAAAAGTCAATTGATCATAAATAGTGTCATATCTATTATGTAGGACAAAAGAACTCCTCTTCACTATGCGGCTTACTGGGGCTATTCTGAAATAGCTCATATACTTATTAAAGCTGGTGCATCACTGGATGTCATTGACAAAGTAAGTATTTCCATTATTTAAATATGTTGTTATTATTATACATGACTGTATTTTGTATGTAATATTGTTGTTAATACATGTAATTATGTAGATATTTGTGGTTTAATTATCTTCTTTAAGTTGTTATATGAACACTCCTGAAATAATATTAATTTAGTAATATAATAAACTAAAAACATGAAACACTCTATCAACTCTGATTATTAACTGTGCTTATGGTATAATCATTACTACTTCAGTTGTTTGTTAAGCTTAAGGCTCTTTACTCTAATAATATAAGTATTGGTAAGATCAAACAACTAATCATAAAGAGTTGTGTTCAGATACCTTTAGTGAATTTCATGGTTCTAACAATTATTCATATAGTAGACTATGTTATCGTTATTATATGATAGTGTGCTTTAACAATGCTGTGGACTTAGACACTGGTTGTCTTCTGGTATAATGAATTTTGTAGTTTCTAACTTCAACTTTCTGATAATCACAGAGACAGTAAGTGGTTTTGGGTTCTAAAAATGCAAAAAAAATCACTGAGAAGAAGATATACAAAATTAATTAAAAAGATAGTACAATGAGAACATACCACTTGAGCTTTATCTATTTGTTTATGTACATTCAACTACTACCTACTACTACAACATATAAGGTGCTAGTAATACCAGATATAAGCTACAAGTATATTAGCTAACATATCTCACAAAAAAAACAACATTTTGTATTTACTATAACCCTAGCACTTACTATAATTATAGTCAGTGTCATCATTATGTTTATTCCATGATATAAGTTAAATGATTTGACATTCTAGTGATAACATGGTGTATTCCCTACATTTTCATTTATTACATAATTATAGTAATGATTAATTTATAGCGCTACAATGTACAATGTCTTTATATACTATAACCTGTTTATTTATATTATCATAGTTAATACTATATATCAACTATGACTAATTAATATTAGAACATACTAACAAACAGGAGTATTCTGTTAATAATAAACAAAATAGGAGGTGTTTTATATATGTTACCTTTATAATAAGAAATGTACTTTGTATCACTATCATGGGAGTATTTATTACTTATTCATGTATTCAACACAATCATTGACATCATATTTGTCTTATATAACCACATTACCTCAATATCGCTCCATTACAACAATTATATCTTCATTATATACTGAGAGTAGTCACTATAATAATTCCAGTCATGTCTAGTAATCTGTTGGAGCTGTCCCAATTAAATATAATTTAATGAATATAATCACACCTCTTCCTCTAAACCTTAATCTTCAACTATGATAGTATGACTGGAAATTTAAAACATTTGCTAGACATTTTAAGAAAAAAGTCATTTTACTATTTGCTCACACTGTTACTAATCATATTGCAATTATCACACGCAGAAACAACTCAAAATCACACACAAAGAACAAAGTATCGTTTCTAAAACAAATGTATCAAAATTCTAGAGACAGATCTTTATCTGGTTTTGCCTCCTTGTTTACTCCTATCTGTGGTAATGACAACTAGTTATCAGTAAGAATGTAAAACAACTGAATACTAACTGTTGATTACTTAGATTAGTCTGTTAGAATAAGAAACATACTATCATCAACAACATTGTATTGAATGAGCTCTCCCTTTAGTTCATAGATTATTTAGGTGATCACAAAGGCTATACATCTTCTAAGAATATTTTTCCTTGTGAAAGATTTTATAACAAAACAAACTATAGTCCAGTTGTGTATTGCTGTAGTGTAAAATAAAGTGCTAATGTTCTTATAAGTTTGTATAAAGGGAAAGACTTAATTTTTAAGCAACAATCATTAGCAAATAAGCTATAATAAAAGAAATTATCTTTGATGTTCAAGGACCTAGATATTAAAACTATTGTAACATAATATAGACACATTTCTTCATTATGTTCATTCTGTTACATATATAATTTAATTGTTTGACACTCAAAGTAGCAACAAATAAAATATACCAGGATACTGTTATTACGTAGAGTATATACTCTGATAGTTTGCATTAAGAGAATATAATGTGCTTGTATCATAGAATTACCTAATAGCTAGTGAGTTCATTAAACTAACATAGTGACATATAAAGTATTTTTTTAAAGTAACCAAAATATTTGAGTCAGTATTGCCACAACCACAAGTTTTGTGTGCTCCTTTAGTTTTTATATGACATATCTTACAACATAAATTTTATATACAGTATACAATCAATGTACTTTACCTGTTATACTGTGAAACATAGATTGGAGATGTATTAATATTTGTAAGTCATATTACTTGAGACACTCCATTATGTAGTAATTGAAAATGGATTTAAAATATATGAAGAGGTCTAGCCATCAATATTATTACTTTTGTGTGAATGTTATGTAATCAAAATGTTTTTAAATGCATATATCAATGTAGTTAACTTATAACTTTTAAAGAAAAGACAATTTTAGTATAAGTATATGTGCATGTTAAATGATGCCTCAAAGATTGACAGGAGAAACAATCTTATATCTAAAAGAACATAAAGAGATGTGTATTAGATTGTTGTAATCATAAAGATCAAATACATCAGTACAATATATTTTGGTTGTACTTATATTAACTAATATTTTGACATGAATCTTATATACTGTATACAATCAGACCTACATATCCTTTTTGTGATGTATTACTTGTTCATAAAACCTCTACTGTAGGGTCGAACTATCTTTCATGCTAATAACAATACAGCTATATGTTATATATTTTAAATGAAATTGCAATGTCATACAAGCTGCAATGTCTAATAACGCAAGATCATCTAAATGATTGCACTAATAATTCTCTTTTCGCCAATGGTATTAGCTGTTGCTTTTACACTAAAGTTTCTGTTTAAACTACAGTTGTGTACTTATTTGTCATTGTAATGTAAATCAAAATTGTCTTAACACTTTGAATATATCCAGAATAGGAATACACCATTACTTGATGCTGTATGTCAAAGACACACTGAAATAGTTCAACTACTTGTACAAAATGGAGCAACCCTTGATGTTCTCAATAAGGTAACAATCTATACATATTAATGAATGTCTTCTGATATATATTTGTTCACCTAATAATATTTAATACAAATTATAATACAACACACCTTTATATATTTATACATTTTCTATAATATGGATTTCATTTTATCCTGTTGCTAACTGGTCACAGAATTCTATATATGCAATTGGCATTATTTTTTTCTAAAACAGCTGCAATGCAGTGTTTTTAATTATTTTTATCATAATTCTTAAGGATATGGTCAGTCAATTATTGCATTTCAGCATTAGGTCATATTAAATGTTTTTGTCAAATTATTTAAGACATAGTTTTATGAAAAAGTTACGTTAGAACAAGTATTTTCTTTGTGTTTCTATTATGCACGCACACATTTAATGAGACAAAATATGCTAGTAGTCGAAACTAGGTTATCGATTAGTTTAAGATAAAACTATTCTTTCATTTTTGTTTTCAATAATTCATTACAACAGTGTTAAATTATTTGATAAGAGTGAACAAGACAGGGGGCATTGTTTATAAGAATTTACAATTGTGCATGTTCTAAATAACTCACGTTTCTTAATATCAAGCAAAGTCTTTACCTCTTAAACTAAATCATATGAACATTTTAGTAGTATATGTGCTTGTCTATATCTATTTGTTAGATATTTAACCCATCGGGACTATATAGAAGAAAGCCTAATGTCCCACTTACTTGGGCTTCCTTAATTCTCAGTATAATGAATATCTCGACAAATATATGAACAACTTTGGTATGACACACGTACATTGGTCTTCATTTTAGTTCCTGAAAAACATAGTACCCAGATAACATTTTCATATCCATTTTAAAAGAGTTAGTCTTACTAGATGGCCTATTAAAAACTTAGTACAAACTTCCAAAGTAGCAAAATGTTAAACTAGTTGTATATGCAGATATTAGACAAGTAACTTGACTACACTTTAAGATTTACTTATCAGTTTTGTACTTTATATTAAGACAAGCATATCACATGATGAATTAACACAATCAGAAACAAAGTCATAAAACTTAAATAATATATATGGCAAATTTTCAAAATTGTTTGTTTCCCTTTTGTCTCTTCATTAAGTCAGATCTACGTAAATGGTAATTAACAATAATATTATAAAACAATTGAGTACTCACTATTGATTGTTTAAATTTTTTTGTTATACAAACAAACTTACAATAAACAGCAAACTTTAATACGCACAATAGGACAAACATTATCATGAATACTACTACTGCTGACAACACATAAAGAATTAACCTCTTTATACATATTAGTGAAATGATATTGAATTATTTCACCTATCCTTTCTAATATATCATTAGATGTAGTTGTATATTCTAAGGTTAATTGATCATTAATACCAACATATCTTTTATGTAGGTGAAGAGAACTCCTCTTCACATTGCTGCTTACTTGGGCTATTATGAAATAGCTCATACACTTATTAGAGCTGGTGCATCACTGGATGTCATTGACAAAGTAAATATTTCCATTATTTAAATATGCTGTTATTATTATACAAGACTGTATTTTGTATGTAATGTTGTTATTAATACATGTAATTATGTAGACATTTGTAGTTTAATCATCTCTTATAAGTAGTTATATGGACACTCCTAAAATAACTACACAGATGAAAGTGATTATTGTAGTAGCTATAATTAACACAAGATGACATAGTGCCTGCAAATGTACAGTGCTAGTTTACACCCTTTGAAGACAATGCCTACTTTAATTATATTATTTGGTTTGACAGAATACCTTGTGTTACAAGCTTAATACTCTTCATATAGATGTAGCTATCATAGGTGACATGAATCTCCTAAAAACATCAACATGTATCTTATGTCTCAAATTCAGCGACAATCATCTAATAAGCTGAATATCAGGAGAACTTTAACAGATTTTCTATCTATGGAACAAATTTATTTTGGTTGCAATAGATAAACAAGTAGTTCCTTAATTTATTATAAACATTTAAAGGTTAATGCAAGCAAGCTTTAATATTTACTGCCAGAAAAATTGACAGTATAGGCTGTGTCACAAATTTTTAACATCAGAATTTTCGTAATGATTATTGTTATCATGTATTTGTCACATCCACCAATTAAGGGATATAATTAAATATGTTTGCTAGTGTCAGATATTATAAGGAAATCATTGCTTCAGTGTGTAGTATAGTACTACTTATGTGTTTAGAATTGTGTATCTACATAACACATAATATAGATCATCACATGTTAGACAATTGTAATGATATGACTGAAAGAATATAAATGTTAGCATTATATCATTTTGGTGTATTCTCTACATTTTCATTTGTTACATAATTATAATAATGTTTATCTTATATTGATATAATGTACAATGTCTTTACATAATACAACCTGTTTATTTATACCAAAAGTTAATACTATATATCAATTTTGACTAATTAATGTTAGAACATACTAACAAACAGGAGTATTCCACTAATAACAACCAACATAGGAAGTGTTTTATATGATATTTTACCTTTATAATAAGAAATGTACTATATATTACTATCATAGGAGTATTTATTACTTATTCATGTTTTCTACATAATCATTGACATCATATTTGTCTTATGTATAACCAGATTACCTCAATCTCACTGCACTACAATAATTTTATCTTCATTATATTCTGATACTAATCATTATAATAATTCAAGTCATGTCTAGTAATCTGGAGCTGTCCCAAACCAATATGAGTTAGCTGAATATAACCACACCTCTCCCTCTAAACTTTAATTTTCAACACTGATAGTATGACTAGAAATTTAAATCATTTGCTAGGCATTTTTTAAAAAAAATTCATTGTACTATTTCCTCACACTGTCAATAATCACATATATATTGCAATTAACACATGCAGAAACAACTCAAAATCACAAAGCACAAAGGATTGTTTCTAAAAATAATGTATCAAAATTCTAGAGACAGATCTTTATCTGGTTTTGCCTCCTTGTTTACTCCTATCTGTGGTAATGACAACTAGTTATCAGTAAGAATGTAAAACAACTGAATACTAACTGTTGATTACTTAGATTAGTCTGTTAGAATAAGAAACATACTATCATCAACAACATTGTATTGAATGAGCTCTCCCTTTAGTTCATAGATTATTTAGGTGATCACAAAGGCTATACATCTTCTAAGAATATTTTTCCTTGTGAAAGATTTTATAACAAAACAAACTATAGTCCAGTTGTGTATTGCTGTAGTGTAAAATAAAGTGCTAATGTTCTTATAAGTTTGTATAAAGGGAAAGACTTAATTTTTAAGCAACAATCATTAGCAAATAAGCTATAATAAAAGAAATTATCTTTGATGTTCAAGGACCTAGATATTAAAACTATTGTAACATAATATAGACACTTTTCTTCATTATGTTCATTCTGTTACATATATAATTTAATTGTTTGACACTCAAAGTAGCAACAAATAAAATATACCAGGATACTGTTATTACGTAGAGTATATACTCTGATAGTTTGCATTAAGAGAATATAATGTGCTTGTATCATAGAAGTACCTGATTGCTAGTGAGTTTATTAAACTAACATAATGACATATCAATTATTTTTTTAAAAGTAACCAAAATATTTGAGTCAGTATTGCCACAACCAGAAGTTTGGTGTGCTCCTTTAGTTTTTATATGACATATCTTACTACATCAATTTTATATACAGTATACAATCAATGTACTTTACCTGTTATACTGTGAAACATAGATTGGAGATATATTAATATTTGTAAGTCATATTACTTGAGACACTCCATTATGTAGTAATTGAAAATGGATTTAAAATATATGAAGATGTCTAGCCATCAATATTATTACTTTTGTGTGAATGTTATGTAATCAAAATGTTTTTAAATACATATATCAATGTAGTTAACTTATAACTTTTAAAGAAAAGACAATTTTAGTATAAGTATATGTGCATGTTAAATGATGCTTCAAAGATTGACAGGACAAATAATCTTATATCTAGAAGAACATAAAGAGATGTGTATTAGATTGTTGTAATCATAAAGATCAAATACATCAAATATATTGGTTGTAATTATATTAGCTTATATTTTGACATGAATAGACAGGCAGGTCAGACCTACATATCCTTTTTGTATCTATACGTGCAAATCCTTAACAACACTCTTGTATCTCATTTGACTTCATTCCTTGCCACTATAAATATTGATTGTTTGATTTAACCAATATATAGTAATACAGATTACATATTTATATAGCAAATTATTTGATGCAAACTGAAAGTATATATCATATTGTTTTATTGCTATCATTATAATAGCTGTTTAGAATATGCTAAGAATGAAAATACTTTGCTGGTTATTTTACACTTATGCAACCTGTCTAACTATATATTGGTAAAATCAACCATTTCATTTTCACAGTGTGCAAAGATTATCATAAACTGCTTTACATTGTAAATCAAAAAATAGTAAGAAATCAAAACAATTATGTTTGATACTTTTAATAGAGAGTGTAATGACTTTTGTCAGGTAAAAAAAATGTTACAAAGGACTGAAGTTATTGATATTATATAGACTATGTGTGTATCTATATAAGAGGCCCTAAATAATAACATATAATATATTTTATTATTTACCAGGTAATAGTATTATCTCAAATTCTTCAAATTGCATGTTAGGTACCATTTTCATATTTAAGGTCACATATATATATTCATAATAGTCAACACTTTGTGTCAATGAGCAAATTAAAGTATAGAATAAAACTGCTGTTATGTGTTACTTGTTCATAAAAATTCTTCTGTAGGGTCTAACTATCTTTCATGCTAATAAATGTAGCTATATGTTAAAATTTTGTATTTACATTATTATATTGTAACAAAAAAGTGTAATTAGAATTATATTTACATTTATAGCGAAGACAAACTCCACTTCATCTTGCATTTAAGGAAAAGGAAATGGAAATAGTAAAGTTACTTTATCAATTTGGTGCTGACCTTACCATACCAGACAAAGTAAGTCATATATTGTAAGTATAATTAGAGTGTTGCTTTTAGAAAGGAAGATTACCTGCTGATATGGCTAAAGTGTCAACTCAAACCATTAGAGAATGCTTGTATTCAGGTTAGTTGAATTAAGTTGTATTAAAAACTAGTACTTCATTGTCAAAGGTGCTGGGCAGTGAATATGACTTTAGTGTTATTATTGTATATGAAAGTGATCATTGTTTAAAGTATCCATACACGACATTAATTTGTGTGACCATAAATTATTATGCCAAATATATACATCATATTTTGCAAAATAATATGAATTTTTACTTATAAAATTAATACACTTCATATATTTTTACATTATGAAAATAACCAATATGCACTATTTAGGTAGAAATTCCAAAATACATATTTTTATGGAATATATAGTTAGTAAAAATGAGCTATTATAATAGCACATTTATATTAATCATATATTGCACAACATAATGATAGGTACTTGATACAAAGATAATTTAATCAAATTGTATTGTATTAAATGTATCACAACATTTTTATTATGTTATTTCTCATTATTATTACATTCTCTTCTACAGAATCAGCTAAATCATTTGCACAAGCTTTAAGAGAAGGGTCTGTTATTGTAGAAATTATCAAGTTGGTACTAATGGGTCCTCCAGGTGTTGGCAAAACCTCTTTTCTGCACTTACTTTTCAATTGGCCAGCTCCAAAGTATCATAACAGCACAGCTATTGCTAGTAGACCTATCCGTGCAATTGAGCGTGTAGTTGGAGAAAAGCATGGAAGTATTTGGGAGAGAATGGAAGGAGTTGAATTATTGAGGAAAGTAATAGAAGCATTACCTAATTTTTTGGACTCTGAAGAAATTGATAACGAGTCTACTCCTAGCACCCCGTCTAGTGTGGATGAATGTCGCAATGTACCCACATCATTTATAGAAGCCCAACATACCGATCAACTACATATTGCTTCTGATGAGCCTATGACACATAAAATTGCCCATGGTGCCACTAATTTAGATCCCAAGTCTATTATTGATTCTAATGCTCCTTATTTCTCTGACCAAATACTTGATGTTTTGGCAAAAGGGAATACATCAAAAGGCTTGCATGCGTCAACATGGATACACGTCCTTGATAGCGGAGGTCAGCCTCAATTTGCTGATGTTTCACGGGCTTTTCTTCGTGGAAATTGCCTTAATGTTTTTGTCACAAAATTAAATGAGTTTCTGAGCGATAAGCCTAAGTTTCTGTACTCTGTCGATGGTCGAGTTGTACATCAGCCTATTTTTCTTCAGATGACAAATCTTCAGCTGATAGAATACTTTGTCCGCTCTATAGCATCAGCCAAGCACACAGTTGCCAAAGGTTTTAACAAAATTGATTTTAAGCCTCTTTTCTGCATTATTGGTACGAATTATGATCGTACACATGGAATGACTACTGTGTTCAAAGAATTAGAGCCACTGCATGAAAAAAATTCTCAGTTGCTACGGGTTCTACATGAGTTTCGTGATCACTTCATATTCTATAATGAATCAGAAGATGAATTAATTTTTCCTGTTGATAATACATGCAAAAGGAACAGGAAGGAAATCTCTGAAGATATCCGATCACGTATTACCAGTTACGAAAATGTTGCTGCTGAAATAGAAATACCAATTCGATGGTATGTCTTTGAATTACGTCTCAAAGAAGTGGCAGAGAAGGTAGATCATGGTATGGTCTCTCTTAACAGGTGTATAGAGATTGGTCAAGAGCTGAAAATGAAAGCTTTTGATACAACCCTCTGTGTTGAATATCTCAACTCCTTGTCTTTAGTTCTCTACTTTCCTGACGTAAATGATAATGTTATATTCACCAATCCCCAGTACCTAGTCAACTTAGTTACTAGCATTATTAGAGCTTCGTTTGTTGATCCTGTGAAATGTAAAATTTTCAAAGATTGTGCTCCCTACCCAGGTTGGAATCAACAGCTTCGACACAAAGGCATATTTGAAAGTAAATTGTTAGATGCTCTGGTGAATGTCCAATTTGTTGAGAGTTTGTTCACTAAGGATAACTTCCTTGAGTTACTGGCACATCTTTGCATTGTCAGTCCTTTAAAGAATCTAACAGATACGATGCCGACTTCATCAACGCAGCAGTATTTTATACCAGCAGTTCTTCCCAGTAGTCATATTACAAAGGAAGAAAAGAAACGTTTTATGAAAACATGCCAGCCAATGGTGCTTCAATTTGAAAACAAAGTTGTACCTCAGGTAAGTTATGTCATACTTGTTAGTCATAACTCTACAATATTGTTATCTTATAGGGTGTTTTCCCTGCTACTGTAGTTGCTTTATTAAATAGGAAGAGTCCTCCAACTTTTACATTAGATGATTCATCACCAAAATCCTCAAATCAACTACGCTATGGAGTGAAATTACTATCTAATGATTTAAAGGGGTTAATTTTGCTGGTTGATTCACTTTCTTGGATGGAGGTCTACTTTACTGGAATTCCTAGCAGTAATTGTAGTGTCATACGTCATACAATAGACGAAGCTGTATCATCCTGTGCTAATCCCCTGTCTAATGAGCCTTCTGCTCTCAAGTTTACAGTTAGTCTGTTGTGTACACATCCTGATCACATGACAGATTTAAGTATACAGCCACATCCAGCAGAGTTAATTTATTCTAAATATGTTCAGTGCACATTAATGAGAAATTTAGAGCCTCTACCACTTGATACAGAGAAAGAAGGACATTGGTTTACTGGATACAAAGGTATGATCTGCTAAGTACATGTATCTCATTTGTTACTTTAATTATAGATCAAACATCAGCTCATCAAATCCAAGTGGTTCAAGTCCCTCCCATTTTGGATACACATGGTATGAGCAATGTTTACAAATGATATCTTGTATACATAATAACTCTATTAGGATAGCAATATAAACAACTCAGAGAATATTATTTGAAATAATGTATTATAATTGCTATTATACATATTACATTGATTTGTAATTTTAATATATAGACACTCAAGGCTCTAATTCTAGTACAAATTCTGAGATGATGAGTGGCATTCCAATTACTTTAGGTATGCTATATATATAAATAATATATATATATATATATATATATATATATATATATACATATATATATATATATATATATATATACTGTTCTATCATTGTATTTTGTAAAAAATATAATGTATTACCTTTCAATTTTCAATGACATGTGATTCATTCACATGCTAAGTCATAACTGGAATATGTACTTGTGTTCTCTTAATAGTTATATACAATAGATATTATTTTTAATATTAAAGTACTTTGTAAAATTAAACTGAATCATTGACTGCAGAGCTATGCACAACTCTATTAACAAATTTTATAAAAATTTGATGAAGCTTTTAACTACTATGCTTATCAACCTTTAGTATTTTGTGTTCATATGAATCTTTGTCAACTATCTTGCTGTCTTGTCTCCATACAATCTTAGGATCACAGTAAATAAATTAGCTCAGACAGATAACATGTGACATTATGTATATAAGTACTTGTTGTTAAATGTTGTATTCATCACCAATCTGTCATCAATTTATGTATATATATTTACTTTAACTGCAATTATAATTTCTGTACATTTACAACTAACAGACCAAATTACATGTGTTTAAAAGGACTCATAGCAATGATGTGAATTAGTCTTAGTTATTGTCATTCCTTAGTCTCATTGCATAATGTATATATAAATGACATATTGATGGATAAGCATTATAAATGGAAGATCAAATGTTCTAGTACAAACACTTTTACAGAGGCAATACTTAATAATAATTTATATTCATTGACTTAATTAAGAGACCTTCAATCAAGCCAACCAACCTGTGTTTCCTTAGTTTCTAGAAAAATAAATATATTTTTGACACTAACATTGCACTATATTTCATACTTCAATAACGTTTTATCATTTTTTTCTTAATTATAGCTTCAAAACCTGAAAAACATATATTACTAAGGTTACTTTTTTCAATCAATGGCAAGTGGCAAGAGATTGGTGATCTACTGGGAGTAGATCCAGACACCATTGATAGTTTGTCCACTTCCACATTTTCAAATCAAGTCAAGATGTCAAAAATGTTACAAAGCTGGTTGGATAATGAACCAACTCCTGCTTCATGGGGCAATATTCTTGATATCATAGAGGGACCTCTTCAGAAGAAAGCTCTTGCCATTGAAATTTGTCAAAAACTTAAAATAAGTAAGCAGTTTACTTGACAGTAGCTAATGTAAACCATGAATTTAATAAAATTGGTCACTGTTACATGTTCATCTTTTCTCATGTTCGTACCACAAGTATAAGGATTGTTGTTAATTAATTGTTATAAAGAAGTGTTCAAAACTTGTATATATTTTGTCATTATCTTGTTTCTGTCTTCACAGGTGAAGGGACTACACCTCCTACATCTTAAAGAAATATATCTCTGACCTGAGGTAAAGACATTATTTAGAATTGCTAGTGAAATTCTCTCTCCAATGAATAGAATGTTCCATATAGTCCAACTTGGAACTAGTACATGTATTAGGTCTAAGTTGTATTTGTATGTAATGGACATGAACTGTAATATGAAGTAATTTGTATAGTCATATCATAATCATCTTTAATTGGTTAGCCTTTGGTACAAAATTGCAGCTAGTTAATTGAATATGGCTCAGTCATATTTCATTTATTTTGTAAATTATTTTGATGAAAACAATAGCTATTGTTTTCAACTAACATGCTATAAAAATTAATGTCTATTATTATACATATGCAGTAATATTCCAATCAATATAAAATATAGTCAACTTACACATACTTTGTCTATAATCTGTATTTTAACATGTCTCTGTCTTTTCTTTAGATGACAGATAATTCTACTTTCCTTAGCATCAGTAACATTATTAATGATTATTAGACATTCTTTACTAAAACTTTTTGTGATAACATTAATTTTTCTATATACTTTTTTTTGGTGTATTTTCACATTATTTTTTTATTTAGCTATTTGACTTTCTTTAAAACGTAGTTTAAAATTGAAACTAGTAAATGATTCAATGAAACCACGATATTAGCATTTTACAATAATTATTTTATCTGACAGAGTTTTGAAACATATTCTAAAAGTGGACAGAATCATAAGATAAAAAATTATCAAATACTTATAGTAAAACTGTAGTATGGTATACACATTCACTTCATGACAATTCAATCAAGGAGACTTCCTGCTTTGACTGTACATCTTTGAAAGTAGCATATCATAGTACATTTTAACTTTCATCGTTTATTAGTGTTTATAATAAAGCAACTTGTCTGGACCTGATGAAATAGAATCAGAGCTGCAAAGCACCAATCCAGCATGCCATCATCAAAGATGATCTTATAGCGCTTGTTAAATTTATCTAATTCTTTGGTATTTTATGTATATATATAAATGTGTCAGTATATATACTTAATAATTCAATTTTTGGAAAGAAGCAAACGTGGAATTCCTGATGAGCATTGCCACATTCTTTCTATAGATAAATATTTAACAATGACTACTACTTCGAAGATTACGATTACTCTAGGGAGTTCATTAACTTCTTACTATTTCTGATTTTACTTTCATTTACTGACAATTTAAAAATCAAGTAAAATAATTCAAGGTTATATAGACACCTCAGAACACAACATCACACAGTGATGTTTACAATACTGGGCAGTGGTATTGTTGAGGCTCCAGAAGAGACTATAGAAGATGGACGATGCATTAATGAAGATATATCTCTTTGTAATAGAAACTAAGCAACATCCAACAGATCTAGATAAAGCAGTAACTAATGATGTACAAGTCAAAACAGACACATATTGTACAATTACTACACTTTGTTTAGTTATGGAACATGATACACTCTTTTGGAGAGGGATAGAGTGAGTGCTACTACTCTATCACAAAGAGAGAGTCCTCTGTATTCAGTTGTTGACATTGACTTCTAGTAGAATTGTAATGGTGAAAAGAGAATGCACTGGTATTAGGACCATTCTATAGGAATCATATCCACATCTAATGTTAAAAAAGTAAGCAATTTTCTCCTTTTAAATTGTATCTACTGCTCTCCCATCTAGTGTAACCTTGACAACAATAGTAATAGATTGACTAACTTTCTTGTATTGCAATGTCAGCACATTCATCAACAACATCTACTGTAATTATGGTATGACTGAATAGTTTGTGTTATTGTATCAGATAAAGGAGAAACAAAACAAAGAACACAGTTCATGAATCAAGATCTACAAAATGGTTGACTCTTACAATAAGACACCATTGACTCTAGTCAGACAATCCCTACATATGAACTACTGGCAGTAACTCATCATATAACTATATTGTTGCTAATTTTTGGTATTATATTTGGTTGTTGTTGGAATAGTGTAATTGTTCAGAAAAGGGAGAAGCTGTGATTGTTACTGTATAGTTATCCAATCAGATTATGAGAAAAGTTCTGATTTTCGAGATTAAATCAAGTCACGTGCAGTCCTTAGAAAAACCTTAAGTAGCATGTTTTTTCATAATATTTTTAAAGTTTGTGATTTAGAAAATGACAGACACTTGTAACTATTTTAAGAAGATGTATGCATTCACACAGTGGTACATTAATGTGCTATTTAATTAGAATATTCGTAGAGAAATTGAGAATAGCATGTGTTTTAGTAGACAGATAGAGTAGACGAAACTGGATCTTTCCAATAATGTGCCACCATAGATAATATAAAATATTTACAATGCAATCTGTCTTCAGAATTGACTATATAATGGTTTTATAGCAGGCCATGACATATATATTTATCTACATTTTCAGCAAAAATTCTCATAAAACTATATTTTACTTGTAGTTCCATCATTTTGCAATATCCTTCTAGCTTTCATATTATATAGTAGAATAAATTGAGATAGTGTGTTTTTAATGACTGCAGTTAGCATAGCATTAATACCAGGACAATGATATACATATTTAATTAAAAGAGCTAATTTGTTCTTCGTTATAACCTAGAAACATTCTAACACTTACTATCATCATAATAAATATTGAAAGGTACATCACTGCTTTGTTAGGAGTTTTATTGGCTTTTTAGAGGAAAATTTCTCACTAGTTCCTTCTAATGTCACTGTATCATTTGCATATAAAAATGATATATCTGAAAACCTACCACAATCCTAAAGCAAACTTTAAGTCTGTTATCAAAATGTAAACTTTTGAAGCAATAATTCATTGACAAAATTGCCAAGGTCTTTGTAAATGCAATAAAGATGTTGTAGATGTAGACTTTGGTGTTGGGAAATCCTGGAAGCAGTCTACATGAGTAATTACTAGATAAAATCAATAAGTGGTATCTGATGGATACCTAGACACTACAAAATCAAAACAACAATATAGCCAAAAGAATTTATGAAACTAAAACTATTGAATCCTGTGTATGTAACTGTATTTACTATCATCAATGGAGTTTTGATTACATCAAGAATTAATTAAATACTTTCAAGGAAATGCAATGTGATAACAAATTAAACATTAAATGAATATATAAAAATATTAACTTAATAGTTAACAGTATATTGCCCCATGTATACAAGAAGAGTGTAACACAAAGAATTGATAAGAGAAAATTAAATTTTACATAACTTTATAACATAAATTATTGTGTCACCAAACAAAATATGTATATACCTCATTAGTACATGTATTGTATAACAAACAATGTATATTACATGTTGTAATACACATATTGTTTATATGATTCATTACTACCAGTCACAAAAGTGGATTTAAATGAGATAGAACTTTAGCAACAGACATGACTTTTTGTGTGATATGTGATATAACTGATCTCATCTATCCTTGATTTGTAATTACATAACTGCTTTTTCATACAGTCATTGTAATGTTTGTTTGATGATTTAAGTTTTCTAAGTATGTTATTCAAGTGTTTTTATAATATAAAAATATATAATGGTAATAGTATGCTGTTATATAACTGAATATAATTAGTGATTACAACATAAGAAATATAATCATCAAAAATAGAAGCAATAATGGGGTTCCCTGCAGTGGGGTAATTTTTGCCATGTACTAGTTTACTATTGTTTACACATAATACATATAAATATATTTTACATATATTTACATCTAAGTTTATGCAACAATTTTTGTATAAAAGATCTTACTGGAGTATCAAATGGCCATTTTATAATGAAAGTTTCAGTGAAATTATGTCTGGAAGAACGTTTGAACAGTTGATAAAGTTTTTCTATCTCAGTGATGCAGAGAAGCAGCCCAATCGTACCAAGGATGACTATGATAAGATTTACAAGATAAGACAACTCTTTGCTTTAGTAGTAAAGGGCGTTCCAATCCTTGTACATCCCTAATCAGGTAATATCTGCTGATGATAGCATAATAGGATATAAGGACAGGCTTTCATGGATTCAGTATATGCCTAATAAAACCACAAAATGGGGTATCAAAGCATAGGTATTAGCTGATGCCAAAAATAGTTATGTGTACAATTTCAAGTTATATACAGGTACATCTATACCTTACTATGAACAATAATACTGATGTTACTAGGGAAAGAATAAGATGGTTCAGTTAAGAAAGGCATTGGTCACTGTGTAGTCATGAAACTAGTATCACCTCTCTCTAACATAGGTTACAGAGTGTACATTGATAAATACTACTCATCACCTACCCCTTTCTTGGACCTAAAACAGAAATGCGTTGAGGCTTGTAGGAGAGTAAGAAGGATAGAAAGGGACTTATGAGGTCAGCTGCAGTCACACATATTATGATAGCACTCAAGATTAGAAACTTCTTATATTCAGTACTAGTGGTTGTGTTGTAGTGGTTAAAGTGAAGTAGGAATACACAGCAATATACAAGTATGTATAAACTAACTATAGGATTAGGATCATTATCAAGTAAGGTACTTGCTAAGGATCCAGCTATGATTTTAAATATGTTATATCAAACACTAAATAAATTAATTATAATGTCAATTAATCAAATTGGCAATAGGAAAGATTATTGAAAGCATAAAAAATTAATAAAGTAAAGAGAATGAAAGAATTATAAACTGATACATCAAAATAAAAGATTGATTGAAAAATTAGAAAAAGATTTTGCATTTAATGACACAAATAAATAACTTGCTGTGTAAATTGGAATCATTGATTTTAAGTTAATGATATTCTCATAGCTAATAATAATTCTACAACAAATCTGGAGAAAATAAAGAGAGAGAGAGAGTAAAGTAGTACACTAACAAACTATTATCACTACTTAAAGTAGTAATATTCATTTTTTTTAATATTCACCAACCAAAAATTTCATTTTTATTCGCCAAATTAACGTTTCAACAGTTAGTTCAACTGTTATCATCAGTGGCTACATAAAAAATACACAATGAAAAACAGTCCTGTTTATACTTTTCATTCAGGTTCAAAGGTTAATGTCTTCCA
>OY848918.1:18051262-18098703 GCA_963693285.1 Xestospongia muta
TTTCATTCTGGTAAACTGTGTGTTATAATTGTTTGAGTCATGAAATTTCTTGTGTTATTCTATCTATGACCTTGTCTTCTCTCTCTCTCTCATGCTTAGAGTCAGCCTGAACAGATGACATCTATTAGCAGCTGCACTGACAGTATTTTAATTTGTGGGTGTGGTTTACAAAGACAACATTGTCTATTTTCCATACAAGGTAAAGTCTGATCTTTGTTTTAGTAGTATAATTATTATATGTAACATTTTCATTCTGGTAAATTGTGTATTCTTCTAATTGTTGCAGTCATGAGATTTCTTTTATGTTATTCTATCCATGACTTTGTATTTTCCCTCCTCTCTCTCTCTTTCTCACTCATGCTTAGAGTCATCCTGAATAGATGACATCTATTCACAGCTGGACTGACAGTATTATATCTTGTGAGTGTGGTTTACAAGGACAACGTTGTCTATTTTCTGTATAAGGTAAAGTTTGATCAGTGTTTTAGTAGTATTATTATATGTAGAGGTAATGATTTCATTCTGGTAAACTGTGTGTTATAATTGTTTGGGTCATGAAATTTCTTGTCTTATTCTATCCATGACTTTTTATTGTCTCTCTCTTTCTCTCTTTCTCTCTCTTTCTCTCGCGTTTTTAGAGTCATCCTGAACAAATGACATCAATTACCATTATACATTGTGGGTGTGGTTTATAAGGCACAACAATGTCTATTTTCTATATCAGATAAATTCTGATCTTTGTTGTAGTAATATTATTATTATATGTAAGGATAATGATCTGTTCTACTTTACTGTCTCTGTTTTGTCTTCTAAGATTTGTTTATAATCATTACTAGCTATTATAATATTATTGATTGACTCGTAACTCTATCAAATATGGTATTAATGACAAATCATACTAAAATATATCATAGACCTCTGAATAGAAAGTACAATATATTGTTTTATAGTTTTTAGTTTTCACTTTTTACAAATATCACAATCATAATAGGTTTGATATCAAATTTTTACATTGATGTACACAAAGATCATACAGCTAGTACTGACAAGGAGCTAACACTTGATTACTTTAATTTTGAGGAATTGTTAACATCATTACAATTAGCTACATTGTCAACTAATGAATGTTGTTGAAATTGATTAACAAGTTAAGCTATCAAGTTTGATTACACTATCTACATATCCCTAACAATGCAAAGCCTTGCATCACATCACTTTGTGTATGTATATCAACTTATGAACACAGTACATGCACAACACATGAATGTGATGTGTCACAATGTAAGGATAGAATTGATTTCTATCTTGTTGTTTCTAGCAGTGCATTCAAGTCAATCATATTTCAATTAACATGTGTTCACACATACCAATGTGTTTTATGGCAGACGAGAAACTTATTGAGGCTGTTTGTTGTTTTCATTGCTTGTAACAAGTATCTAGCCAAAGCTACAAGGATCCAAGACCAAGAGAAAACACATAAAAATAAGTGGCTAACCAGGTAACTGAAACTGAAATTCTCCTTGTTGGAGACATTGAATAAATATAGGACACACCCACCTTGTTCTTTATTTCTATTGACTTCTTCATTATCTGTAAAGCAAAGCAAGCAGTAACACTTCAGTCTCCATTTTGCACTAATTGACTTTATAATAACGAGGCGGGTTTTTAGTTGACACGAGTATGCTTGTTTATTTGAACAATATTGGCACTACACTATGCTACATGACACGATGCCAAGAATGTAACTTGGTGCATATACAAGTGTATTTTTGTGTACCCACCTTAACTGTTACATTATTCTCTTCATCATCAATTCATTATGAGTGTTTTATTCTACAGGAAGGTATAATGCACTAGTGATACTACTGATACTAAGAAAGTAGTAGTTCTTTTAAGATATATACAATTTATAAGGGTATTGTAATCCTTTTATCTACTTCATCTATCTATGTGTATATTAGTGCTTGTTACTATATGTATATTTGTGACCATTAATACAAAAATGGTACCTAATGTGTAAACAAATTTTGAACAAACACTTCTATAGAATTATTGTTTATTTTGTATTTATCATTTCCAGTAAGACAATGTAATCATAAAGATCAATAATTGAGCTTGTTACCTACTGAATTTGAATAACTTCCTATTCAAGATGGCTGCATCGTAACAATTTGTATGCAAGTACTTGTTTGAAATTTGTTTGCATGTAAGATACCATTTTGATATTTGTTGCTACAGTTTTATAATCAATCCATAATTCTTTTATTCGTTTTTTTGTCCATTTTTTTGTTGTTAACACTTTTATCTATCCTTTTATCTATTAGGTCCAGTACTCAAGATACAACTCACAACATAATGAAGTAATAACCTGTTCATTTTGTGATCAATACATACCTAAGTTATGATAAACTGGACTTTTTAAAATACATAAGAACCTACATGTACTTACAATACATTTATATATTTACATGTTCATGAAATGATATAGTAATAAAAGAAAGTAAATGTATTATATGTACCATATATTATAATGACCAGTGTTCATAATGGAATCATAAAATTGATTGATGTCCTTGATGATTAAGAAATCATCCATAACTTCAGTCTTGTGGTCTACTATGAAATAGAATCCCAGGAACCTTAGAATGTCATTTGGGTAAAGGGTACTCTATCTGTGCAACTTTTTTTGATCTAACTAAAGCATTTGACTCAGTTTTACATTAACCCCTTCTTGATGTACTTTTTTCACTTGACATTATTCATCATTCATGGTTTGGCTTCAAAGCTATCTCACACTACGATCTCAGCAGGTTGCTGTTGATGTCTGTTCCTCTTCTAAATCTACCATCTTATCTGGCGTTCCTCAAATCCAAGTCAAATCCAAACACCTTATATTGTTATCACTCAAAAACAAAATACATGTTCATTTGCAGGAAGACTTCTACATCCTTTGCTACTCTTCCTTTACTTTTCCTTGATGGATCACCTCCAAATTAGTCTCTTCATTTAAGTACCTAGGTGTTACTCTAACCTCTAACCTCTCCTGGTCTACTCACATCAATGAAACCTGTTCTAAGGCCAACAAACTGCTTGGCTAAAACTATCGTCAATTTTACCATAACTCTTCTTCTGTTCTTATTAAATTGTACTTGACATTAATCCTCCCCATCCTTATGTACAGCTCCTTTGTTTGGATCCATGTTCCATTTCTAGCATCAACAAATTGGAAAAAATTCAACATTTTGTCCTAAAACTCTGCAGTCAAAATTGGACCTCTGATTATCCTCTACTTCTAAAACTCTTCAATCTTCCTTCTCTATCCTCCCATAGAACAACATCCAAACTTGTCCTTTTATACAAGTTCATTATTAGTAAGCTCTACATTCCTGCTGGCTCTTTTTCATTTCAAAGTCAGTCCTTTTACAATTTATCTTGTTCCCACCCTTTAAACCTGAATCTGCCCTTCTCCAGATCTTCTACTACCCTCAACTTCTTCCTTACCAGTGCTTTCTCCCTGTGGAATTCCCTTCCCTCATCATTCAATGATCTCAACTCTGCAAGGCAGTTCAAGCAAAATATTTCTTATTTACTTTAGAATTATCAGGAATATGGCAACATATTGTTCATATTTATCATTCATTCACCTGTTAACATCATCACTTATCATAAATCCTTCACTTCCTATTTTATTTTATTCTATTGTTTTTGATGCTCTTTATATTAGCTTTGCTATTGAGTGTCTTTTGTGTTTTAATTTAAAAAAATAGCTTGTCCTGATAAAAAAGAGTTAGATCATCTCAAGGAGAACAATACAGTTGATGATATAGCTGTGTTGTTATGTTTTGTAGCTATGACAACGTGAAGGTTTTTGAGTTGGTAGTGAGATGAATTAAGTATCTATTGTCATTATCCCAAGACTAGATATCACTTGTTGTAGTTAGTTCAATGACATTATTAGTATAAGTACTAGACTAATGTAAATACATATAGAATTATGTAATGGCATTTGTAAACAATCAGAAGCTCTGTTTACATAGTACATATATGGTACATGAGTTTGTAAACCTAATGGTACAATTGAGTGTAAACTGGTTATCAAATTTGTTAACTTGGCATACAGACTGTGTAAACTAGTTGAAAATAGAGTAAATTACAATCCTTATACACTAGCATTGTTAATACCACATAAACAATCCTTTCAATTGAGAGAGTAGATGACTGCTTCTTTGTTTAGATGAGCTTTTGGAACAAGTTTATGATAACCTATAACAAAATAGTGACCTTTATATTATAAAGTATATTGCAATAACTATTTACAAAAGTTATAGATAGCCTTTAAATAAAATCTGTACCATTGTTAGTAATAACAACAAGAGGTTCTTTCATATGAAAATAAGTACATGTAATTATATAATAGTAATGAGTGTAATATAATGATTATCAATAAACTGATGTACACTAATAGGGAGTTGTAAAATTGTGACATGTAGAGAAAGAAGTAGGTGTGACATTAAACAATTGACATATGTCTTATTATTAGCAAGTAGATGAATGATAAATAGATTTGTTTAATTTAAATGTCTTTTTCTGTCTGTGCCATAGATTTGTTGGCAGTCAAATTGGAACATTTGGCAGCAATGTGGATAATTATTGAACTCAACTTCTTGTAATATTCCCTTTTTCATTTTTTATTGAAGTTCTTAGTTGTTTTCTTGAGCTTTAGTTTATTTCCATTGAAAAAGAAACATGTTATATTAACATAAATTGTTAATATAATAAACTATTTAATAATAATTTATTATGTTCAATTTTATATGCTATAACAAGCACATTATTTTAAGTTAACATAAAATATTGTTTCATGTTATAATTGCCAGTTTGCATGTTTTCACTGTAAGAAGTAACTTGTTATATTAACATAAATTGTTAAAGCAGCAAACTATTATAATGACACTAATGTGTTACAGTGACCTTTATAATTTATAACAAAAGAATATTTGTTGAATTGACACAAAATGTTAAATTGAGAAATACAATTGTAAATTCATGTCATATTAACATATTTTGTTAATGTTACAAACTATAATAATAACAATAATTTGTTATTTTCACTTTAATATGCTATAACTAATGCATTGTTTCAATTTAACAAAAAATAATGTTTCAGGCTATAAATGTCAATTTGCATGTTTTACTGTCTTAGCTTAAAGGAGTCATGTCATTGAATAATACACCTAGATCAGCAAGGACTTGCACTGATGAACATTTCATTTAAATAATGGTTATTTAGTACAAATCTCTCAAAGGTATCACTGGAAGGCATATATAAAATACTGGATCATCAAGAGGATTTAACATTTTTAAATAAAGAATAGAAATGCAATAAAGGATTGTTATATAAAATTATCACCACATTACCAAACCATAAAATAGACATGAATTAATATAACTTCAAACAGCAATGTATAGTTGTCCATCACCAATATAGATATGAGAACAAAATGTGTATTTATTGCAAAGTGAAGATAGCATTACAAGAAAATAAGAATGAGAAATTTGATAAGCAAGTAAATGGTTGTTAATACCTACTGTTCTATACTTTACAACTTCAAAAAGTACAACAGTTTACTAACTTTACTACAAGAATATCCCTAATTTTTACAAATTCAGGTGTATTGTTGTCCTGCCATCTACAGTGAATAAAATCATTGTGAAAAATTTTGTTCCGGAAATACTAACCATTTTGGCCTAAATTGTGAGGAATTGAGTGTTACTTCTATTTAACTAAATTTGCAATAATTATTAATCAAAAGCAAAATTGTGAGGAATTGAGTGTTACTTCTATTTAACTAAATTTGCAATAATTATTAATCAAAAGCAAAGTGTGTTTTGACTATAACTTCTAACTAATTAAAACTAGTTAAGTATATATGTTCACTTTTATTTGGCTAAATGGAACAAAAAGTACATGTAAAACTTACCTAGAGATAAATAAATAAGAATGTTGACTTTTCAACAAAGAAAGAATATTCTCACATAATGGATCTTCAGATAAATGAACTGAACTCTTAGCTTTACCTGTGTAAACAACACAATGAATGCTATATAGGAATCACTTAGTTATAAGAAAATTGAAGTAGGCTGAAAAAGTTTGTTTGTGTATATCAAACACATTACTGAAACAGAGTACAGATGCATGCAACAGAGTAAAGATTGAACTGTTGGGATATGTAAAAAATGTCATGTTCTTTAAAATACTCTTCATTTGCCCATTATTCCCATGCCCTTTTCAGAGCTGAGTTTTGAGTTAAATGAATTGCACGCGTCAAAGATACCTTTGACCTTGCCATGTTTGACTTAGGTTTAGTTTACTATGATATTTGAGTTGATTGCAAGGTAGGTAGGTAGAATGTCACGGAAACAGCAGATAAGACTTTGTATAAGGGTCTGCATTGCTTCAATTGAGTGTGTTTGATTGTGTACAAGTGTATTGTCTTGTGAATGCCTTATACCTGACTATGTTAACAGGTATGATGATGTAGAAATAAATGATTGTTAAGTGTGTGAAACAATTTGTTCAACTAACAAAGGATAAATTTTCTTATACTTTTTGAGCATATGATACTTCTTAAAACATGGATGTATACATAGATCAATATCACATAATGTCACATTTGATGTTGGTTTGTTTTCTGTTATTAGATTGTCTTCCACTGCATACTTTACAGTCCCTTTCTAAGCTGAGGAGTGGGAAAATAAACCACTCACTTATAACAAATTTGTATGCAGAGTAAGACATTTTCACTGCATTCTTATGTTAACAGTATAAACAGCTATATATAACAGGAGAAATAACTCACTACTTTGTGATGTACAGGTTATAGAAAGCACCAACACTACACATCAGTGTGGGTAGATAATTATTTGCGGTATGAACAGCTAGAATACATGTTCTACTTATAGGCCTTTCCAATTAAATCACAAAGTTATAAGTTAAGTTATTTTATTTAAATCAGGTCAACTAATAACACAAAATGCAAAATAATTATATTATTTCTAAAATGTTGAAGAAAAAATCTCATTTCTAAATTTATTGTCTTTTTCTATAGCTAAACAATGTAAAGGGGAAGTATGAGTCCAATATGTATTACAAAAGAAAAAAAAAGAAAAAATGTTAATAACTGGTCTTAAATGATTTGCTGGTATAAAACATTACTAACAATTATTTCACCTAAAATTATTTATTTAATCACATTGTCAAAATGATGGACTGATGCACATAATACTGTACTGACTATTTGTAAATATTATGACTTTTGTAGTAAAAAAGTGAAACACCTCTTGATTTATAATACATTTAACTGTTTATTGACCTGTCAAATTTTAAAACGTACCTTTTATGTTGCCTACATGTAGCAGCTATTATGTAGTACCGCTAGGAGGTGTATCTGTAATAATATGAGACATTATGGAAATTATAATGCACAAAATTGAAGTGCTAAGATAGTGCTAAAACAATTTATTTTTTAAACAGATTATTTTTACTTAAAATCACATGTACTAGCATATTGTTGTAATATATATTAATAACATACTTGAGTCTTTGCTAAAATATTGACAAATTTCATTGGCAAGTGATTTATGTTGTAGAGGACCATCTATGACATCAATGATATTATCCCAAGTTGCTGGAGTAGGGTCATTATCCAACCAACTTTGCAGCATCTTTGACATCTTCACTTGGTCAGAGTAAGTAGAATGATACAACCCCTCAATAGTGTTAGGATCAACACCAAGTAGATCTCCTATCTCTTGCTACTTTGAATTTACTGAAGAAAGAAGCCTAAGGAGTTTATGCTTCTCTGGTTTGTTGTCTATGAAAGTATTAATAAAACAAAAGGAGCAAACATAATTAATAGCTACATACAGTAAGAACATATTATTAATAATCTCTTAGTAAAAGAGGTAACAGTTGATAAGGTGCTATATAGCTACATGAAGGCATGGCTCTATATTGATATTCTGTTACATTGTTTATATTTTTTTCCAAAGGACTTTTTAAAAGATGATTGGTTTTATTGCAATATTTAATAATGGTTATCTAAATAAATTACTGTTTCTCATATGTTTTCATCTGGACTAATGACATGTTTGCATTCACAACAATTTCATAATTGCCTTTTGACAGGTGGTATAATATTTTACATATAAATGCAGTTTTAGGTATGCAGGTAAGTTATTGCAAACATTCCTTAAGCTTCAGCAGAATGTTTGTACACAAAAGGTCAAGTGAATAAATACTAACTTTGTAATTGTAGTTTCCCTACAGCAACACTCTGTGTAATCCAAAGTAATTGTCGTTAAGGATCAATATCTGCTATTAATCGAGGATTTTTACAGCATGTAAGTATCTTCTTGTTGTCATCAGCACGAAAAAAATGATTGGAAGAAGAACACATTGAGCAATAGAAATGTTCCTGAGGTGATGAAAGAAATGGCATATACTGAAACATTTTAACAATATCTCCAATGCCTTTGACAACAGCATTTCGAACAGCTGAACAATTATCTGAAAGGACGCTGTAGTAAATATCTAGAGAATAGATAGCATTAATAAGCAAAACTCCTCCTCCTAAATCAAGACACAATAACTGGATAGCATTACAATATTGTAGTAGTTCCTCTGATGGCTCCTTTGATGTTTGAGGTCGATAAAGATCAAATTTTGGTGACTTTTGTCGCTTAACGAGATTAACAGCTAGAGCTGGAAAGATATATTGAGGTACAGGTTTCATATCCTAAGTTAAAACAAGTGCATCTGTGACTTTTGCAAGGGAGCTTCTTATATTCTCCAAGTTAGAAGAGTAGGTAAAACAAAGGGTAAAAAACTTGCCTTTCTCTGGTAATAGACTATAATGAAGATATCATCGTCACTAGTAAAAAAGCTAGCCACAACTTTCTTATCCATCCATTTCATTGTAGTACTTGTCATTTCACCATTTTTTTCTTTTAAAACCATTCAGGTATTCCTTTTCTATTTAGCCTAACAGTATCACAGTTTCTGAAATCAGTTTGAAATAGCTGTCTAAATAAGTACGAATTGTAGTTGCCAAAAGACTTGTACACCTTACCTTGAATGTCAATTGTCTGAGAAATACCATCACAGGTTGACAATGGTAAATCAACATCACTGTCCTCAGATTTCCAGGTTATATAGAGGTCCCAGTTCTATGTGTACCCATATAATTGATAATACTCTCATTAGCACTATGGTTCAGTGTGTTTGATGATTGAAACTGATTAATCAAGTGAGTGATGATTTGTTGAATTTTGATTAACTGATCAAATTTACCTTGTCCATAGAAAATGCAGTTCATATTGTCTGAGAGATGAAGAAAGAAGAAGAATGAAGAAAGAGGAAACCTATCTCAAGAACTTACTTTGCCAAAAGTAATATTGTAAAATGGCTAACTTGTGCACCAATAACTTGAATTAAATGGTAAGCTAACAAAACCATGCCTATTGCTACTATTAGAAAGTTAAAGAGTTCTCAGAGGTTGAGTTTAAGTTTGCAAAATAATGTCCTAAAGCTCTAGGATGTTGCTGAAGATTGACATCATGAGAGTGAAGATATTGCTGACCATAAAGATTTACTTGATGCAATATTTCATTATTTACTGTATCAGTACATGGTTGTTTAAAATAATGGACAGGTTCTGCTCTAGAGATGTTGCTCCTTGGTCCTGGTTTTTCTTGAAATGGAGGATTACCAGTTGCAGTAGTTGGTGTAGCAGTTAATGTTGTAACAATATCAGCTGTAATAGTAAGAAATGATAGAAGACCAATAGAAGAGGTAGTTGAATTTGATAATAGAAATTGTGGAAGTAGTACCAATAGCAGTGATAAGTGTTGTAATACCCAGTAATACTTTCTTTATTATCAAAAAAAAACAATTGTGATGACATCCACTCACATAGCCATCAAATCATTATTATTGTAGATGCTATATGTGCTGCAGCGATACTTTTAGATCACTCACACTGAGAAACTGTGCCATTTGGAACTAGAGTTCAATAGAAACCATACTGTATTTTGCAATAAAGAAAAATTAACTAGTGTCTTTTGTGTTTCACAAATAAATTGGTTGGGTTTTGTATGGATATTTCCATATATCGATGAAAGTTTAGTAAATATTGAACAAGCACGGTCATTAAGGGTCATTATATATTTAATATCCATCAAAAAATGTGTCACAATACATGATATATAATAAAAATAAATATATCATATACATACAGTTATATAATTGGGACATTTCCAAGAATAGACATTTCAATAACTGATGTAACAATAACAAAGAATTCATTAGCATATTTATTATGTTTATCTTATAACAGTGTAAACTATCTAAAATGGTTATGTATATACTTGTAACTTGAAAATTTGCAAACTCTTTAACACTTCAATGTAGCCAATTCTGAAACAATAAGTAATTAATAAATTTCATAAGAATTAAAATTAATGTTAATACCTTTATATTTTGACATTATTATGTCAGCTATTTCATGTTGTTTTAAACTATCATCTTTTAAAATATCTAGGAAAGTTGTGAAGGTGCTAGCATATATACTGTATAAGTAAGCTGATGTATGTATATTAGTTTCAATGGAATCACAAAGGCAACCATACACACACTTAATATAGATCCATCATATTAAATTAACTTCCTGAAAATACATTATTTCTATTTTAGACTATACATTATATTATAAATTATGCTTAAATGACATGTATACTTGTCATTACATCCTGTCATTACTTGTAATGCCTTTAGATAGTAGTTTTGTAGAACTGGGAACATAAACAAAGCACTAGCCATTGAATACACACAAAATCCAGACATTATTAAAATGGGAGTGTCCTGTTGAAAATAGACTGTTCCTAAAACCACAAAGAAAAATAATGTTATAATCAAAAACATTGAATTGATATATTTAGTAAATAAAATGTTATACTTTACAATATCTAATTACAGTTAAAGTTTATACAATTATTTACCTAGCAATAGTCCATATGCAAAGAATATAATAGGTAAATATAACCTCCACACAATAGTACTTCGTTTACTAGCTCTAGCTTCAAGAACAGACCAACGAGTGAACCAGTTTGCTTGAGGTTGTCGCCTATCTTTGTTTTTATTACTACCATGAATGTTTTTGTATGTGAGTATGTGGGTGTGTGGGTGTGTGTGTGTGTGTGTGTGTGTGTGTGTGAGAGAGAGAGAGAGAGAGAGAGAGAGAGAGAGAGAGAGAGAGAGAGAGAGAGAGAGAGAGAGAGAGAGAGAGAGAGAGAAAGTCCTAAAACATATATACAGAACAATAATATCTTACAGAGGTAAAGTAGACGAAGTTGTTATGTGTAAAGGATTTTCTTGCTCTCTATCAAGAGTTTGTATAGACATACTTTCAAAGTCCTTCACACGAGCACGTTTTATAGCCCACTTTATTAAATCTTGTTCAGTTGAATTCTGAAAAGGAACAGTCACTATTACATCTACATGTCATTATACATTCCCTCAATTTTTGAAGTAAAAATGCATATCAGTAGGGAATGTACAAATCCCTGTAATTGTGTACTATATTATAATGTACCCTATTGTTGTCTTTTGTATAAGCATACCTGATAATGTTCTAATATCATTCCTCTCATCCATGGTTTGCCCAACATATCAATAATGACATCGATAGAACAACAGTATTAATAAAATTGTTCTGTATAAAGTTGATATTAAAAAAAAATTATACTATGATTAAAATCAAATAAACTGTGATGTAGGTTTATAGCACAAAAATTATGTTAAGTAACATTAATATTGACAACAAAAGTAATGTAAGCATATATAGATTATTAAACAAGTAATATTATTACCTGCTGGGTTGTGTTCTTCAAGTTGAGGTAGTATGAGACCTCGCTTAAGAAATTCATTCATTAAAGCCTCAACAAAGAAACTGTATGCTTTCTGGGGTACTCCATGATAAGCTACATTACCATCACTGAGTAAAATCAGTTTATGAAACATGTAAAATATCTCAAATCGTGGCTGATGTATTGTGAGAACAACAGTTGTATTGGAATATGCAAGACGGTTTAAGTGACTGAGCAGTTTAATTGATGCAGTAGCATCAAGACCTATGATAAAAAAATATAATATTATATTAAAATAATATTACATATTACATATTGTATATGGAGCTATTTATAAAAAGGGCTTAGATAAATTCCTTAGATAACCTGTAAGTATCAGGTTAACTATACATAATATACTACAACACATAGATTTATAATATGATTATAAAGTAATGCAATTAATTCTTTGTTAATTATATTCATGAAGTTGATTTACATTTCCTGTATCAACTAATAACATTTATATTTCCTGTATCAATTAATTACACTAATTTATACTGGTCATGTTACAAGGAAAGTGTCAACTCAACATGAATACACTTAACAAGTGTGCCAATATTGCTATACTGTTAATTTAAAATAAAATAAAATTTAATGATTCATCTATTAATTGTATGTGAATTAATATGTATGTACTTGGGGCTAATTTATATATTTATATATTATATATACATACTGTTATCATCTATAATGTACATGTACATACATGTCTGTAAGGAATACTTGTCATTGTTATAACATATCTACCTGATGTTGGTTCATCTAAAAAGATGACCTTAGGCATTGTGAGTAGTTGTAATGCAATCACTAATCTCCTCTTTTGTCCACCACTAAGTCCAGGTCCAGAAGCCTCACCTACTTTTGTGTCTTGGACTGAAAGGAGACCAGTCTAAAGACAAAATAACATTCAAATGTATATGTAATGTATATTGTATTGTACAGGTACTGTAAGTATATATAAATTGACACTTGAAACTTAACAATTTATACATGCAAACACAGCATGCACATATAGCATATATTGTATATGTATATACATGTATGATAGCTCCATTATACTATATGTGTTGTGCATATAAAATCATATTATATAATGTTACATACTTACCACTTCCAAAACTTGTTCTACTCTCTCAAATTTCTGTCTCCAAGTCATTTTACCAGGTAACTTCATGTGAGCAACCAAAGTTAAGTTCTCTCTATAAATCAGCATTCATTAAAATATCATCTTAAGTCATATACTCACCTAACAGTAAGTTCTTCATAATAAGGTGTGGCTAACTGTAACACATATCCAGTGTTAGCTATATACTTTTGTCGTACTTTATCCAGTGAATGTCCATTAACATATATCTCACCCTATAGACATACATGTACAATATTAAATATCTATTAAACAGTTAATTACTGATATGTTCCTAGTATTTCGTCTTCCAGTAAGCAAGTCTAATAATGTTGTCTTCCCACATCCTAAAACATGTAGTAATCATATGATGTTATAAGAATTGATAAATAAAATCATGTGACTAATATAATTATAATCCATAACATAACATTGATATTACTAGTGTATACCACATACATGTACTGACATGTTGGTAAGATTAAAGTCAAATAATAAACATGCATTTTGTCATGTGATAGTCACCTGATGGTCCCATGATACCAACAAGTTCTCCTGGATTAAAATAGAGTGATATTCCACGTAGAATCTCCTTACGTACTCGACCACACCCACAATAACCAGGAATAGGTTGAGTCTATAGAGTAATATCACATATACATGTATATACACAGACTACTTGTCATATATATGTAGTACTTGGAATACTTGTACATGTATGTACATGTATGTTTAAGATTTACCTGAGCTTCATATTTATTATCAGTACTATCATAACTAAAATAACTAGGCCGCCTTGATACTAAACTTGAAGTCACTGATAAATCTATCTAATGGAATAAAAGCATGTATATATTGTATGTGTACATTTTACTCAATAGGATTAGTGCTCAATAGGATTAGTGACAAATATATGTAATATAGAATGTTACTATAATGTACATTTTTTTGTCATTCTGTACCTTATCTGTGTTTTGTGATATTTCAGTATGTGATGGCTATACACTTTCGTCATTAGTAGATACAGATTTCAAATGTGGTGAAGATGGTTTATCAGATGTATTAAGCTATAAAATGTCACATATTATATAGAAAACAATAAAAGTAATCAGACTGTCTATACTAGTACATTATATAATAGTACTGTACTATAACAGTACAATACAATATAGTAGAGTACAGTATGCATTGTTAGAAGTAAGTACTCTTACAATATTTTTAATACATATACTTTTATAGTACTCTATAGTACTACTTACTTTAAATGAGTATTTGTTTATGTGAAGAGAAGGCATGAAACCCACACCAAATTTTCTTTTGCTACCAAGTTTTGTCACAGAGCCTTTGCTATCTTTAAGCATCCATGATTTAGATGTAGTATGTTCACTTTGAGAGGATATTTTATGCTCATTATGACTTATAGACACTGGAACATGTTCAAAATCAAATACTATATATAATAAAAGATAGTTGCTGTTAATGTAGATGTTGTAACTGTACATATTGTACATATGAATATACTGTTCTTATAATTGATATGAAAATGTATGTATCTAAAAAGCAAAGCAATATTTATCTATCATTATTACATCATGATACATGACTACATGTACATGTTTATATATGTCAGTATAATATATAGTGTACATGTACATTATAACATTCACACTATAGACAGTATGAGCACATACCAACAGAGGGTGTGGTCACAGGATCATCATTTTGGGATGGTTCCTCATCTTCATTCTCCTTAATTATCTCCTCATGAATTATTGCTGGTTGAGATGGACAACGAAAATTTTTCAAGATATTTGGTGTAGCTATTTAAAGAATATCATTATCATGTGACTACTATATAATGATCACATGACTTACATGTGCTAGAACAAGGTCTTAAAAGGAACTGAGCAGTCCAATCTGTAGGTCTACATATTGTACTTTTAGCACTATGAGACCTTTTAAATGCTAAGGAAGACATTTGTTAACAGAATCTATGAACTGTTAGTCCATATATCATCTATTTATCTGTCTATCTCTTGTTGTTAATCTATCTGTTCATTTGTCAATATGTCTGTAGTCTATCTTTATATGTCCATTAATCCATCCATCCATCCATCCATCCATCCATCTAATCACTTCGGTTAATAGGTACATTATTTTCTATTTCATCATCAGATTCATGAATATTTTTGTCCAATACAAAAGATACAGTGGTAGTGTATGTTTTGTCATCTTTCTCCTTCTTAGAATAAATGTCAACACTATACTTTAACCCTTTAAGGCCCAATGTTGCAGATTTGGAACATTTAACAAGTTGCAGTTAGTACCCAATGTTGCAAACACAAGCAACAGAGACAGTCTCTTCTAAACCACATACTGGAAACTAGAGAAGACAAGATATTGTATATTATTTGTACATGTATACATGTATTATTAAAAATGTACAGTATATATGACATATACTATGAGACCTTTTAAATGTTAAGGAAGATATTTGTTAACAGAATCTATGAACTGTTAGTCCATATATCACCTATTCATCTGTCTATCGCTTGTTGTTAATCTATCTGTTCATTTGTCAATATGTCTGTAGTCTATCTTAATATGTCCATTAATCTATTCATCCATCCATCCATCCATCCATCCATCCATCCATCTAATCACTTGGTTTAATAGGTACATTATTTTCTATCTCATCCTCAGATTCATGAATATTATTGTCCAATACAAAAGATACAGTGGTAGTGTCTGTTTTCTCATCTTTCTCCTTCTTAGGATAAATGTCAACACTATATTTTAACACTTTAAGGCCCAATGTTGCAGATTTGCAACATTTGACAAGTTACAGTTAGTGCCCAATGTTGCAAACACAAGCAACAGAGACAGTCTCTTCTAAACCACATACTGGAAACTAGAGAAGACAAGAAATTGTATATTTTTTGTACATGTATACATGTATTATTAAAACATGTACAATATATATGACATATACATGTAAATGTACTAGCTAATAATGAAATAGTCAATGTTTTATGCAAATTAACAATTACTACAGGTAAGTTGGTCTTTCATTATTTAGTAATATTTTTTATTTGTAGTTACATGTATTTTAGAATCATGAACATCATTATAAAGTCATTTGGAAAATGAAAATTGCAGACTTTAAATCTTTTAATGAATGAGAGATGTTGTACAGTGAAGTCTTTTAAGTGGTATATATTGTACATGTCACTAGTTTACCTGTTCAGTTTAACTCTTAGTTAGGTCCTAGAAATACCTCGAATAGAGTAGAACTAATGTTAGTTATAATCAAAGCACAGGTCAGTCAAATTGTCCTTTTCAAGCTCTTGCCTCTTCTAAACTAATTGTATATATTAATGATAGACCACACCTCTATATATTAATTAGGTTTAATATTTCCTGATTGCACCGAATACTTCCTATAGACTAAAAGTAGATGTTCCTTTTATTAATAATTATTGGAGGTGTGGCTACTAAACCATGATGTTAGTGCTTATCAAGATATTGCTGTTCCTTTTACTTATCGATATAATTGGTTTGGTCATTACCTGTACCTCTGTCTCTCCCCCTCTCTCTCATAATTACAGTCATTCTAAACAGAGGACATCAATTAGGAGCTGGACTGACAGTATGATAAGTTGTGGGTGTGGTTTACAAGCACTGTCTATTTTTCATATAAGGTAAAGTCTGATCTTTTTCTTAGTAGTAGTATTATTATATGTAGGAATAATGATTTCATTTTGTTCTACTTAGCTCTGTCTTTGTCTCTCTCTTCTAAGATTGTTCTAAGTGGTATGGATATTCTATTCACGACTTTGTATTCTCTCTCTCTCTCTCTCTCTCTCTCTCTCTCTCTCTCTCTCTCTCTCTCTCTCTCTCTCTCTCTCTCTCTCTCTCTCTCTCTCTCTCTCTCTCTCTCTCTCTCTCTCTCTCTCTCTCTCTCTCTCTCTCTCTCTCTCTCTCTCTCTCTCTCTCTCTCTCTCTCTCTCTCTCTCTTTCTCTTCCTCTCTTTCCCACATTCACTGATACACACACTCATTATCACAAGAGAATATCAAATAGGACCTTTCCTGGGATAACTGAGTATTAGAAGTAATGGGTGTGGTTTACAAGCACAGTAATGTGAGTATTTCCATATAACTTAATCTTTTATCTTTGTTTAATAGTATAATTATTGATGTTAGTATGAGTAACCAGTGCTACCTGACTAGTTCAGGAAGAAGATGAACTGTTAATTAACTCTCAAACTTGTTAACACAGCTTTGATAGAATAAGATGTTATAAGTGAATATCTGAAGACCAAAGAAAGAGACATTGATGTACATTGATTAAATGTTTGTCACTATAGTAACTTACACACTTATTGCTTCTTTTTTGTGGCCATAAATTTTACAAACAGTTCCATTTCCAAAATCATGCAAAGCATTAAAGTCCATAAAACAATTAGTAACAGTTTTCTTACAATCATAATCTTATTTCATTATTAAAGTTATGTTATCTGTCCTTCACTACTGTTTGGACTAACGTGCTATATTCGAAAAAAATGTTAATGGCTTTTCTCAAAATGAATCAGCTTGCAATGAAGTTAATTTCTTAACCAAATAATCAAATATATGCTTCAAAGATGATATGTTTGACAGAAGAGTACAATCAGAATAGAGTATCTCCATGTAGTACAGTAGGCATGTAAACTATTTCATCAGGTCCAAACAAGTTCCTTTATTAGAAACTCTAATAAATGATGAAAGTTAAAATGTAGTATGATATGCTACTTTCTTATAATAATTATTGTAAAATGCTAATATCGTGGTTCAATTGAATCATGTACTAGCTTCAACTTTAAACTACTTTTTAAAAAAAGTCAAAAAGCTAAATAAAAAATAATGTGAAAATACACCAAAAACAAAGTATATAGAAAAATTAATGTTATCACAAAACGTTTTAGTAAAGAATGTCTAATAATCATTAATAATGTTACTGATGCTAAGGAAAGTAGAATTATCTGTCATCTAAAGGAAAGACAGAGAAATGTTAAAATACAGATTATAGACAAAGTATGTGTAAGTTGACTATCATTATTATTTTATATAGATTTTATATTGATGGAAATATTACTGTATATGTATAATAATAGACATTAATTTTTATAGCATGCTAGTTGAAAACAGTAGCTATTGTCTTCATCAAAATAATTATCAAAATAATTGAAATATTACTGAGCCATATTCAATTAACTAGCTGAATGTTGTATCAAAGGCTAACTAATTAAAGCTGATTATGGTATGACTATACAAATTACTTCATATTACAGTTCATGTCCATTACATACAAATACAACTTAGACCTAATACATGTACTAGTTCCAAGTTGGACTACATGGAACATTCTATTCATTGGAGAATGAATTCACGAGCAAATCTAAATAATGTCTTTACCTCAGGCCAGAGTCATATTTCTTTAAGATGTAGGAGGTGTAGTCCCTTCACCTGTGAAGATACAAACAAGATAATGACAAAATATATACAAGGTTTGAACACTTCTTCATAACAATTAATTAACAACAATCATTATACTTGTGGTACAAACATGAGAAAGGATGAACATGTAACAGTGACCAATTTCATTGAATTCATGGTTTACATTAGCTACTGTCAAGTGAACTGCTTACTTATTTTAAGTTTTTGACGAATTTCAATGGCAAGAGCTTTCTTCTGAAGAGGTCCCTCTATGATATCAAGAATATTGCCCCATGAAGCAGTTGTTGGTTTATTATCTAACCAGCTTTGTAACATTTTTGACATCTTATTTTGATTTGAAAATGTGGAAGTGGCTAAACTGTCAATGGTGCCTGGATCTACTCCCAGTAGATCACCAATCTCTTGCCACATACCATTGATTGAAAATAGTAACCTTAGCAATACATGTTTTTCAGGTTTTGAAACTAAAAATTAAGACAAAAATAATAAAACATTATTGAAGTATGAAATATAGTGCAATGCTAATGTCAAAAATATATTTATTTTTCTAGAAACTAAGGAAACACAGTTTGGTTGGCTTGATTGAAGGTCTCTTAATTAGTCAATGAATATAAATTATTATTAAGTATGGCCTTTGTAAAAATGTTTGTATAGAACATTTGATCTTCCATTTTTAATGCTTATCCATCAATATGTCATTATATATACATTATGCAATGTGACTAAGCAGTGACAATAACTAAGACTAATTGACATCATTGCTATGAGTCCTCTTAAACACATGTAAATTGGTCTGTTAGCTGTAAATATACAGAAATTATAATTGCAATTAAAGTAAATATATATACATAAATTGATGACAGACTGTTGATGAATACAACCTTTAACAACAAGTAGTTATATAAATAATGTCACATGTTATCTGTCTGAACTAATTTATTCATTGTTATCCTAGGATTGTATGGTGACAAGACAGCAAGATAGTTGACAAAGATTCATATGGACACACAAAATACTAAAGGTTGATAAGGATACTAGTTAAAAGCTTCATCAAACATTTATAAAATTTGTTAATAGAGTTGTGCATAGCTCTGCAGTCAATGATTCAGTTTAATTTCACAAAGTACTTTAATATTAAAAAAAATATCTATTGTATATAACTATTAAAAGAACACAGGTACATATTCCAGTTATGACTTGGCATGTGAATAAATCACCTGTCATGTAAAACTGAAAGGTGATACATTTTATTTTTTACAAAATACAATGATAGAACAGTATATTATTTATATATATATAGCATACCTAAAGTAATTGGAACACCACTCATCATCTCAGATTTTGTACTAGAATTAGATGTAGGAGGTGTAGTCCCTTCACCTGTGAAGACAAGAAAAAGATAATGACAAAATATATACAAATTTTGAACACTTCTTCATAACAATTAATTAACAACAATCATTATACTTGTGGTACGAACATGAGAAAGGATGAACATGTAACAGTGACCAATTTCATTGAATTCATGGTTTACATTAGCTACTGTCAAGTGAACTGCTTACTTATTTTAAGTTTTTGACGAATATCAAGAGCAAGAGGTTTCTTCTGAAGAGGTCCCTCTATGATATCAACAATATTGCCCCATGAAGCTGGTGTTGGTTCATTATCTAACCAGCTTTGTAACATTTTTGACATCTTATTTTGATTTGTAAATGTGGAAGTGGCCAAACTGTCAATGGTGTATGGATCTACTCCCAGTAGATCACCAATCTCTTGCCACATGCCATTAATTGAGAAAAGCAACCTTAGTAGTATATGTTTTTCAGGTTTTGAAACTAAAAATTAAGAAAAAAAATATAAAACATTATTGAAGTATGAAATATAGTCCAATGCTAATGTCAGAAATATATTTATTTTTCTAGAAACTAAGGAAACACAGCTTGGTTGGCTTGATTGAAGGTCTCTTAATTAGTCAATGAATATAAATTATTATTAAGTATTGCCTTTGTAAAAATGTTTGTATAGAACATTTGATCTTCCATTTTTAATGCTTATCCATCAATATGTAATTTATATATACATTATGCAATGAGACTAAGCAGTGACAATAACTAAGACTAATTGACATCATTGCTATAAGTCCTCTTAAACACATGTAAATTGGTCTGTTAGCTGTAAATATACAGAAAATATGATTGCAATTAAAGTAAATATATATACATAAATTGATGACAGATTGGTGATGAATACAACATTTAACAACAAGTAGTTATATACATAATGTCACATGTTATCTGTCTGAACTAATTTATTCATTGTTATCCTAACATTGTATGGTGACAAGACACCAAAATAGTTGACAAAGATTCATATGGACATACAAAATACTAAAGGTTGATAAGGATGCTAGTTAAAAGTTTCATCAAACATTTATAAAATTTGTTAATGAAGTTGTGCATAGCTCTGCAGTCAATGATTCAGTTTAATTTCACAAAGTACTTTAATATTAAAAATAATATCTATTGTATATAACTATTAATAGAACACAAGTACATATTCCAGTTATGACTTGGCATGTGAATAAATCACCTGTCATGTAAAACTGAAAGGTGATACATTTTATTTTTTACAAAATACAATGATAGAACAGTATATTATTTATATATATAGCATACCTAAAGTAATTGGAACGCCGCTCATCATCTCAGAATTTGTACTAGAATTAGAGCCTTGAGTGTCTATATTTTAAAATTCAAATCAATGTAATATGTACAATAGCAATTAAAATACATTGTTTTAAAATAATATTCTCTCATTTGTCTATATTTTCATCTTAATAGAGTTATTATGTATACAAGGTATCATTTGTAAACATTGTTCATACCATATGTATCCAAAATGGGAGGGACTTCAACCACTTGGATTTGATGAGCTGATGTTTGATCTAAAATTAAATTAACAAATGAGATACATGTACTTAGCAGATCATACCTTTGTATCCAGTAAACCAATGTCCTTCTTTCTCTGTATCAAGTGGTATAGGCTCTAATTCTCTCATTAATGTGCACTGAACATATTTAGAGTAAATCAACTTTGCTGGATGTGGCTGTATACTTAAATCTGTCATGTGATCAGGATGTCTACACAACAGACTAACTGTAAACTTGAGAGCAGAAGGCTCATAAGACAGGGGAATAGCACAGGATGATACAGCTTCATCCATTGTATGGCGGATGACACGACAATTACTGCTAGGAATTCCAGTAAAGTAGACCTCCATCCAAGAAAGAGAATCAACCAGCAAAATTAACCCCTCTAAATCATTAGATAGTAATTTCACTCCATAGCGTAGTTGATTTGAGGATGTTGGTGATGAATCATCTAATGTAAAAGTTGGAGGAGTCTTCCTATTTAATAAAGCAACTACAGTAGCAGGGAAAACACCCTATAACATAACAACATTGTAGAGTTATGACTAACATGTATGACATAACTTACCTGTGGTACAACCTTCTTTTCAAATTGAAGCACCATTGGCTGGCATGTTTTCTTAAAACGTTTCTTTTCTTCCTCTGTAATATGACTACTGGGAAGAACTGCTGGTATAAAATACTGTTGTGTTGATGAAGTTGACGTAGTCTCCGTTAAAGGACTGACAATGCAAAGATGTGCCATTAACTCAAGGAAGTTTTCCTTAGTGAACAAACCCTCAACAAATTGGACATTCACCAGAGCATCGAGCAATTTACTTTCAAATACGCCTTTGTGTCGAAGCTGTTGATTCCAGCCTGGGTAGGGAGCACAATCTTTGAAAATTTTACATTTCACAGGATCAACAAACGAAGCTCTAATTATGCTTGTAACCAAGTTGACTAGGTACTGTGGATTGGTAAATATAACATCATCATTAACGTCAGGAAAGTAGAGAACTAAAGACAAGTAGTTGAGGTATTCAACACAATGGGTTGTATCAAAAGCTTTCATTTTCAGCTCTTGACCAATCTCCATACACCTGTTAAGAGAGACTATACCATGATCCATCTTCTCTGCCACTTCTTTGAGACGTAATTCAAAGACATACCATCGAATTGGTATTTCTACTTCAGCAGCAACATTTTCGTAGCTAGTAATACGTGATCGGAGATTTGCTTCCTGTTCCATTTGCATGTATTATCAACAGGAAAAATTAATTCATCTTCTGATTCATTATAGAATATGAAGTGATCACGAAACTCATGTAAAACACGTAGCAATTGAGAATTTTTTTCATGGAGTGGCTCTAATTCCTTGAACAGAGTAGTGATTCCATGTGTATGATCATAATTCGTACCAACAATACAGAAAAGAGGCTTAAAATTAATTTCGTTAAAACTTTTGGCAACTGTGTGCTTTGAATCAATTTTGTCAAAACCTTTAGCAACTGTGTGCTTGGCTGATGCTATAGAGCGGACAAAGTATTCTATCAGCTGAAGATTGGTCATCTGAAGCAAACTAGGCTGATGTACAACTTGACCATCGACAGAGTACAGAAACTTAGGCTTATCGCTCAGAAACTCATTTAATTTTGTGACAATAACATTGAGGCAATTTCCGCGAAGAAAAGCCCGTGAAACATCAGCAAATTGAGGCTGACCTCCGCTATCAAGGACGTGTATCCATGTTGACGCATGCAAGCCTTTTGACGTATTCTTTTTTGCCAAAACGTCAAGTATTTGGTCAGAGAAATAAGGAGCATTAGAATCAATAATAGACTTGGGATCTAAATTAGTGGCACCACTGGCAATTGTATGGGTCATAGGCTCACCAGAAGCAATATCTTGTTGATCGGTATGTTGGGCTTCTATAAATGATGTGGATACATCGCGACGTTCATCCACACTAGATGGTGTGCTAGGAGTAGACTCCTTATCAACTTCACTAGAGTCAAAAAAATTAGGTAAAACTTCCATTACTTTCCTCAATAATTCAACTCCTTCCATTCTCTCCCAAATACTTCCATGCTTTTCTCCAACTACACGCTGAATTGCACAGATAGGTCTACTGGCAATAGCTGTGCTGTTATGATACTTTGGAGCTGGCCAATTGAAAAGTAAATGCAGAAAAGAGGTTTTGCCAACACCTGGAGGACCCATTAGTACCAACTTGATAATTTCCACAATAACAGACCCTTCTCTTAAAGCTTGTGCAAATGATTTAGCTGATTCTGTAGAAGAGAAATGTAAGTCAACAATAATGAGAAATAACATAATAAAAATGTGTGATACATTTAATACAAAGATAATTTGATTAAAGTATCATTGTATTAAACACATTACATTATGTTATGTAATATATAATTAGTATAAATGTGCTATTATAATAGCACACTTTTATTAATTACATATTTCATAACAATATGTACATTGCAATTTGTACTAAAGAAGTGAATATTGGTTATTTTTAAGATAAGTATTCATAATATTTTACAATATATATATTTGGCATAATAGTTTATGGTCACATAGATTAATATCATATAGAGATATTTTAAACAATGATCTTTTCCATATACAATAATAACACTAAAGTGACATTCGCTGTCCAGCACTTTGACAATGCATTACTAGTTTTAACTATAAATTTGATTCAACTAACCTGAATACAAGCATTGTCTAATAGCTTGAGTTGACACGTTAGCCAGATCAATAGGTAATTTTCCTTTCTAAAATGCAAATACTCAGTATTAATACATACAATATATGACTTACCTTGTCTGGTATGGTAAGGTCAGCTCCAAATTGATGTAGTAACTTTACTACTTTCATTTGGTTTCTCTTAAATGCAACATGAAGTGGAGTTTGTCTTTGCTACAAATATAAATATAAATATAATTCTAATAACACTTTTTTGTTACCATATAATAATATAAATACAAGACTTTAAACTAGCCATCTTATCATAGTAATTATTAAATATTCCTAGAAACAAGATCTATGAGTATCCCAGAAAGACTTAGATGCTGTTATTAATTGTCAAACACCTGCATATACAACTAGTTTAACATTTTGCTATACCAAGTTTTATACAAAGATTTTAAGAGGTCAACTAGTAGGACCACCTCTTATAAATTGGGTATGAAAATGCTATTTACTTTTATTTTGAGAAACTAACATAAAGGCTAATGTACACATATCATACCAAAGTTGTTGGTATATTTTGTCAAGAAATTTTTATTTTACTGAGAATTAGGAAAGTCCAAGTAAGTGACTTTGGGCTTTCTTCTAATTAGTCCCAACTGGTTAAACATCTAACAAGTAGTTATAGACAACCACATACACTAGCACATTGCTAAGAGGTATAGACTTTGCTTGATGTTAAAAAATGTGTGTTATTAAGAACATGTATGATTGTATATTATAATTACATAATTATTATATAAGATGTATAAACACATAATAGTATATTGTATTATAGTCTGTATTAAATATTATTAGGTGAACATTCTGTATGAGACACATTCAATGTTATATATAAACTGTTACCTTATTGAGAGCATCAAGGGTTGCTCCACTTTGTATAAGTAGTTGAACTGCTTCAGTGTATCCTTCAGATGCAGCATCATGTAATGGTGTATCCCCATCCTGGATAATGAAATGTGTTAACATTTTTAAAAGTGTTAAGAAAATTTTGATTTACATTACAATGACAAATCAAACAAACAACACAAGTTTTGATAGAAAGTTTACTGTAAAAGCAACAGCTAGTACCATTGATAAAAAGAGAATAATAAGTGCAATCATTTAGATGATGTTGCTTTATTAGACATTGCAGCTTGTGATATTGGAATTTCAGTTTAAAATAACATGTAGTTACATTGTTACTAGCATGGAAGATAGTTAGAGCCCATAGTAGGATTTTAAAAAACAAGTAACATATCAAAGCAGTTGTATTTTATACTTTCATTTGTTCATTGACACAAAGTGTTTACTACATAAATGTATTTTTTAATTATTTATGACCTCAAATATAGATACACATGCAGTCTATATAATATCAATAACTGCAGTACTTTGTAACATTTTTTTGCCATACAAAAGTCGTTACACCATCTTTTAAAAGTATCTAACATAATTGTTATAACAATCTTTTAATTTACAATCTAAAACAATTTATGATAATCTTTGCACATTGTGAAAATGAAATGGTTAACTTAACCAATATAGGTTACTCAGGTTTCATAAGTGTAAGATAACAAAAAAAATGTTTCATTCCTAGCATATTCTAAACAGCTATTTATAATAGCATGTTAGGAATAAAACAGTACTTTCAGTTTGTATCAAACAATTTCCTACATAATATATATAATCTGTATTATTATTGGCTAAATCAAACCATCAATATTTATAGTGGCAAGGATTACAGTGAACTGAAATACAAAAGTGTTGTTAAGGATTTGCTTGTATACACACAAAAAGAATATGCAGGTCTGATATGACTGTCTATTCATGTCAAAACACTAGCTAATATAATTACAATCAATATATATTGTACTTGATGTATTTGATCTTCATAATTACAACAAAACAATACACATCTGTTTATGTTCTTCTAGATATAACATTATTTGTCTAGTCAATCGTTGGGGTATCATTTAACATGCACATATCTTATACTGTAATTGTCTTTACTTTAAAACTTATAAGTTAACTACATTGATATATGTATTAAAAACATTATGATTACATAACATGCACACAAAAGTAATGATATTGATGGCTAGACCTCTTCATATATTTTAAATCTATTTTCAAATACTACATAATGGAGTAATATGACTTACAAATATTAATATATACCCAATGTATGTTTCACAGTATAACAGGTAAAGTACATTGATTGCATACAGTATATAAGCTTGATGTTACAAGGAGTGTTATATAAAAACTAAAGGAGCACACAAAACATCTGGTCGTGGTAATACTGACTCTAATATTTTGGCTACTTTTAAAAATCTATTTGATATGCCATTATGTTACTTTATTGAACTCACTAACAATCAGGTAATTCTATCATACAAGCACACTTTATTCTCTTGATGTAAAATATTAGAGCATTTTCTCTAAGTAATAACAGTGTCCTAGTATAATTTATTTCTTGCTACTTTGAGTGTGAAGCAATTAAATTAAATAGAATAAACATAATAAAGAAATGTTGCCATGTTATGGTATAATAGTTTTAATATCTAGTTCATGAACATTAAGGATAATTTATCTTTATTCCAGCTTATTGGCTAATGATTGTTGCTTCAAGAATTGAGTCTATCCCTGTATACACACTTACATGCACATTAGCACTTTATTTTCCACCCAGCAATACACAACTGGACCATACCTTAATTGTTTTGTTATAAAATGTTTCACAAAGAAATATTATTCATACAAGATGTATAGCCTTAGTCTATGAACTAAAGGTAAAGCTCATTCAAAGCAATCTTGTAGATGATAATAAGTTTCTTAGTTGAACAGACTAATCTAACCAATCAACAGTTAGTATTCAGTTGTTTTACATTGTTACTGATAACTAGTTGTCATTACCACAGATATGAGTAAACAAGGAGGCAAAACCAGACAAAGACCTGTCTCTAGAATTTGATACATTGTTAGAAACAATTGTTTGTGCTTCGAGATTTTGAGTTGTTTCTACATGTGTTAATTGTAATGTATATGTCATTAATCACCAATGTTTTTTATGCATAGCAAATGTCATAAATATCTAGTCATACAATCAGTGTTGAAGATTAAGGTTTAGAAAATTATGTGTGGTTATAGTCATTTAACTGATATTGGTTTGGTTCAGCTCCAAATTACTGGATATGACTTGTATTATTTATTATAGTGACAAGTTTCAGTATACAATGAAGATATGAAGCTTGATTAGTGGGAAATGTATCAAAAATATATTGACAACATGTAATACATACTGTTTTTATATATATACTATACAACACTAGTCTTCAGGTTGCATGATTTATTGTAGATTAAAAAGTCTATGTAAGCCATTTACAAGAATGTATAAAAGTATAATGGTACAAAGTAGTATGACAAAGAATAACTTGAATTAGCAGGCTAAATTTCTCGTTGTGACAATACTGAGTAAACTACTTTGTCAGTGATGTTTACAGTTGATTATGCTGACTACTGACCAGAAAAATCAAATAACATCACAATAGAGATGCCAGTATAGTTATATAAAGTTTTAGAAATGTATAAAATTATAATGCTACAAAGGAGTGTACCATAAAATAAATTAAATTATTACACTAAATATCTAGTTGTGACAATACTGAGTGAACTACTTTGTAACTGATGTCTACTGTCGATTATACTGACTACTGGCTGGAGAAACAAATTATTATCACAACAGAGATGCCAGTACAGTTATATAGTATTTAGAATTAATACAAGCAGGAATTTGCAAAGATTCACTCATATGTCATGTTGTAAGAAGTCACTAACAATCAGAAGAATCTATTATACAAGTCTAATTATTCTCTCAATGTTAATATCAGAGCATATTTCTACAAGTAATAAACAGTATCCTAGTGTATTCACTATGTTATCACATACAATGTCAAACCATTTAACATATTTCAATTATATCCCTTAGCTGGTAGATGTGACAAATGTGTGATAACAATAATCATTAGGAATATCCTGATGTTATAAATATGTGACACAGCCTATAATGTAAATTTTGTCTAACTATAAGTGCTAAAGCTTGCTTGCAATTAACCTTCAAATGTTTATAATAACTTAAGGTACTACTTGTATATTTATTGCAACAAAAATCAATTTGTTCTATGGATAGAAAATCTGTAAAAGTTCTCCCAATTTTCAGCTGACTCGCTAGTAAATTAATTAAAGTAGGCATCATCTTTTAAGGAAATAAAATGGCACTTTAGTTATTGTAGTCATTATGTCATCTTGTATTAATTATAGCTACTACAATAATCACTTATCTCTGTGTAGTTTATTTAGGAGTGTTCATATAACAACTACGAAAAGAATGAACTTTTCATTCCCCAGAAAATGCCAAAATGTCCTTCTCATTGTGTTTTTGTGTTCAAGGTAAAGAATGAATGTTTCATTCCCAAGAAAACGGCAAGACTTCCTTATTATAAATAATGACCAGACTTTCTTATTTAGGGTCCACAGAAAATGGCAAGACTTTCTTATCTAGGATTGAGTAATTGTGTTGGAGTTTTTGTGTTCAAGGTAGAGAATGAATGTTTCATTACCCAGAAAAAGGCAAGTCTTCCTTATCAAGGGTTGAGTAGTTGCATTAGAGGTAAAGAATGAACTTTTGATTCCCAAGATAATGGCCAGACTTCCTTCTCTAGGTTTGAGTAGTTGCATTAGAGGTAGAGAATGAACTTTTAATTTCTCAGGTAATGTCCAAACTTCCTTCTAGGGTTGATTAGTTGTGTTTGAGGTGAAGAATGAACTTTTTTTCTCTAGGGTTGAGTAGTTATGTTAAAGATAGAAAATGAACTTTTGATTACTTAGAAAATGGCCAGACTTCCTGATCTCTAAGGTTTGAGTAGCTGCGTCGAGCTAGAGAATGAGCTTTTGATTCTCAAGATAATGGCAAAACTTCCTTCTCATTGAGCTTTTGTGTTCAAGGTAGAGAATGAATGTTTGATTCCCCAGAAAAAGGCAAGTCTTCCTTATCTAGGGTTGATTAATTGCGTTTGAGGTCAAGAATGAACTTTTGATTCCCAAGAAAATGGACAAACTTTCTTCTATAGGTTGATGCCCAGATTTCTTTCTCCAGGGTCCCTAGTATTTGGCCAGAATTCCTTCTCCAGGGTTGAGTAGTTGTGTTCGAGATAGAGAATGAACCTTTGATTCTTTAAACAATGGCAAGACATCCTTCTCCAGGGTCCCCAGTAAATTGTCAGAATTCCTTATCTAGAGTTGAGTAGTTGCGTTCAAGGTAAAGAATGAACTTTTGATTGCCCAGATAATGGCCAGATGTTCTTCTCTAGGATTGAGTAATTGTATTCAAGGTACAGAATGAACTTTGATTCAACAGAAAAATGGCCAGACTTCCTTATCTAGGTTAATCACCTGAGTTCCTTTTCTAGTGTCCCCAGTAAATGGCCAGAATTCCTTCTCTGGGGTTGAGTAGTGTGTTAGAGGTAGAGAATGAACTTTTAGTTCTTAGACAATGAACAGACTTCCTTTTCTAGGGTTGAGTAGTTGCGTTTGAGGTTGGCAGATTGGTATAGAGAAGCTTCGTTCAGAAGGAAGATGAGTTCAGAAGTAGACATCTATATCTTGAAAGTTGGCTGTAGACATTACTATGACGAACATATAGTAGCGTGAGAGTAAAGCACTTTTTCGTACACCAAGCTAAAGCAAGTAGATTGTTGAATCTGAAGCTATATAAACTACTGAAGGCATTGCTATGTCTTTTTAAAACCAGTAACACTCGAAGTGACGTAAGTTTTTGAACTATAGAGTATTACTAAGCAGTATGTATACGTTCAAGTTTTTCTGTTTCTGCTCATACAATAGTGACAATTGCTCGTAATTGTTGTAGCCATTGGCAATTTTTATATTTTATGATAGGTTTAATAAATGTTACAATGTGATTATAGGAAACTATATATGATCAGTAGTGGACTGATGTATATAATACATACAGATTTTATGAGATATGAGATATTGTATGAATAGATACTTATAGACGAAATGTATATTTATATTGCACAAATATTACTGGTATTGTTTTGTGTGCCATATTAGGAAGCAAGCTTTAGCATCACCAGTGTGAAAAAGCCAAACATCACACTCTCTATAATACCAGGAAGTGAGAGGAACCATCAACATGAGTGTGGTGAACTGCATTGTGGTAAGAGTATTGACCTCTTTTCAACTTGTTGTTGTCATCTCTTATCTTCATAGGAAAATGACAAAGAGATAGTTGATGAATAGGTCTTCAACTGTCACCACATCTTAGTTGACTACAATAGTTACCTATCAACACTTTTGCTAGCTGAACATAGAACTCTTTTATGTTTTAAATGTTGCTGGTTGTGATAGTGTTTTTGTAGGTATTCATGATGGTAACATTGAACAGAAAGAAGGCTATGTATTTATACAAATTGTGTTACTTGATTTTACAATTGTAATAGCCATGGAGCTGATCCCCACAGTCCTCTTCCCCTATGTACTTGTTATATATAATATTTTGTGGACAAGGTTTATAGGTGCCCTCTCTGCCCTTTCACTTACTCTGGTATGCCATTCCAAGTTGGTTCGAATAATATATAATGTGCAAGCAATATTGCTATTAAGCCATATTCAATGTGGGAGTGCAGATAATGATGAAATTTAGATACCTTTCAAATAGAAAGTCAAATAATGCTTCAAAGAATCACTTCAACCTTTGTAAGTTGTACAACTACTGGCGAGAATAGATTGGGCTATATTAGAAGTGTAAAGGGAATTGGGCCAAAATATTTCTTGTATGATGTCAGTAAAAGTTTAATTAGATGTGAAGGGAAGTTGTTAAAACCATTAGTATTTTCAGTGTTCCACTGGAATGTGATGTAATTAACTGATGGTTGAACATTGAGAATAACCTTGTAGATGCTGAAATGCATAGATGAAAGGGGTAACATGTCCTTTAGTTAATAAGTGTATGAAGAAGCCCTATTAACTGGGCCCAATTGGAATGCTCTATCAGAAAAAAATTGGCCTGAAGGTTGCTAAACAATTGCACTCAGTAAGAAGTATTAGAGTAGATAACTAATTCTCTATTTGTGGATTATTGGTGATTTAGTTGAAGCTGTTAGCCGGATAAACAGGCCTTACAAATAACACAACAAAGAGCCTGTTGTATTAACCACCAGATAAACAATTATTTACAGGCATAAATCTGATAACATTGATGCCTGGCATTGTTATAATATGTTTGATAAACTATGTTTTTAAATATTATATCCACAACTTTTTATTCCCTCTTACAATAGTACAGCCTGTGTCGAGAGCTGTCAAAACTACACTAATGTTGCACCAAGAATATAATATTACCAGCTGGTTGATTGTACTCATTAGATCTAAACTTTTGAGATTGTTCACATTGTATTTGGTAAATATAATAAGATACATTGTAGTGAAGGTGGGCTGAGATTGTCATTTATTCAATACTTTGGTACTTCCAATTGTACCTTGGTTGTCAAATATTATTACTTGAGTAGCTGTAGAATCAGTTATAAAAAAAATATGTCACACTTGTTGGGTATTTATCAGAGTTTTCTTGGATAGATGCAAGTGATAGCATATGCCTTGGTATTGGAAAACGAGTTCCAGCATGAATTGACATTTGTTTCATTGACTTGACCACAATTCAAATAACAAGTTTTATTGATCAATTGAATCACTGGCATGTTGACATTTCTGTAATTGGTAAAAGTAAGTTGAGCAGGATTGGGAAAGTAAGACACTTTCAATAGATTCTATAATTCTATAATTGTTTATGGCTGCTAAATTTAGTAACTCGTTTAAAGTTGGCAGTGGCTATAGGTTCAGTAACAGGATACGTTATTTTGTAGCTATTGGTCCGGCAAACCAAACTACGCCTCATAAACGTAAAACCACACCCACATCAATCATTGCCACTTATGAAGGAATGTCGTTTGTTGGTGGTGAAACTTTTGCGTCTTACGCCGAGCTAGAAACAAAAAAGACGTAATAAGAGAACAAATGCTGTACAGCTAGTACACAGAGAATCAAGAACTCTTGAAGCTGCTAGAAAATGAGTGCCAAAGAGAGTAGAAGGGGCAAACAAGGACCTACACTATCATAGCATCAATCTCTCGTGCTCATTCGGTTGTAAAGACTACAAAACAAAGGGAATGGTTTGAGATCTAACCAAATGTGAGTGCAGGGCAAGTTCAAGACATTGTGTAAGTCTTGTTATCTTCCTCTATTTAGTACCATAAACCAGCAATGTCCAGCTGGAAATAAGTTTATTTAACTGATGATAAGGCCATTCCAATTAAATTCATTGTTTCCCATTACCCGCCCATGTGACATGGCCTGCCGCTTCATTATTAGGTTTTGTTCATTATTTTTGTTTAAATAAAATGGCTGATTTTGCCAATGTTTCGGTTTTTCTGCCGTCTTTTAAGAGAATGCTGATACCCTGGACGATTACTCAAATCCCAGAAGTTGAGTATACGTTTCTAGATTTCTTCACCTCCGAAATACGGCCGAAAATACCTGGGTCGTCACCTCATATTTACAAACTATTGTCATCGAATGTTGGACCTCAGAAGGACTGTTTGGACCCTGTTGATTCAGCATTGCTCATTCAGCCTGTCATATCATCTTTTGGCAGGTTTTTAAAGTATTGTGTATGTGTGAATGGGAAAACTGAAAGTACGACAACGTCTGTCTCACGTGAGTCAACAGTCAATGCTTTTGATGTTTCAATGGACTCTGCCTGACAAATGTATCTCCAGGAGCATCAACCACCAGACTCCAGTTTACAGCCAATCACAGAAAGGAATCGAAAGGACAAATTATACAATGACATCATAAGTTTCATGACATCAAAAGGGCTGAAGTTCAATGCTGATGAGGTAGATACATCTGGTACTAAGCTTGTTCAGTTGCTGTGCAGATATTTTGGTACATTGATGGCAATCGTCATGTTTTTCTGTTACGCTCGTTACCAGTATCAAAAGAATTCGTTTGTTTACCAAAAAGAAATAATTTTAATGTACTGAAGTACATAATACATTTCTTTTTCTCCTCTTATCTCTCTTATACTTTTTACTTCTGTAAATGTTCCTTTTGTTGTGGTCAATATCATTCTCTGACTCTTTCTTATACAATGTACCTTTTCTTATGTTCCCTCTGTTGTACAATAAATGCATTCTTTGGCTCTCTTATACATATACTCATTTTCATGTGTTCCTTCTGTTGTATAGTTATTCTCTGTTGTACAATTACATTCTCTGGCTGGATGAACTCCAAATATTAACATTCCTTGAATCTCTTATTCTCATTTCCTTCTGTTGTATGTTTATTTGTGTGCTCCTTCTTTTGTACAGTAAAATTTTGTCCTGTCATTCTCTCTTCTGTTGTTCAGTGGTGTTTGTTCTGTTTTGTTAAATGATGTGGGCATTAAAATTGATTCATTGACGAACTCCAAGAATTTGGGATGGATTTCTGACAGTAAGCCACCATTAGAGGTCAAGTCTCAATTGTGACTAAACAATCAATTCTGTGGTATGTAATAACGTTGCCAGAATCCGAAAAAACAAACAATAATGAACAACACATTATTAATTAATTGAATCTGCCCGCCCGCATGGGCCCACCCATGTAATGGGAAACAATGAATTTAATAGGTCAAGATGGATCAGACAGATTTTATACTAATGAATGCTTAAAAATGGTAAGAGGTGCTTTTACTTGAACAAGACAATGGTGATACATACAGGTTTGGCTACAATCATGATTCCACCAAGACTGAAGAGGCGTGGAAGGTCAAAAGTTAACTGTCGTAGGTCTACCAAGGAAATGTCAGAATCATGGCAAGCCTATACCTTTTATGAAGAAAATGCCCACTGAAAAAGAAAAATAAGTACTTCATTACACAGCATACTTATTAGTAAACATCTTAGTTATTTTGAAGTGGTTTGTTGATGCCAATGTTGTTGATTCTGAAATTAAAGGTTCTCTTATTAATGAAGACAATGCTGAAGTCCGTCCAGAGACAATTTCCTGCTCCTGTTTAGATGAAAATATATGTACTGTTGAACTTGTTATATCATTACTGATAAGTTGTGAAACTTCATTGCAGTATCTATGATTACAGTTCATTTATCATTAGAAATGTTTATTGAGTGGGTGTGGTTTCACTTTTTGAGGCGTGGTTTTGATTGCCAGACCAATTGTTGGAAAATAATGAGTCTGATTTCAGACCTATAGGCTCTGCCTTAAAGTTTGGTGTGCTTCATGCAAAGGTAAAGTTAAGTTGTTACTAGAGAAATATAAAGAAGTTGACAATATTGTTTCTCATGGAATCAGTTGATATTGTACTGAATTCCAGCGACCGTCGTTATCCTCAACTAGTTCATAATCATCATGAATACTGTTTTCTCATAGAATCAATTGATGCCTATTATACCATAGAGAACTCCATGCTCAAAAAGTGTATAATCATCCACAACGATTCTTAATAATGTTGCAATGTATTCTAGTTATGTATTGGTTAAAGTGGAAGGTATGTCACATATATGTTGTGTGTGGTTTTGTTTTCCACATGCTCAATAATTTAGAATGATTTTGACTTTATGTCTTGTGTAATCATATATAAAGTTATATGAGGTGAGAAAACAACAAATAACTACATAAATACATGAATTAATAACAACATTACATACAAAATACAGTCATGCATAATAATGACAACATGTTTAATAATGAAGACACTTACTTTGTTAATGGCATCCAGTGATGCACCAGACTTTATTAGTACATCAGCTACATCATTGCGGCCAAAGTAAGCAGCAAAGTGAAGGGGAGTATTATTGTACTACATAAAGTAGATATCAGTATTTATGATCAATTCACTTTATAATATATACCTACAACTAATGATACATTATAAAGGGTAGGTAAAATAATTCAATGTTTATAAACTAATGTGTATAGAGAGGTTGATAATTTATGTAATGTCAGTAGTAGTATTCATGATAACTAGCTATGATATGTTTGGAAATTAAAATGTTTGTCATATTATGTCACATATATTTTACCTATAGATTTACAATACAGTGTCATAATACAATATATGACAGTAAGTGGTTTGCTAAGTACATGCTCCATAAAATTTATATTATTAACAAGTTATAACTAGCATAATACAATAGCTGTATAATAGCTAAATATGATAGGAATTAAGTATACACAATATCAGGTGTTAAATGAAAAGGAAGACTAATTATTATCAATATATATCAGGTAACCTACACTATATAATAATATCATTGTTGACAATTTTGTTACAATCATTCTATTGTTAGTTCTCTTTTATTCCACATAACACTATGTAAGCAAAAATGCATGTTTAAATTTTATGCAACAAACCTGACAATTAAATGTTAAAGTATACTCAAGTATGTAATATCATACTTGTCTGTACAAGCTAAGGCACTTCAAATAGACTATGAGGCTATAGGACAAGTGATCTACATGACTTGCATAACATATATTATAAAAAATTATAAAAAGTTGTAGATTGTTGAATTTTGTTTGTTATTCGATTATTCTTGTTGATAATAATAGTAATAAATTTATTAAAACAATGTTACGTTAGTGGAAGCTTGATTTATAGAAAAATGTCCACATTGTGTACAAGAAATAATTTTTTACAACAGGTGCTTGCTTGTACTTGATGATAGATCATATTGTGGATAAATTCATATTTTCATGTTTCGTATTAGAACAGTAGATAAATGAAAATTTCACAACTTTTATAGCTTTAATCAAATAGATGTACTCTACAAACCATAACTGTATTCTTGAGGTAATCATAGAATAAGCTGGGACTAATGTGGTAAGACTTTTTGTGAAGAAAACATGAAGAAATAATATATACTCTCATGATAGCAATATAAAGTACATATCTTATTATCAGAGATCACATTCTATATAATGCCCTATTTTGTTGGCTGGTTGTTATTGGCAACATTTAATTTCTCAGTCAGTTTTAAGTAGGTTTATTTATTATTCACAGTATGTATTTGGTGATATATAGTATCAATAATTATTAAGGAAATTATATCATATAAAGACTTTATTGATTAGGGAAGTAAGAAGTCCACAATGTCAAATAAATAATAGCAATTACCAAATGGTACCCAAAAGTGATACATTCTTGCTATATGATTAGTAAAAGTTTTAATAGCAAAAGAAAGATCGAATTGTATATGTTCTGCATTTGGAATAGAGGGGAGGGGTCAGTAGATGTAATTAAAATAAAAAGAATTGTTGAGAAGCCAAACAAACATGTCAAGACATTGTAAGGTAGTTGTTAAAAAGAGAAACATAATGGCCCTACTTTTTAACATAATTTATTAATAATTTCTATAAAATGAATGCATTCTTCTTGATAATTTAATGCATAATTAACAATGTTCTGCATTAAGAAGGTGTGTTTGAGGCATGTTTTATATTTGTAGCCATAACATAGTCAATTGTGTAATATGAGATGTCTCTGTACAAGCTAAGGCACTTCAAACACACTATGAGACTATATGACATGACATCATCCAGTCTTGTGATCTATACTGTAAGCTCATGTAAATATGAACAATTAAACCACAATTTAGTTGTTTTGTCATATACTCTTTGACAAGAAAGAAAGATTTCCACAATGCTTAGAGCCTTTGTGATCACTTAATAAGGATCTGTACTCAAAGCATAATCCATCCAATTAAAGTTTAGTTAATTGTAAGTTTGTTAGTATAACAGATTAATCTAAACAATCAACAGTCAGTACTTAGTTGTTTTACAATATTACTGATAATTGTCATTGACATAGATATGACTAATTAAGAGACAAAAAACACACAAAGAATTTTGATAATTTGTTATAAACATTCTTTATGTTTTGTGACTTTGTTTGTTTCTGTATGTGTTAATTCATTATATGATATACTGGTCTTAATATAAAATACAAAATAAGTTGTAATATATATGTGATAAATAACACTGTGAACAAATAGTACAATGGTTTGATTAAAAAAGGACTATGTAGCAAATGTCTAAATATCTAGTCATACTATCAGTACAGAGGAAGAGGTATAGTCATTTAACTTATATAGGTTTGGGACAGTAATAGACTTTCAGAATGCTTTTGAATATATATAAAGTAGGTTTTGCTTACCGTGGCATGCTGTCATTGTTTGATTTTCTCTTTTTACTAATTATATATACATGTATGGGAGTGTCACAAAATGTTTAATCCCCCCAAAAATCTAATACTCAAATTGTCTAATCCCAATATGTCTAATCCCAAAATATCTATAGAATGTACTAACTGAACAAAGAGTCTAACCTCAATAAGCTGCGATAAACAGAGATTTACAAATAGCACAAATTTAAATTATATCTGACTTTGCACTAGTTTATTGCAGTCTCTTGAGCTACAATTTTTAGGCACTATTCTTCATGTATGTTACTTCCACTTGGTGCAGAGCTTATGGAGAAAAAGCACAGAACATTGGTCTAATATAAAATTACATGGAAGCATATTTTATTAGATGCTTCATTCAAAAGACAGCAACTATAACATTTGTACTACTTAACTTTGTATGAATAACTTGGAATACTATAACACCAGACATACCAGATGATGCTTGAGCGAAAGCATTTGATGAATATTTTGAAAACACTTGAAAAAAGAGATAATTCACACTAAGAATGTTGAATTATTTAATTATAAAGGTCTATGAATTCGAACATACAATATTTATGGTTGCCACAAAAACTTATCCTACATCTTCTAACTTTTAAAATTATTCCAGAGAAAGCAGGCAACTACAGAAATAACAATTAGTATATTGAAGCAGATGATTCAGAGGGCTGACAGAAAGAAAGTTATGAAAACAGAGGGAAAATGCAACTTTTACAATCAGAACTAACCAGTGGTGAGAGGACCTTAGACTCGCAAATATATATGGTAATAGTCATTGTGTACTTTCTATTGAGAACTGAGATATGCGCCATTTTGAAAGTACTCGATGCGAACAATAGCAAACGTTTTTGTAACAGCTTCTGATGTCTAAAAGAGGCTTCCCCGTTTTACAATTAAACTGGGTGGGGCTCTGTATGGAACCTTCCTCAAATAAAGGGTTTAATCAAGTTAGCAATAAGGAAGCTACTAAGAAATCTTATCACGACCGCATAATCTAACCATAGTTATTAAACAGTTGGTGAAGGTATGTAACTATTGTAAATATGGACCTGAATAGGTTGAAGGTATTGTTATTAAGAAAAGTGGAAGTCTGAGATTTCTGGTTAAAATGGCTAATGGTATAATAGCTAAATATGATAGGAATTAAGTATACACAATATCAGGTGTTAAATGAAAAGGAAGACTAATTATTATCAATATCTATCAGGTAACCTACACTATCTAATAATATGAGTATTGACAACATTTCATTACATTCATTCTATTGTTAGTTCTCTTTTATTCCACATAACACTATGTAAGCAAAAATGCATGTTTAAATTTAATGCAACAAACCTGACAATTAAATGTTAAAGTATACTCAAGTATGTAATATCATACTTGTCTGCACAAGCTAAGGTACTTCAAATAGACTATGAGGCTATAGGACAAGTGATCTACATGACTTGCATAACATATATTATAAAAATTATAAAATTGTAGATTGTTGAATTTTGTTTGTTATTTGATTTATTCTTGTTGATAATAATAGTAATAAATTTATTAAAACAATGACGTAATGTTAGTGAAAGCTTGGTTTATAGAAATATGTCGACAATGTGTACAAGAAATAATTTTTTACAACACATGCTTGCTTGTACTTGATGATAGATCATATTGTGGATAAATTTATATTTTCATGTTTTGTAATTAAAACAGTAGATAAATGAAAATTTCACAACTTTTATAGCTTTAATACTTATTAATCAAAAGGATGTACTCTACAAACCATAACTGTATTCTTGAGGTAATCAAGGAGTAAGCTGGGACTAATGTGGTAAGACTTTTGTGTAGAAAACATGAAGAAATAATATATACTCTCATGATAGCAATATAAAGTACATATCTTATTATCAGAGATCACATTCTATATAATGCCCTATTTTATTGGCTGGTTGTTATTGGCAACATTTAATTTCTCAGTCAGTTTTAAGTAGGTTTATTTATTATTCATAGTATGTATTTGGTGATATATAGTATCAATAATTATTAAGGAAATTATATCATATAAAGACTTTATTGATTAGGGAAGTAAGAAGACTCTATTAACAACATGTACCAGCCATCAAACAATGACATTGGCTAGACGTATGACTTAGTGACTCTCATAGTTAGCTTTTATTATCTGATGACAACAATGAAGATAGTACAGCATACATTACAAACCACTGGTACATCATACTTATAGACTGAGTATAAAAACACTGCCAAGTATTGGAAACTATAACTTAACATACAGAAACTTTGTTATATTATTTCTTTGTCAACATAGACTCTGTACAGGTTGGTTGTGTTACTAGAGTAACAGTTACATAACATTCTAACATTGTACAACAGGACTTGTTGACTCCACCCACACAAAATATACAGTACTTGGGATAACATACTTGCCACATAACTTGTCAACACAGACTCTTTATATTCTAAATGTATAATCTAAATGTATACTGTACTTGTTTCTGTGAAAATTCATGTATTCTATTCCTTATATTTTATGTTAATTACTTCATATTACTTACAGTTTAAACATATATTGGAATGTAATCTCCACCATTACTTTATAATGATAAATGTTTTAAGGAGTTCTGTTTATATAGTGTTAGAATGATGACAACAAGTTGTCTATTAGACTATATGTTTGTGATTTCACTAACCATTATTAAACACATGAAATCAATATATTCATCAGTGGACATTAAAAGTGATGATTCCTTGTTACTGTCACTCATAAAAAGCATTTGTTATATATAATACAAAAGGTTTCCATATTTCCTGAGTCAACCATTAATTGAGTCAACAATTTTGGTTACTAAGTACTTTTATGATTGGTCATCCTGGATACCAAGTATGGTGTACATCTAGTATAATATGCATCGATGAAACGATTCGTTTTGAAACTATTTAGAGGAACATGTGTGATTTTCCCAAATTAGGTCACATTTATTATATTCTCCAAATTCCTATGATTGATTTATAATTATAAGGTTTGCTATAATTAATTATTACTATTTTACTTAAATATTACATTACAATGTAAAAGAGAGTGTGTCTATTTTACAATGTACATTACCCAAGAGTTGTTGTCTTCATGTAGATACCGTAGTTCCACGAGTAAGCACCCATGGGCGCTTACAGTTCAATTGGAATTTGAAAGGAGTGAGCGCTTACACGTGATTTTTCAAAAAAAGATTTGTAGTAAGCACCAACTTATGAATAATTAATTAACACGAATATTCCATATGCATGGTGTAGAAGTGGAAGCTGTCAAGGTTCTGAGAACTCACCTGGAGTACAATGTATCTGCTATATCAAAGAAGTATGATGTAGACAAAAAGCATATTAGAGAATGGGATAAGCAGTTTTACAAGCTTCTTGACTCACAATAACAATACACTGTACAGTCAAGGACAAAAGAAGATCCTCCATTGAGCAAGGTGGTTTAGAAATGCCTTGTGAGCTGACCTTTTCAATTCCAAACGGAACGAAAGACAACAAAACTGAAATATTCAAACTTAGAAAATTGTTAGCCTAACATTTGTCTTTGCTCAACATGTGATAATAACCACAATAACCACAAATCTAAGAGGGTGGGATGGAGGTGGGTGTTTGCATGGGGAATTGACATTTTCATTTAAGGACATAAATAGGGAGGTGGGTGCTTGCATAGAGGTCGGCACTTGCTTGGGGAACTACGGTATTATGTAACAGACAAACACGAACATTGAAGTATGAAGACTTGACAATATCAACCACTAAACATATTATAAACTAAAACAAGTAACTTGTTTTATAAGATCCTCATAACTTAACTTTGTAATAAATTATAATCATAATATGAGGTACTAATAAGTTTAAATTATAATATTAAACACTAACCTGATCTAGTGCATGTATATTGGCCTTGTTTTTAATTAGCATTTCTGCTATTTCAGCATTAGATGCACAGTGTAATGCTGTACTCCCAAACTGAAAAAGAAGAAATATAAAGTTAATACTAGATAACTAACAGTATACTATACATTGTACATATACAAGTACTATCATAACATGTGGTCAATATCAGTGGAGGTTCACGGACGTCCAGACACTAGAGTAGGTATCTATTATAATCAGAAACATTCTTGCCAATGAAAGGACCTAGTAATCAATATGGATGCAGGACCAGGTTGACGCTACTCCCAAGGGTGTAGAGGTACAATTGGAGGATAGTTGCATTGTTTAACCTTTTCTCACAATCTGAGTGCATAGTTTTCCACAAAATATACTTACAAGCTAAGTTTTGGACATACCAGGTTGTGTATTATGTAAGTCATTAATGAGGGAATTATGAAAGGATCAAACTCATTCATGAGGGAATTATGAGTTTTAGGAGAGACAATGATACGAAACATATAAGCTTAACTTTGGACATACCGGGTGTGTATCATGTAACTCATTAATTAGGGATTTATGAAACTCATTAATTATTGAGCTATGAAACTTATTCATGAGGGAATTATGAGCTTTAGGAGAGACAATGATAGGAAACCTCAGAGGAAATAGTCATGTTTATAAGCATATATAGTGGTACTAGGTCTTCATGTACACCTGAGAGAGGCAAACCATGAAAATCATAATAGGATATGGTTTAATATAACCAGGGGTGACAGGAAAGGTTTCAAAATGGTCAAATAATAATATTATGTCACATGCTAAAGTTACAGTAGACATACAATTTAATGCATTGACAATAAATCATTGAAGTCTTGTAGACATCATATTGGGAACATTTTTTGCATGATTTAACAAAATAATGAGGTGGTTTTGATCAGTCAACAATGTGAATGGTTGTTTGTAGAGATATTGATGGACTCCAAAAAACAATTCTTCTTTGGATCAATATCAGCTATAGAGGCAAGGTAAGGTGAGTATTTCTTTATTTTAATGAAATGATTAACCTTCTGAGATACCTACTACTATTGATGATTTTTCTGTAACAGAAGATAAGAAATTTAGATTGGATGATTAATTTGGAGTCCTAAAAAGGATTTCAGTTCCTGGGACCTTCCATAATGGCTCATACTTTCTCTGAGGTAGGGTAGAACCTTTTTTCATCAATTAAATATCCGAAGTATCCCACTTAAGTAGATGTTTAAAACTGTTGTCTCTTTCAGACTACATAGCTTGAGCTATAGAGCTATGTCCAGTGCTCTCTGTAAGGTCAGTCAATAGACTTAGTTGTGTTAGAATATGTTTTATCCGATATAATGAAACGGTCTTCTTAATATCTCATTAAGTGTCTCTATGAAGTCACAATTCCATAAGCTGACTTAGTGCTGTGACAAATGTAGAAATTTACTCCTTGTCAACGACTCTTCCTGTTGACAAACGTGCATACTAAACTTGAATCTATGAATTATAATTAACTGCTTTGAGTGATAGTTGTATTCCAGTAATGATATCTTTGTAAGACAAAGCTATAGGATAGTCTGGAGCTACCAGGTTATGGATGACCTTGTACGTGTTGCACCACAGGTAATAAGGAGAACTCATCTTTTCTTACAAAGGATTGAAGGTAGAAATCCTCCCAAACGTGGTCATAGTAATGACTTTGCCTTGTCGCCAATGAAGTATTGTGAAAAGGATCAAATAAATATAAAGAGAACAACGATAATTCTTACAAATCATATTATAGTCAAAAAACCAATGACAATATGACTGAAGAGCTTATATACTAAAGTATATACATCAACTGACACCATAGTAACAATGAACAGTAACAAGGACACACTTATTAAATATAAACAATAAAAAAAGACAACAAAGAAAACAGACTAGGAACCAATCATCCAATATGGTATATGTACAGAATTATTGTACAAGTCACATGACATAACACATCATATAAAATATCTTACTTGCTCATAGAGATGTAATAATGTCACTAAATTTTAGAAAATCATTCAAAAATATAAACATTATTACATGACATATTACATTTATACAGTTCATATGTATACATATACATGTACATGTATAATGTATACATATATACATTACAACAGTATTGTTACTATATATGAACACTTACCCTATTAGTGGAATTAGGATTGGCATGATTTTGTAAAATAAAGGACACAACTTCAGTGCGTCCAATTTCAGATGCAACAATCAGTGGTGTTTCATTGAACTATACAAGAGTAGATGAAAATGTTTATTATTAACAAATGATAATTTAAAGAAAGGAAATATTGTCACAACATATTTAATTACATTACTTGACAGAACATGTCACCGTAAAAACTGTATGATAATAGTGGCTATAATTTTGGGACTAATAGCGTTACATTCTGATTACTGAATTATCATGGTCATCTAGTTGTCTAATAGTTAATGACTCTTTAGTTGATACTAAGACATATTGATATAATATTCAATTCATTGTTGTATTATGTAAATTACTTATTTTGTTGTGATCTTTATTATTGTTGTTGTTTAGGCAAAAAAAAATGTCCATAATATCATTTCACAACTAATATCTCTCTAACTAAGAGACTTCTAATATCATTTACTGTACAATTATATACTATAGATTGAGGAATTTTTGCGTTAAAAGTTTCATGTAAAAATTTCAAACACAATAGGCTGTATGGAGGTTAATAGAGAAAAATTTGAATCTGGTAGTCCATCTGTAGGTTACAGATATCTTAAAGGAGCCAATTCAGTTATCTACACTTTCAACATTTTCAACATCATGATGTAACATGTGTATTACATATTGTATATATACTTACAGTAAAAATTTCAATGTGTAATAATATCAGTGTTTTTTTTTCATACATCGTCCAATGTTTAAACGTTTTTACAATGAAACTTTCCCAATCTACAGTATTTAGTCTGTGAATATATTGACATTACATGCTTTTCTAGTGATCATAAAATATACAATATACTGGTTTAATCTCTGAATATAAAAGGTTACTCTCACTACTAAAATTACAAATTTAATCTTATTCATTGTCATAATATTATTAATAAAATTATTAGTAGGTTATGAATATTGTTATCATGGAAAGTGTGAACAAACAACACTTGTAGCAGGTAATTTTGGGGAGAAATCATATAAATATCAAAATAAACTTTGGCAAAGTTAAATTTTTCAAAGCTGGAGGGAAACATTTCGGCAAATGAAGAACATTTTATCAAACTCATCATTTCATATATGTTATCACAATCTCTCTAATGCTACAATTATTGTGTATGCTAATTTTAGTGCCTACTTTAACAATATGTAAATGTTTAAAATTGCAGTGTAACACATTTACTATATTGCATTATGGATGTCTAAAATATGGCTGATATTATTTTTCTAGTAATAAATTTACTAAATTAGTAGATACAATTAATAGTAGACTTAATTAAGGTATGAACCTAACATGATATGGAACACATATGACTTCACTTTACACACTCTATTATTAAATATAGACCATAAAATATTATGATACAGTATTTTAATAAATATCAGAGATGTAAAATTTTCAGTTCATTTATTGAATTTAATGCAATTGTTAAATTAATTCACAAAATGTTTTACACAAGTCTGTTATGTTAGTGATTTTGCTGACTATACTGTTTATGAGTATATAAAACATAAAATTATAATGCTTTGTTTCTCAAATGAAATGCTAGAATACAAAAAAGGCCACTCAATAAAAATAGACTATAGTAGGCTATACAAACAACATGTTGATATAATCATAATCAATGCTTCTGATTAGTATTTAACAAGCTATATTTATCAGAGCTTTATCAGCATTCTGGCAGATTGTAAATTTATGAGAACAGTGAGTGAATAAATGTGGGTGTGGTATAAAATCTAAAAATGATTCCAGAAAATCCATTTTACAAATGCCACATCAAAAGCAAATTCATAAAATAAAATATTGTCCTGCAAATATTTCTGTTATATGATAGATATGGAATGGTTATGTTAGAATTATTCAATAACATTGTTATTAGATCAACAAATGTACACATCATGTCAGTAATATGAACACTTCATTATTATCAGGAGATAACACAGAAAAGGAAACAAACTCCTACACTATTGATTAAAATCACACAAGAATTTGTGATATTAAATTTAGACCATCCCATGTATTATAGCTCAACCAACATCACACTATAATGATGATACAGTGTGTAGTGATGTGATAATTATTGGATCTTAGACGTATTTATAAAAACACACTGTATATGAAAAATAGGCTTTACTGTTGAGATATATACTAAAATATTGAGACCTAGTAACTTACGTTTGGACGATGATAGTTTACATCAGCACCTTGTTCAATAGCAGATTTGACTTTATCAAGGATTCCAAGTTTAGCTGCCCAGTACAGTTGATCATTCTATTATAAAGACAACATGTATCATGTAGTGTAGTATACTGAGTATACAGATCAGCCCTTATAACTAAAAGACCATCTTTTAGAAAGATATTCTGTCTATACAATAACATTGATATGTAAGTTTAGTTAGTATCACAGTGATATATAGGGATAATGACATAGTAATAGAAAGATTAGAGACTTACTTGTTCTTCCTGAGACATTTTGAAAAGTGTAGGTTCTTAGTTGGTCACTGTTCCTATGTCAGGTGTCTATAGATAATATAGGAAGTAGGTTACATAGATAGTAATAACTATATACTACATTGGAATGAGGAAACTCTACTAACTAAAACAACTGTAACCTAATTATAGTAAGATAGAATATACTGTCTGTCTACTAACTACTACTATATGTAATAGATATACACTCACACTATGTATGTACTGTACACTATATGATATCATTGGATACTAGTAATATTCAAGGTTTAGTAATAGAATAGAACATCAAAGTAATATACTAACCTGTTCTTGTCTTCAGTGTGTAACTGCGTTTGCTTTGAGATTATTCATAGGAACTTTTAACCACGCCTACTAATTAGTGTGTGGGCGACATCTGGTTTTGAGGCTGGGTGGTTTTAACCATGTATCTGGAGAAGACAAATATTAATATGTTAAGGACTCATTTGACTGTATTACTAATTCAATCAGGTGAGTCTTTAGATATGTTACTAAGTCATTATATTTGAATTGTTTCTCAATAACAGTGATATGAATGATAAACTATGACTCAGTAGACAAACATTAAGTACAATTGTGTTATTGACCTATAAACTAGTAAGTTACTTCATCAACTGTAATATCATATATGTAGGTATGTTCATTTAATATTGTTCAATTGTATTGTTGTGTTTTACTTTTTGAGAGTGAGGACACAGGATCTCTCTCTCTCTCTCTCTCTCTCTCTCTCTCTCTCGTTCTCTCTGTCATACTTAGAGGCCACCTGAACAGATGACATCTATTAGCAGCTCGACTGACAGTATTATAATTTGTGGGTGTGGTTTACCTGGATAACATTGTCTATTTTCCATACAAGGTAAAGTTTATCATTGTTTTTGTAGTTTTATTATTATATGTAGAGGTAATGATTTCATTCTGGTAAATGTGTTATAATTGTTTGGGTCATGAGATTTTTTGTGTTATTCTATCCATGACTTTGTATTTTCCCTCTCTTTCTCTCTCTCTCTCTCTCTCTCTCTCTCTCTCTCTCTCTCTCATACTTAAAGGCTGCCTGAACAGGTGACATCTATTAGCAGCTGGACTGACAGTATTATAAGTTGTAGGTGTGGTTTACAAGCACTACATCGTCTATTTTCCATATAAGGTAAAGTGTGATCATTGTTTTAGTAGTGTTATTATATGTAGAGGTAATAATTTCATTTTGGTAACTGTGTTATAA
>OY848918.1:18098903-18208924 GCA_963693285.1 Xestospongia muta
GTATTATTATATGTAGAGGTAATGATTTCATTCTGGTTTATCATTCTTTCTCTCTTTCTCTCTCTCTCTCTCTCTCTCTCTCTCTCTCTCTCTCTCTCTCTCTCTCTCTCTCTCTCTCTCTCTCTCACTCTCTCTCTTACTTAAAGGCCTCCTGAACAGGTGACATCTATTAGCAGCTGAAATGACAGTATTGTAAGTTGTGGGTGTGGTTAAGGACAACATTGTCTATTTTCCATACAAGGTAAAGTTTATCATTCTCTCTCTCTCTCTCTCTCTCTCTCACTCTCTCTCTCACTTAAAGGCCGTCTGAACAGGTGACATCTATTAGCAGCTGGAATGACAGTATTGTAAGTTGTGGGTGTGGTTAAGGACAACATTGTCTATTTTCCATACAAAGTAAAGTTTATCATTCTCTCTCTCTCTCTCATTCTCTCTCTCTCTCTCTTTCTCTCTCTCTCTCTCTCTCTCTCTCTCTCTCTCTCTCTCTCTCTCTCTCTCTCTCTCCCTCTCTCCCTCTCTCTGCCTCTCTCTCCCTCTCTCTCTGCCTCTCTCTCCCTCTCTCTCTCTCTCTCTCTCTCTCTCTCTCTCTCTCTCTCTCTCTCTCCCTCCCTCTGTCTCTCCCTCCGTCTCTCTCTTTCTCTCTCATAATTCAAGAGCTGCACTGATAGTATCATAATTCAAGAGCTGCACTCATAGTATTATAACTTATGTGTGTGGTTTACAGGCACAAGATTGAACATTTTCCATATGATCTAAAGTCTTATCTTTGTTGTTGTAATATTATTATTATATGTAGGGGTAATGATCTCTTCTACTTTACTCTCTCTATCTCTGTCTTCTAAGATTTGTTTATAATCATTACTAGCTATTATAATATTATTGATTGACTCATAACTCTATCAAATATGGTATCAATGACAAATCATACTAAAATATATCATAGACCTCTGAATACAAAGTGCAATATATTGTTTTATAGTTTTTAGTTTTCACTTTTTACAAATATCACAATCATAATAGGTTTGATATCAAATTTTACATTGATGTACACAAAGATCATACAGCTAGTACTGACAAGGAGCTAACACTTAATTACTTTAATGTTGAGGTTTTTTACAGTATTACAATTAGCTACATTCTCAACTAATGAATGTTATTGAAAATAATAAGTCATGCTATCAAGTTTTATTACACTATCTACATATCCCTAACAATACAAAGCCTTGCGTCACATCACATTGTGTATGTCCATCAACTTATGAACACAGTACATGCACAACACATGAATATGATGTGTCGCAATGTAAGGATAGAATTGATTTCTATCTTGTTGTTCCTAGCAGTGCATTCAAGTCAATTAGATTTTAATTAACATGTGTTCACACATACCAATGTGTTTTATGGCAGATGAGAAACTTATTGAGGCTGTTTGTTGTTTTCATTGCTTGTAACAAGTATCTAGCCAAAGCTACAAGGATCCAAGATCAAGAGAAAACACATAAAAATAAGTGGCTAACCAGGTAACTGAAACTGAAACTCTCCTTGTTGGAGACATTGAATAAATATAGGACACACCCACCTTGTTCTTTATTTCTATTGGCTTATTCATTATCTGTAAAGCAAAGCAAGCAGCAACACTTCAGTCTCCATTTTGCACTAATTGACTTTATAATAACGAGGTGAGTTTTTACTTGACATGAGTCTGCTTGTTTGTTTGAACAATATTGGCACTACACTATGCTACATGACATGATGCCAAGAATGCAACTTGGTGCATATACAAGTGTATTTTTGTGTACCCACCTTAACTGTTACATTATTCTTTTCATCATCAATTCATTATGAGTGTTTTATTCCACAGGAAGGTATAATGCACTAGTGATACTACTGATACTAAGAAAGTAGTAGTTCTTTAATATATATATACAATTTATAAAGGTATTGTAATCCTTTTATCTACTTCATCTATCTATGTGTATATTAGTACTTGTTACTATATGTATATTTGTGACCATAAATACAAAAATGGTACCTAATGTGTAAACAAATTTTGAACAAACACTTCTATAGAATTATTGTTTATTTTGTATTTATCATTTCCAGTAAGACAATGTAATCATAAAGATCAATAATTGAGCTTGTTACCTACTGAATTTGAATAACTTCCTATTCAAGATGGCTGCATAGTAACAATTTGTATGCAAGTACTTGTTTGAAATTTGTTTGCATGTAAGATACCATTTTGATATTTGTTGCTACATTTTTATAATCAATCCATAATTCTTTTATTTGTCTTTTTGTCCATTTTTTTGTTGTTAACACTTTTATCTATCCTTTTATCTATTAGGTCCAGTACTCAAGATACGACTCACAACATAATGAAGTACTCAATGTGACATTATGTGTAATAACTTGTTCATTTTGTGATCAATACATACCTAAGTTATGATAAACTGGACTTTTTAAAGTACATAAGAACCTACATGTACTTACAATACATTTATATATTTACATGTTCATGAAATGATATAGTAATAAAACAAAGTAAATGTATTATATGTACCATATATTATAATGACCAGTGTTCATAATGGAATCATAAGATTGATTGATGTCCTTGATGATTAAGAAATCATCCATAACTTCAGTCTTGTGGTCTACTATGAAATAGAATCCCAGGAACCTTGGAATGTCATTTGGATAAAGGGTACTCTATTTGTGTAACTTTCTTTGATCTAACTAAAGCATTTGACTCAGTTCCACATCAATCCCTTCTTAATTTACTTTTTTTACTTGACATTATTCATCACCTTATGGTTTGGCTTCAAAGCTATCTCACACTTCAATCTCAGCAGGTGGTTATTGATGGCTGTTCCTCTTATAAGTCTACCATCTTATCTGGCATTCCTCAAGGTTCGAATCTTGGACCACTTCTCTTCATTTTGTATATGAATGACATATTCCAGTTACCTTTCTCCTCAACTTCATCCATCATCCTACATGCTGATGACATCCTTCTATCGTGTCCCTTCAAATCATCCTATGAATTTTCACTTGCTCAATCTAACGTTAATATTCTCTCTTCCTGGGTCAAATCTAAACACCTAACTATTATAATCACTCAAAAACTAAATACATGTTTATTTCCAGGAAGTCTCCTACATCCTTTACTACTCTATTTGTGTAACTTTCTTTGATCTAACTAAAGCATTTGACTCAGTTCCACATCAATCCCTTCTTGATGTACTTTTTTCACTTGACATTATTCATCACCTTATCATTTGGCTTCAAAGCTATCTCACACTTCAATCTCAGCAGGTTGTTGTTGATGGCTGTTCCTCTTCTAAGTCTACTGTCTTATCTGGCATTCCTCAAGGCTCGAATCTTGGACTACTTCTCTTCTTTTGTATGTGAATGACATATTCTTTCTCCTCAACTTCATCCATAATCCTATATGCTGATGATCTCCTATCATGTCCCTTCAAATCATCATATGAATTTTCACTTGCACAATCTAATGTTAATATTCTCTTTTCCTGGGTCAAATCTAAACACCTAACTATTATAATCACTCAAAAACAAAATACATGGTTTTAACTATAAAAGTAATATCATTAGTCATTATTGTATCACAACATTGTATTCTTTCATTAGGTTCTTTGGAATCAAAAAGGAGTTTTAACAAAAATTATTCTCATTCAATTAGAATTGTTCTAACAGTATCATCTTTACATAACATTCACATATTTCTTATTATTTCTAATTATATGTCAATAAGTCTATTTAACCAGATCTCCATAAATGAAAATTCATCTCATTAATCTATTATAATATACTTCTACAGTATACTAATAGTATCATTCGCTATAAAGGACACATGTATCAATGTGACACTAGTTCTTTAAGTATATTCTTAGATAATCAAAGTTCTAACAAAACATGAATACTTCACATAATCATATATATTAAACTGATGGTAATAGTGTTTTTAACTGTAACACAATTATATATACAATGGATCTATCATTCTATAGTTATACTTAAATGACAGATGGATCATTTGAAAGGAATTTAATTTTCTGATTTGACAGATTAAACCAATGTCTGATATATTAGTTAACCATATATACATCAGTACATGTTTCCTTATATTTATATGGAATGGATTAGATTATTACTAAGGAATGCAATCAGTATTTATAATTACAGACACAAAACACTCCCTCAATACTGTACAGTTGTTAACGCTAGAGTATTCTATTATACTATATAACAATACCTGAGTGCATATAATAATATGTATGATATATAACAAATGATCTAATCACAGAGTGTCAACGGAATCAAGAAGCACTTAGGAAACACTTATTTGATAAATACTATCTTCTATTTTAATCAATAGTATGGGCTGAGTCATTCACACTCATTGTCTTCTTAATGAATTGTATCAATACATAGGAAGTGTGTAAACACTGGACTGGATAGTTTAACTGAACTGTCCTTAAATTATTTATGTTGGAGAAGGTTGCTGTCAGAATCATCTTATGTCACAAGTTTCATTTTATAGATTGTATGACTTCTCAATTTTACAACCCTTGACTTTTTTGTTAGTACAGGTTGTAAATAAAATTTATAAATAATTATGGATTGAATACATTCAAAACCAAACTATCCTACAGACTGCATAGTGATGTATGAGTAAACAATACAACATTGAGTAAAAGTAATACAAAATATTTTTGCCTTACAAACTAGTCATTCTTTAAAATTGCATACATTCTTTCTAGTTAATGATGATATTTAGAATGGAGTTAATGTTTTGAATTGTTTTCTTTGAAAAGTTGACAACACCACATATTTAGTATAGTTGTGTGGATAATGTACACAGTTCCTTCAACTGACCACTATTCCTAATATCAAGGTGTCTATAGATAATACAGGAAGTAGGTGACATAGATAGTATAACTACTATATTGGAATGAGAAAACTCTATGAACTAAATCAACTGTAACCTAATTATAGTAAGATGAGAGTATACTGTCTGTCTACTATCTACTACCATATGTGATACACTCACACTATGTATGTACTGTACACTATATGATAATATATAATTAACAGCTGCTTAGTAAAGTCTGGCACTTGATAACCATAAAAGTAATGCCAATAGTCATTATTGTCTCATAACATTACATACTTTCATTAGATTCTTTGGAAGAGGAGATTGTAACAGAAATTCTTTTCATTCTCTGGAAATTAATTTACAGTATCATCTTTACACACGAATTATGTATTTATCATTATTTCAAACTACATATATGTCAATAACTGTATAGATCTCTATAAATGAAAAGATATCTCATTAATTTATTCTAATGTCCTTATACTTCTACAGTATAACTTCTGTATCATTCATTACAAAAGATACATATATCAATGTGCACACTAGTTGTTGCAATGTCATCTTAGAAATTGAAAGCTCTAACAAGACATCAGTACTACATATAAAGATGGACATTATTAAGTTGATTGTTATGGTGTTTTAATAGCTGAAACAAAATAATTTGTAGGATATATCTATCATTCTATAGTTATGTTTTAATGAAAGATGGATTATTTAAAAAGAATTTAATTTTGTCATTGACAGGTGATAATGAGGTATTTGAATAAGACAGTCAGTAGGAGCAGGATGAAGAGGAAGTGATGTCTATGAAGTATGATTGTGCTAGAATAATAGAATTGAATCTATGACTGTTTATTATGAGATGTATTAACACCTTGTATTTTAATACTGATCAGAACCTTCCAATTTAAAAAAATTATAATAATCTCTTTGTCATGAGTTACTAAGCATTACATACACAATTACTGATTTGCTATATATTCATTATGTATGAAGGCACTCCTCTACAAATAACAGTGTATGCCCCATATTTTTTACTGAGTTTATTAATATAAACTTTACCATATATGGTAATCTCTTGTCATCATTACATGCAAGAATATAGTTATTATATTGTTTCATAAGATATAATAATGAGGACAACTGATTATTGAACACACACCCACAAAGTACATGCATTGATCACAATTATATATTACTCTTACATTTTAGTTATTTACATTTGATGTATTATTATATTTGCTGTGGCCATCATCAATTTTCTAAATATGTCTTATTTCCTGTCCTATGTACTTTTCTTAATTTTAAAATAAATTAAAAGTGAAGACACTACCTTGTTCTAATTTCGATGAATCCACACTAATTATATACTGTAAAAAATAAAGTGTGCTGAGCACACCATATATGGTGTGTGAGTCTTGTCCCATCTAGCACACCCTATTTTGTGTGCTGTGCACACTTAATATGAAAGTGTGTTCACCACCCAACTTGGTGTGCTGCACACACCCAGGGTTCTAGGATTGAGTCTGCTTGTTCATATAAGCCACAGTTCAATAATTGATAATAAAATGATAATTTTACTAAATGAAGTTAAATGGAATGATTATAGTTCATTGGTTACAAAATGTTAACAAAAATCAGTTATATAGGTGACATGAAATGACTAACTGTTGAATTGATCTTAGTGTTGAGGCCAAGGACTTTTATTTCAAGGAATGAAAAGAAATTATTGCATCCTCTTGGATAGCAAATGTTGAATACATAAAATGAGGAAAGCAAAGTAAAAAGTAAGTCAAATTTGTTCTTGAGTTCAGTGACAATCACTTTATCAACAACCAGAAACATCTGACTGGAATCGTACGCACTTCCTAAGAGGAGGATGTATGGTTCCACCTGATTTTTTGCTTGAACAACTGCTTCTGGAACACAAAAATCCTAATGTTAGACAGGAGTAATAGTCACACTGTGTAAATTGTTTAGGACTTACAGAAACTATATGATAAACTATTCGTGGTTTGGTCTGATTTTATTAGGAAAGAGATAAGCAAGTAGACATATTGCTGCTATACCAGCTACAAAACTATATGTCACCTGAACATCTAATTGTAAGCTACCTTCATCACAAATAGAAAAGTGTTCCAGTAGATGACAAACTCGTGCATTACTTTCTTTTTCTCGCTCGATTTGATTTTCTTGATCACACTAGTGTCATTATAATCCTTCAAATAACATGATACAAAACCTTTATATATATATTGGAATATCAGTAGTGTACAATCAATTAATTATTAGAAATTTTACATTGCATGTATCAGTCATTGACTGTTTTAATAGATAATGTGACTATTTGCTATAGTCCTGATAAATGTCCTGTCATAGCTGCTATGAGTGTAGTTATGATAACAGACAAAGTAATGTTATGACATGTGTACACTCCCTCTCATATATACACTTGTACATAACGATGTATTAATGTATTATGTTAGCCTTACATTAACTACAGTTGATTGCTATGTTGTGTGTATTAAAACAGACACAACTTTATTAGATGTAAACATCATATAGTCTTATCTATGAAAGAGTATACACTATCCATACTGTTTATAGTGTTGGTTTGTTTATTATCATAATTTAACTCACATATCAACTGCTGTGATGATTATAGTATCTATTCATACCTAGCAGACACTATTGCTTAATTTTACAATATCATTTTAACAGTGACATACATATAGAGCTCAAAATACACTAGCCATATATCATTAATATAATATATTAATAATAGAAGAAAGTATATGTTTTATAGCTTGTCAATATTCAATTGATGTAATAACTTTAACATATAGAAGTAATGATTATTACGTTATGACAGTGTCTTATAATACATCAGCATAAACATTGCCATATTTGGTAATCCCTAGTTTTGTTATGTATTATGTCGTGTCTCTCTACATCTAATTAGTCTCTATCTCTCTCTATCTTTCTCTGTCTGTCTCTCTCTCACTCCAGATTTGTTGTCATACAGTTGTTGCCAGCATTATGTGAATATTATATAACTCAAATGATATCAATTCCACTCAGCAAGATTTTTAGTCAAGCTATTTCATACAGAGTCTTTAGTCATTTCTTAATTAATTATTATGTTTTCATTTGTTGTTATTTATTCCTTTTCTATTTACAGTATCAAATGTAGCATTTGGTTAATGATTCTGTAATAATGTTCTCGTGTTTGCTTCTATCTATATTTAAGTGTAATTAGTAAACTTGATTTCCTTTATTACAATTACTATAATTATGTATTAGGTTTAGCATAATTTAAACATAATTATTGTCATCACCTAATGAAGGAGTAACACTTGATAACTCTAATGTTGATGTATTGACTACAGCATTAACAATAAAAGTACATACTTAGCTAAGCATTATTGATTAACCAAATTCATTAATTTTTAGTCAATCTATCCACTACTTTAATCCTTTATAAGTATGATAATGACCTAGTTTGCCTAATTCATTTAGAACTATCTATTTTTGCATACTAATAGCAAATTTGTTCATTTTCACTTACTATTAATTATAAAATGTTAGTGGCAGTACTGTAATAATTAACGATATTCATTATAATTAGCTTCATCGTCACCTAATGAATGTTATTAAAAATTAATTAACAAGTCAAGTCATCAAGTTTTGTTACACTATCTATATATCCATAAATGTTATATTATTCTCTTCATCATCAATCCATTATAAGTGTTTTATAACAGGAAGTTGCAGTGTACTAGTGATACTACTGATACTAAGAAAGTACTAATTCTTTTAAGATACATACACTTTACAAATGTATTGTAATTCTTTTATCTACTTCTTCTATTCATGTATCTATTAATACTTGTTAGTATTTGTCTATTTTAAAGACATTCATTAATTCATTTATCCATCTATTTGTTCATTTATCTGTTGTTAATCCATTCATCTATTCATTTATCTATTAGGTCCAGTTTATAGTTAATCAAGATACAACTCATGACATAATGAAGTACTCAATGTGACATTATGTGATATTAAATCATGTGACTCAAATGATACCAATTCACTGAGAAACTTTCTTAGGTCATGACATTTCAAACAGAATATTTTTCTCATTTCTAAATTGATTGTTTTGTTTTGATCTATTGTTATTTATTTTCTATTTTCTATTAATTTTACAGCATTAAGTGTAGCATTTGGTTACTGATTCTGTAATAATGTTTTTGTTTTAGCACAATTAAGAAATCTTTGCATCTGTCTGCTTTTAAATGCAATTAATAAATTTCATTGTAATCATTACAATTACTATAATAGTATTATTTGTGGTATACATTAAATATGTTGCCATCACTTAATTGATTCTATACAAGTCACTTTGTCATTATTCTTATTAATATAGTTAACTATTTCTCAGTAAGCAATGTATTTGTATGCAAATTCTGCTGTATTAGCTTACATTATTCATATGCTTGCATTCTTTTAGATTTCATTTGGAGTGTGTTGCTCTTTCAAAGGTTTTGACTTTAATACACATGAAGCTAATCCGGCTCCAGTATATTGTTTAATAGTCCATGCACAAAGTAATGTCACTACACTATTGGTTGACTACATGAAATACAAATGTTTGTACAACACACAGACTACATCGAATTCTAGTATTTAATGTAATTTTTAAAAAATTGTAATAATTTAACATTAATAGAACATAGTTACTTTCCTCCGTCTCTCATTGTGAATTTGAATAAAATTACTTTTAAGAAACACTGGAAAAATTGATATGTTTCTAGACCATGAAACATCTGGAAACGTTTTGAAAATGTTAAGTATCCTGTTATGTTTCTGGTGTTTCCAAACTAAGAAAACATAAAGATTTCTTTTGATAAGAAACACATGTGAAGAGCAAGTTTCCCATTATATAGAAACACTTAAAAACACCAAATGTTTATTTGTGTTTACTAAAGAAACTTTAATGTTTCCATTGAATTTAATAACTATTTACAAATAGAACAAATCCAAAAACATCAAGTAATCACTACAAAATTAAATACATTTCCATTACGACGTCCTCAACAAAAGGAAATGTTATGTAAATCACAAATATAATGTCATTGTCACATAAACAACTTAAACAATAAATGACATAATCAGAATACTCTCAACAAACCATGTACTTGATGACATGATATACCATAACTTTTTAAATGATTAAATAAATGACTCATAAAATTAATTATTGAATAACAATTGCAATCAATGCTGAAAAGCACATTTGGAATAACCAGCTGGTTTCACTCTATCACAAGGAAGGCCTTCCTTCATTTTAAGTCATAATGCTTACTTCTTACTGAACAATTCTTAGAAGATTTTTTGTCCAATCATATAGTAATTTTGTTAGATTTATTCCTCTCCAGGGAAAAGTGGGAATAATAAACCTGTAATCTTCATTTTCATCACTCTCTTCTGAGCTCATCATATCACCAGTGTAACAAGCTCTCTACTTTGCTTTAGTAGCATTAAATAGGCCAGTATTCAATCATATTCAGTAAGTCTTTGTTGTAGGTTCTGTTAAAAACAGTGTTTGAAACAAAAAGAAAAATCTATAGGTATTTAGGCTAACATTATTACTATCATTTCCTATAATGGAAATTACAATAGTAATAATTAAATGGTATGAACTACTTACTCTAGTTATCCTGTTTATTCTTCTCTGTTTTTCACACTTATTAGAATACTTTCCTGAATTTATGAGCTTTGCCTTAGTGTGACAACTTGAAAAATAAGTTTTAGGAGCATCTATAAAAGGATCATAATGATGAGTAATATGGCACAACCATATTTAAGAAAATGCTTAATAATCCACACATTATATTATACATAGCATTCATAATTTCAACAGATATGCCAATATGTTTTTCAGGTTGATAATATTACTAACCATTAATAACTGAAGTGGCTACATCAGGAAAATGAGATTTCACTTCTGCTACTAATTTCTTTAATATCATCTGATTTTCTTTGTCACCTATTTTCTTACTGCAACAAGTATACAAAAGATAGTGTCACAAGTAGAGGTAATATTATTCATACCGAAAGAAGGTGGGTCATATGTACTAACAGTGTTATACATACAATATTGTCACAATAATATTACTATAATTATTTGCCTATCACTGCAAAAAATTAATCATAGTTTAGACTAGTGAGCAAACTTTTCGACCCTACTATTAGTTTATAATGGGACGAAGGGAAGTGTCTTGAGATTCTTGACACAAATTACAGTGTACTGTTTGTTAGACTGGTCCTTTGAGTTGTTGCTGGCGAGGGACTCTCTGTTTTTTTCAAGGTGTCCAGAAGGTTAAGGAAATTTGTTCCAAATGTTTGAGTATGTTTTCCTGGTTTGTAAACCATGTGCTGTTGTCCCTCTTGTTGAAGCAAACTCTGCACTCTTTTTCGACCTCTTCGTGTTCTGAGATAGTGTTGTTTTGGACGACTTATTTTGTGGATTCATTTGTTTCTTTTCTCTTGTTCTTCCATCAAGTCTTCAATACTTTCAGTTTCATCTTCATCACGTATTGACTCTAATTCATTTGCTTCATCTGATTTGTTCTAACTAACTTCATTAGCAAGATTAGTATGTTAAATATCATTGTATAGTGACACTTGATCTGATATCATTTCTTCTGCCAAAGATTTAATGCAGTGGTCTTCAGTGACTCAATAAAGACATCATCTTGTGCTTGATCATATGATTGTATTAGTTCATCCTTTTCAATAGATTCCTCCTTTGTTGCTGTCAGAATCAAGCTATGCTACAACTTGCATTCATAGTCTTGTATGAGATCTCAATATTATGTCCTTGATTTTCTATGTTAGTACAGGTTGTAATTTAAATTTATAAATAATTAAATAATGAATACATTCAAAATAAAGCTATACTATAGGCTGTATAGTGATGTATGAGTAGACAATACAACATTGAGCAAAATAAAATTTTTGACTTGTGAAGTGGCCATTCAACGGAATTACATGCATTCTTTCCACTTTATAATGATGTTTTTGTATGGAGTTAATATTGCTAACATGAATTGTTTCCCTTGAAAAGTTGACAACACCACACTATTTAGTGTAGCTGTGTGGAAAAGTGTAGTTCATTTAACTGACCGCTATTCCTAATATCAAAGTGTCTATAGATAATACAGGAAGTATTCACATAATTAGATAGTAATAACTATGACATTGAAATAAGGAAACTCCTGTAACATAATTATTGTAAGATGAGAGTATACTGTCTGTATACTAATTACTGCTATATGTAAGAGATATACACTCATACTATGTATGTACTGTACACTGTATGACCATATATGATCAACAGCTGCTTAGTGAAGTCTGCCACTTGATAACCATAAAAGTAATGCCAATAGTCATTATTGTGTCAGAACGTTACATTATTCATTAGATTTCTTGGTAGAGGAGATTAAATCTTTGGCGAAAATAGGTCTCTAACACTAGGGCTATTAATTATTCATCAATATTAATTAGTAGTTATTAATAGTTATTAACAATTTGAAACCTTTGCTAAACCAAAAACAAACGATGTATTTTTGAACTTTATTTGCAAGGAAATGGATGATTTCATTTTGGAGACTTGGTGAATGCCATGTAGCACTTTTGCTGTGGTGTTTAAAACAATTTCTGACTTCTTGGCAATGTTGAGAGATGCGCATCATAAGTGACTTAAGGTTTCTTGGATTTATTGCATCATTTCCTTCATCATGACCACGAAGGGCTATTCCCTGTTGTGAATAGTACAGAATGCACTCAATCAAGGCAACTACTTACTTTCTGTTTCAACAGATGACTTTAGTACCCAATTGACCTTCCTGTCTCCACTCTCTTTGGTATTCCTTCCAAGCTACCATGGATTCAGTGTGAATATTACCAGTTGAATTATTTTTGAGCACGCCTTTCTTGCCCAAGTCATGTTTCTAGTCCCTGAACCCGTTCTGAGTGAATGTAACATCTGGATTGCTATGCTGGAAAAAACAACATGGTAAACAAAAAGCAACATCCAAATATTCAAGCCATGGAAACTGTTGGTACCATCTAGGTTGAAACGATCAACTACACCCTTTCCAAAAACAGAAAGTGGAAAATCAATGCTGACTGGTTGACTAGACTTTTCAGATTTTTCTTTAGCTATGTCTGCAGGACCATCTACTCTCTGGCTTGAGCCTGATGCTACATCATCAACATGTACATGTACGTTAACTTCTGGTATTGTGGGCATATACCTAAACCTTGCAGACTCTCTAGATCAACACCATCACCATCTGTATCTGTACAGTACAAGAAAAGTAGAAAAGAATAATTTCAAAATACTTTGTTATTAGATCTACACCTAACCATCTTGATCATTTAATCCTCAAATTCATCCGTCAATTTCTTCATTGCTGTCATTTCTACTGTCATCTACTGCTAATATTTTGTATTGGCACTCAATGTGACTCAGATCACAGTTTACAAAATGATCAAAACTCACTCAAAAGAAACTAGGCAAAACTCTAATGGAATACAGGTGATAATTGCTAACTGTGAAGTCATAGATGTGGTGTGGGATGTGTTAGTGATTACTCTTAGCATAAATAAACAGCTTATAAAGTTTATTTTCGTTAAAGTTCTAAAACTGTAAATTTATTTTGAAAAAATGTAATTAATTTTGGTCAGTCAAAGTTTACCTGGGCAAACCCTGTGCTGACCCTGGTCTAAATACGTCTATGATATAAGAGAAATTTTTCTCATTTTTAAAAAATCATTTTGACATTATGATCTTTACACAACAATCATGTATTTATCATTACTTCTAGCTATAATTGTGTCAATAGCTGTATAGATCTCTATAAATGAAGAATCATCTCATTAATTCATTATAATATGCTTATACACCTACAGTATACTATCAGTATCATTCATTAAAAAGGACACATGTATCAATGTGACAGTAGTTCATTACTAGTTCTAACAAGACATCAGTACTACATATAATGATGTACATTATTAAGTTGATAGTAATGATGTTTTTCAGAGCTATAACAAGTTTGTATAATATATCTATCATTCTATAGTTATATTTAAATGAATCATGGATAATTTAAAAATAATTTAATTTTGTCATTGACAGGTGATAATGAGATATTTGAATAAGACAGTCAGTGGTAGGAGCAGGATGAAGAGGAAATGATGTCCATGAAGCTATGATGGTGTTAGAACAATAAAATTGATCTATGACTACTTATTATGAAATATATTAACACATTATATTTTTAAAATGATTAAAAATATTTCTGTAATTATCTCTTTATTTCTACAATATCTTAATGTCTAATTATTGTCATATTACATGTAGTACTGTACATAAGACTGAGTATGGTATTAAAAACTAATGTAAAGGAGCACATAAAGTGTCTGGTTGTGGTAATACTAAGTTAACGATTTAGTAAGTGATGTACTGTATCATATGTTGTTGTTAATTGTTATTAAGCCTTCATCTCCGTTATGCAAAAATTTGCTCGTTAAGGGCGTGGTGTGGGACAAAATTTGCTTGAATCAACTACTTATAACTGTTATTCAGTTGTTGCGTCTTTTATTTAAAGTAGAAGTTTCTATTTATAGTAAGAGACTAAAAAAAGCTTGATGGTCACTCACGAGCCGTTGTGGGCAGTGTGGATGCAAGGCTATGGTTGGAGTTGGTCAAACCTGCCTACCATTGTCTTCGTACAAATAGTAATTTTTTTACTCACATATTCTTTAGAAATGGTCTTCATTTGTCCTAAATCGTTTGCCCTTTTTAGAGCGATTTTGGAGTTGAATGAATTGCGCGTGTCAAAGTTACCTTAGACCTCTCCATGTTTGACTTAACTTTATTTTACTATGATATTTGAATTGATTGCAAGATAGATAGGTAGACTGTCACGGAAACAGCAAATAAGACTTTGTGTAAAGGTTTGCATTGCTTAGATTGAGCGTGTTTGATTGTGTACATGTTTATTGTCCTGTGTATGTCTTATACCTGACTACATTAACAGTTATGATGATGTAGAAATAAATGATTGTAAGTGTGTGAAACAATTTGTTCAACTAACATATAGGATAAATGTTCTTATATTTACTTTTGAGAATATGATACTTCTTAAAACAAGGATGAATTCAAAGATGTATATTACATAATATTACATTCGATGTTGGTTTATTTTCCATTACCAGATTGTCTTCTGCTGCAAACTTTACTGTCCCTTTTTAAGCTGAGGAGTTGGAAAAAATGACCACTTAGTCAGTCTGGGATATGTTGTGGTACAGTAGTAAGTGTATTGTTGACTACTTACTGATAAGGGCTTGAGCTAGCTGTAGACTGAAATTACTATATATGTAAGAGACAATAGCCAGGTTTAGATTCTGTGCCCATGATGTATACATTTATGAGAGTGATGTCTAACAAGTGGAAAAAAGTTCATTTCTACCATTTTAAAAGTAAGAAATATATAACTTACTATTGACCTTTGTAGTACCTCCCACGTAGGAATTGCAATGGTAAATGATTGCTGGCTTCTGGATGCTCTCCACTCCCTCTCAGGAAGTACTGCTATGTCTTTGAAACTCGCTTATAGAGTCATCATCAATAGTAGAAAGGGTATGCACTTAACTCCAAGTATGCATACAGCATGCTATGTTGTAGTTTCACCTTTTTTTCTCTTGTGGAATAAATAGGTATTCCTTTTCTGCTTAGCTTGGCTGTGCCACAGATTCCAGAACCAGTTTCGTATAGCCATCTACACAAGTATGGACCTGTGTAGTTATATCTATCAGCTGTCAGGTAAAGAACAACATGAGTTGACAGTGGTAAATCTCCATTTCAGTACTCAGATTTTCCAATGTAGATGTCCCAGTTCCACTTGTAGCCACTTTTGGCAACAGTAAGTACTCAAGCCTTCATCCCTCATTTGTATGGTTTTTTGGGGAGGTACTAAGAAAAGATAGTCAACCATAGAACTGATATCCCCTCCTTTTACTACAGTCTTGGTTCAAACAGTATATATGATGAGTAGAACTGACTAATCAGATGAGCAGTGATTGGTTGAATTTTTAATAAGTGATCTTATCCAACTTGTACAAAGGAAGTGTAGTTATCCTTGTATGAGAGATGAAGAAATTAAAAAAAGAAAAAATCTATGTTGAGATAGGCATGACTTTGTGAAAGCTGTCATGGATAAGTGGCCAAATTGTGCACCAATAAATTTGTATAGATGGTGTACTGATGACACCTATAATGATTACTAATGTTATAAAATTATAGATCTCTCCTAGGATGAATTGACGTTAAGTAAAATTATGCACTGAAGGTATAGGAAGGTGCTGTAGATGTTCATCAGGAGAGTTGAGATAATGCTGACTATAAAGGTTTGCTTTCATGTAATATTTCATTACTTATTGTGTTTATCCATAGTTGATTGAAATAATCATCAGGTCTGCTCATGAGTTGTTGTCCTGGTTTTACTTGAAATGGAGAAGTAGCAGTAGAAGTTGAAGTTTAGAGTAGAAACAGCAGACATAGTAGCAGTAACTGTTACATGAAATAAAAGTAGTACTATTGTTTATCAAAAACAATTGTCATCATCACATAACCAGTACCTTCAAAATCATCATCACTGTAGTTGATATCAATGTCCTCCATTATCTGATGTAATGTATCTGGATCACTTATACTGAGAAAGTGTGTCATTGGAACTAGAGTTCGATAGAAACCAAAGTGTATGTTGTTGAAAATTACCCCTTGCTGCCAAAGAGGTTCCCCGCTTTGCAATTAAATTGGGTGGGGCTCCAATTAACTAGATAAAATAAATAATAATAGATAAATTGATGGTATTGTAATGGTAAATATTGATGAGCACTCAATCATTTACAAACAACACAGGATTAACATACAACAGAGAAAGAATAGCATATGAGATCTGTTTAAAATAGGTATATTACATGTATGCAATCATAAAATAATTACATTTCTAAGAATTTAATTAAATAATTTAATTAAGTAATTGATTTAGCCAATTCTAAAAGTGCAAGTAATTAATAAAGTGAGAAATATTTCTCTAAAAAGGCAATAATACTCCTAAGAAAACAGTAACGTACCTTTCAATATATGATGATAGTAAGTGTCAGAATGTTTGTTAGGTTATATATAATGAAGAACAAATTAGCTCTTTAAATTAAATATGTATATCATTGTCCTGGTATTAATGCTATGCTAACTGGAGTCATTAAGAACACACTATCTCAATTTATTCTACTAATATGAAAGCTAAGAGGATATTGCAAAATGATTGAACTACCAGTAAAACATAGTTTTTATGAGAATTCTTTTGAAAATGTAGATAAGTATATATGTCATGACCTGCTTTAAAACAATTAGTCAATTCTGAAGACAATTGTATTGTAGACTTTTTATATTATCTATGGTGCCACATTATTGGAAACATCCTGTTTCATCTACTATAGATCTGTGTACTAAAACACATGCTATTCTCAATTTCTCTAGGAATATTATAATTAAAAAGCACATTAATTTGCCACTGTGTGAATGTATACATCTTCTTAAAATAGTTACATGTGCCTGTCATTTTCTAAAATCACAAACTTTTAAAATTTTATGAATAATCATGTTACTTAATGTTTTTCTAAGGACTGCATGTGACTTGATTTAATCTTGAAGATCAGAGCTTTTTTCATAATCAGATGGGATAACTATACAGTAACAATCACAGCTTCTCCCTTTCCTGAACTTTCAATTACACAATTCCAACAACAACAAAATATAATACCAAAAAATAGCAACAATATAGTTATATGATGAGTTACTGCCAGTAGTTCATATGTAGGGGTTGTCTGACCAGATTCAACGGTCTCTTATTGTAAGACTCAACCATTTTGTAGATCTTTGATTCACAAACTGTGTTTTTGGTTTGTCTCTCCTTTAGCTGATACAATAACACAAACTCTTCAGTCATACCATAATTACAGTAGATGTTGTTGATGAATGCACTGACATTGCAGTACAAGAAGGTTAGTCAATCTATATTGTCAAGGTTACACTAGATGGGAGAGCAGTAGATATAATTGAAAAAGAGAAAATTGCTTACTTTTTTAACATTAGATCTGGGTATGATTCCTATAAAAATGGTTGTAGTACCAGTGCATTCTCTTTTCACCATTACAATTTTACTATGAGTCAATGTCAACAACTGAATACAGAGGACTCTCTCTTTGTGATAGAGTAGTAGCACTCACTCTATCCCTCTCCAAAAGAGTGTATCATGTTCCATAACTAAACAAAGTGTAGTAATTGTACAATATGTGTCTGTTTTGACTTGTACATCATTAGGTACTGCTTCATCTAGATCTGTGGGATGCTGCTTAGTTTCTCTTACAAAGAGATATATCTTCATTAATGCATCGTCCACCTTCTATAGTCTCGTCAAGAGCCTCAACAATACCACTATCTAGTATTGTAAATACCTAAGTGTGATGTGGTGTTCTTAGGTGTCTACTTCACCATGAATTATTTTGCTTGATTTTTTAATTGTCAGTAAATGAAAGTAAATCAGAAATAGTAAGAAGTTAATCAACTCCCTAGAGTAATCTTAATCTTCGAAGGAGTGGTCATTGTTAAATATTTATCTATAGAAAGAATTTGGCAATGCTCATCAGGATGCTACATTTGCTTCTTTCCAAAAATTGAATTATTAAGTATATATACTGACACATTTATATATATACATAAAATACCAAAGAATTGGATAAGTTTAACAAGCTGTATGAGATCATCTTTGATAATGGTATGCTGGATTAGTGCTTTCCAGCTCTGACTCTTTTTGCTGCCAGTAGGCTTTTCATTATTTTTAGCCACTTGTTGAACCAACCTCATTATAACGAGAATGAAACATATAATTTCATATTTGCTACTTTAGGATATTGTCAATATCTTTGAGACAGCTGAACTGACAACTCTTAAGAGCTTACTCTAAGACAACCTGAACTGGTGTGATTGATTAAATGTTAGTCACTATAGTAACTTACGCACTTACTGCTTTTTTTTGCGGCCATAAATTTACAAACAGTCCCATTTTCAAATTATGCAAAGCATTTTAAAGTCCATAAAACAATTAGTAACAGTTTTCTTACAATCACACTCTTATTTCATTATTAAATGTTATGTTATCTGTCCTTCACTACTGTTTGGAATAACGTGCTATATTCGAAAAAAATGTTAATGACGTACCTCAAATGAATCAACTTGCAATGAAATTAATTTCTTAACTAAATAATCGAATATATGCTTCAAAGACGATATGTTTGATAGAAGAGTACAATCAGAATAGTGTATCTTCATGTAGTAAAGTAGACATGTAAACTATTTCATCATGTCCAAACAAGTTTCTTTATTATAAACTCTAATAATTGATAAAAGTTAAAATGTAGTATGATATGCTACTTTCAAAGATGTACAGCCAAAGCAGGAAGTCTCCTTGACTGACTTGTCTAACAATTTATACAGTACATGTAAAATGAAGTGAATATGTATACCATACTACATTTTTACTATAAGTAATTGTAATTTTTTTATCTTATGATTCTGTCCACTTTTAGAATACACGTCAAAAACACTGTCAGATAAAATAATTGTAAAATGCTAACATCGTAGTTTCATTGAATCATTTACTAGCTTCAATTTTTACAAAAACATTTTTAGTAAAGAATGTCTAATAATCATTAATAATGTTACTGATGCTAAGGAAAGTAGAATTATCTGTCATCTAAAGGAAAGGCAGAGATATGTTAAAATACAGATTATAGACAAAGTATGTGTGAGTTGACTATCATTATTATTTTATATAGATTTTATATTGATGGGAATATTACTGTATATGTATAATAATAGACATTAATTTTTATAGCATGTTAATTGAAAACAGTAGCTATTGTCTTCATCATAATAATTTACAAAAATTAATAAATAAAATATGCCTCTTACAGGGACATACAGTTCAAATCTGTCGTGTAAGTGTCCATTAAAAGATGTAGGAGCAAGCTCCTCTGGCACAAAAAGAGCAAATTCTACGTTTGTTAAAATATTAGTACTAAACTATGATAATTAAAATAATAATTATTATTATTGGTGATTGGTGTTAATTGTTTTCGTTTAAATAGAATTCATCGTGCCATCAACCCTCCAGCTGCTTACTACTGGTTGTGAACAACAACGAGTCATGGAATTACCAAGACCTTTATAGACAGAGAGAAAAGGTCAATACATGGATACCTCTTGCTGCAGCACGGTCATTTTTTCTCAAAGTAGCAAGCCTGTAAGACCGCCTGCATCAACTGGTTGCTTCTATGGATGAATTTCAAGTACTAGGTAGGCTTGTACAAATTAGCGAAGTCTTGCTATTATTGTTGTTATGTTGTTGTCATAGTTAAGTAAACTTTGATAATTGAGTCTTAGTAAATATTAACAGATTTTTTTGTCATTATGCCCTTCAGGTCATTTACAATGTATGTACATGTTAGTTAGATTAAACAGCTTCAGCAATACATTATTATTAATTAATGTTCTGTTATTATGTTTGTAGTGTAGCATTTTGATCTCAGTATACAAAATGCTGAATTCACAATATTCTTAATGGTTTGGTTTGTAAGCCAAGATCTTAATATAGATTTTGAATATTGACTATTGTTCATATATGTAAATTTTACTTGTCTTTGCTCTATTGTACAGATATTATTGGCAACCTGGTAAATCATTACCCAACATAACTCTTGATTCACCTGACCAGTTATCTACCTCTTCCCTTTGCCACACCACTGACAACAGCATAGTTATAGATATTCTTCAAAGTTTTCAGTCTAGCATGGAAAACCAGTTTACAGAAGTTTGTATCAAACTTGGAAATGTTCACAAAAGAATAGACACCTTTGAGCAGTGGCAAAGTCACTGGAAGATGAAATGAAATCAAGTAAATCTGTTACAAGTTCAAGTTGTGCGTCTACTCAAGATATTAAACCAAGGATCCGTTGGCAGTTTAACATCCACCTCATTATGATAAAATGTAAACTGTGTACAGGCTTGTGAATATAATTTGTATCTTAATTCTCTTTATTCTAGAGTAAGATACGATGTGTCTATTCTATGTTTGATAAAGAAAAGTATTCATTTCATCAGTCACAACTTTTTATACATTCACAGAATCAACAGTCAACACAATTCTATTATTGTTGAATAGATTGTACAATCAATTGGTAGTGACAAATTCAATGATGACATGGTTAGAAGTAACTTCGTTTAACAATATGAAGTATTTTATTATTTTTCCTTTAGTGAAGTGGGGCTATATAATGTATCATAAAAATCTTTTGGAAAAGATCAAGCACGTGACAACTCTTATTAAAGAACAAACATGAGAGATCTAGAAAACAAAGTGCAAGTATGTAGTAGTCATTTGTTCATTTGTCTACTAGTAATGAATACTTTTGTACACAGAGCTATGAAAGTAAAGGCAAAATGGTGAAAGAAAGGAAAGAAGCTGAGCTTGGGCTAGTCTTACTTCAGAGATAATGTCAGAAGAATAAAAGATCAGAGACATCTATATACAAAACCCACCAGCCTATAGATCACTCGGAACATTAACTGATCAAGGAGAATTGGAAGATGATGTGTCTGAAAATAAAGATAGTGATGACTTACTATAATAAAACAATTTCACATCATCTATTTAAGATTTGTTGAAATGTTAGTTTAGTTAGTAATAAAGTATTTAAGCAACCTGGTATAAAAAAACAAGCTTATTATAAGTTATTCCAATTCCTGAGCTTTATGAACCCTTATATAACAGGTTTCTTATACTGACCAATAAGCTTGATATAAACCTAGAACAACAGTACCAGTCATATAACACTAGAATATAGTATTCTTATACTTTTAAAATAAGATTGTAATAAGCCTGGTATATGCTCCTATGCACTTTAATAGAGTGTTAGACTTTTCAAAATGTTTATTTAATCAAAAAAACAATCAAAGTCAACCAAAATTAAATCTAAGGAATAATCAAAGAATTTGGTATGAGGGACAATTGCAATATAGTGTCTAATAAGATAACTCCTAAGTAACATACTTCAACAAAAAGTATGAAGTCATACTAAACAAAGGAATCAAAAGATATTAAAATTACACAATTATAAAGAAACATCATATGACCTGAAATGGTCATAATATAAGTCAATAGTAATTATTAATTTTAATTAAAAAAAGAACAATTAAAGGTGATAAAGGGCTATAGCAAAAACTTATAAAAGTAGTTAAGGTCGAGAAAAATCTTTTTTACGAAGATATTTGGCATGCACATCAGGCTTAGTTAGAAAATAACGAATCTTCACTGCAGTGGATTTATGGTTTACAATAGGGCCTTCTACTGCAGCAATAACAGTTTCCCAGGTCACATCGGTAACCATAGTGTCAACCCAACTTTCTATCACTGTGGAGAGTTTGTTGTCATCATCTTCATTGTTGTGAGTACAGCTTCCTAGGACACCACGTCCAACTTCCAAGGCCCAACCAATTTTCTTCCATTCATACTTGATATCTGTTAACAGGCCAAGAACATCAGTCATACTTGGTTCTTTCTTCAGTATATCAGATATATCTAGAAATATAAGTATATGTTAGAATAGTATAGGTATATAGAATGCCATGACTTATCAGCATATAGTGTTTTGTTTTATAATGTAATTAACTAGGACATCAATTAGTTATGACATTCAATTCTGATATGAAATTTGCTATATGACTATATCATATCAAATTAAACACTTTCTAGATGGTATCAGTAAAATACAATAACAATCATACAAGTGCTCTAATCATAAAAATGCTGAGCTTTAAAATTAACAAGTTAAATATGTGCTTAGTAAGCATACACTCAATTGACTAATGAAATGAATTGAAAGATATAATCAATGAATTAACACCAATGATATATATTTAAAATTCAACTTTTTATATAGTACTCCTATGTTTCATAATTTGAAATTTATATTATAGATATACGAACAATAACATTTCCATAATGCTTTATTACTATATTATAACTAACCCAGTGGTTTTGCACTGCTGACAGAAGATCCATCCTGTATCCATGGTAACTGTCGTGATGGGTTAATGTCTGCTGTTAACCGAGAATCTCTGCAACAAGTAACAATTACATTATCTTCATTTGGACGACAAAGATGCTTGGGTGGAGTTGGACATATTGAACATAAAAAACGTTCCTGAGGTATAGAGAGAATCGGTTTATACTGGAATTTCATTATGACATCTCCAATGCATTTAAGAACAGCTTGTTTGAGAGGTGAACATTTTGTACTGTGGCCAGTGTAATATATCTCCAACCAATAAATCGAGTCTACTAGTAAAACACTTCCACCAGGACCAATACATGATAACTGAATGGCATTACGAAACTGCTTTGATTCCTCTGGTAATTCATCCAATTGTGATGGTTGATGTAGACTGAATTTAGGTGAAGCATGTCGCTTGAGGAGACTAACAATCAAAGCAGGAAAGAGACCTTGTGGGATTGGTTTCATATCCCATGTCAAAATAAAAGAATCGAGCTGTTTCAGAAAAGGACCTCTAACATTCTCCAAATGAGATGTTGTGGGTAGCACAGAAGGTAAAAAATACTTTCCGTCTTGAGGCAAAGGAGCAATGATAAATCTATCACCCATCAGCTTTAAGAAATCATCTGCTGTGAAATCTGGTGTGAATCCATCTGAAAGGCAGTCAAGTAACTCACGCATAAAGGTACCTTCACATTTAAGTTGATGATGAGCATTTGATGGAAGAATAATATTCATTTCTTTTAAGCAATCAACAGCATCAGCAAAAGAAATGCTTATTAATTCTGACAGCTTATTGAACAGCGGCTGTGGGTGGAGAAAAACTACATTAGGTAATACATGTGGAAAATACAAGAAAATCATCAAATCGTGATAGAACATGAACGCCGCCTCGACGTCTCTGTCATTCATCTTCAGTGCGAGCCCAATTTTCACGCACTCTCTCTTACTGACAACCATTGACTCAGTAGTTTTCTGAAGATCCTGTAACTCTAGTTGAAACAGGAGCCATCGTGCTGGAATTTCTGCTTCAATGTAAGACTTGCATACAATTGCGCGAATAGTATCGGCAATATTCTTTTCATGTTCATCTCTGGCAGTTGCGTTAATAGGGAATATTATTTGCTTTTTACTTTCGCAATAATTTACACGCACATCGCTAAACTGCTTTAATGTAGACCACAAACGAGCATTCTTTTGCTCCAATGACTCGCCCACGCATTCCATTACTTTATCAAAAAACGTACCAAGAATAAGAAGGGAAGGCTTAGGATGTGAAAACTTAACGTGAATTTTGCGCAAGTCAGGCTGATCTATGGATGTTAGCGAACGAAAGGAAGACTCAAGTAGTTGTAAGTTGGTAATCTGTCGCTCCACTGGTACGCCAATTTGTTGATCTTTGAGGCTAAAATAGAATTTAGGTTGGTCATCAAGCTTCTCATTTAGCTTTTGTGTAAGTATATTGACTGGATTATAACGTAGCAATGCCGGACCTATGTCCAGGAATGCTGCCTGTCCACCAGAGTCAATACAGTGTATCCAGTGGGTGTTATTAAGCTCAGGTGACTCATCTACAATAGGTAAGACATTTACTATTTCATTAGCAACTGCTGATACAGGTTGAGGAAGTGACTTGAGAGAAGGAACTGAGGTGTCTTCATTAGATTGTGGTTTATCCATTGATGAAGAAGAATCTTGTGATCCATCATCATCAGATGATGACTCACTCTCATCATTATGAAGTGTAATGGATTCAGATGAAGTAGACTGGAGCCCACTTTTTACTGTTTTAGCAAGCATGTCTTTGAAATATGAGCGATCTACTTTGCCCCAAAAATGGGTGTTGGATGAAGTGGGTCTAGATCCAGTAATAACACTGGTGGTCTCTACCTTTCTTATCTTTGGAGCAGTAGTCACAGGAGTACTATCGTGATTCTCTGGAGGTGGTTTATCTAGCAAAAGGTTCATAACAGATGACTTCCCCGTTCCTGGAGCTCCTGACATTGCCAACATTGAGTATTTTGCTGTAATTTTTCCTTCATGAAGAGCTTTGTCAAGCAACTTGGAATAATCTGTAGGAAGATGAAAGAAAAAGAACAAAACTTAATAATGCAAAATATTTGTCTTTTATTGAAACAAAACAACTTAGTGTTGAAGTATACTACTTGTCATATGAAGCTATTACAATGATGAACTGATATGATAGTATTACAACTAGACATCACAAAGATGTTTTGCCTTGTATAACTGACAACAAATAAACAGATTCTACTAATAACTATTTGAGTACAAATCAGAATATGTAACACATTGTCACAGCAATTAGATGTTCATATACATACTATAGTTCCAAGTCTTCATATCTATCAGATATCATGTGACATCTAACTGTCACTGCTATCTTACTCATAACCAAGCCACAGAGAGTGCAATTATGTATAAAATGCTTGAGGATAAGTTTTGACTAGTGGTAGCTTACATGCTAACATGCTGATAATTATATTGAGATTGGCTATAATTCTAATTCCAAATGACCATATAATAATATTACTTATATCAAGGGCTGAGGATGACACAAGATGATATTATGTAAACCTGTGCTTTGTAATATTATATAATAGTTTAAAACGCATTCTAATAAAGAACCATCATCATCACTATCTTGCATAAAATCTACAAGTATGCTTTGTTTGTTATCAAGCTTTAGTGATCAATGACCTTGTTATATCAATACTATACATATGTTACTAATATATGTATGATAATGGAACATCAAAATATGACAATATTAAAAATATAATAAAGATGACATTACAAGTATGTACAAACGTAGTTATGGTCTATTTAATTAGCAGGATTGATGAGGCAGTAGTATCATAGTAGATGTCTATTGTGATGAACTACATTACCTTTTTTGGCTTCTTCAATCAAATGTAATATAATTGCTTTGTTAATGTCATTAGGTTCAACTTTGTCTGCAGCTGTTTTGCCTTCATTGTTCTTAATAGTAGCATCAGCTCCATTTGATAAGAGTAATTTGATGCATCCCATTTCACCACAAGAGCATGCGTCATGTAATGGGGTGTTACCATCCTATATAATGAAAAAATATCACATATCGTAAACATTGAAAAGTTAATTAAATATATTAATATATTATAAATATAATAATGTCAGTGTTTACTAATAACTTATTTATTAATTTACAGAATAATCACACATATATATGAAAACATAGGACATGTCCTTCCAGTCATATTATCATTATATTATGAACACAAAGTATCTACTCACTATATCAAGTATATTATAACTATGTATTATTACTGATATTAACTATGTTATCTCCTAGAACATGATGTGTTGTTTACTAATGTTGGATATTTATACCTCATTACTGCTCAATGAGGGAGCTTGTTTGGTAAAAAGGGTATGTAAAGAGGACTGTATCATTAAAGCCATTAGTATTATCAACTCAATGATCTTATTATAACTGATATACAGTAAATAAACATAATTAGAGTAATTATTGCCTGGTAAAAATATTATCATCAATCTTAGGTTATCACTTAACATATTTACTCTAACTAGCTTCATGTTCACAACTTACACATTACTACAATAATATAATGTGTTCAAATGGAAATATTACATGACAATAGATGATGGCATATGCACAAAAATTATAATATCTATGATAACAATCTTTATACATAACTAAAACCATTATCAATTATTACATAAATGGAGTGTGTCAAAAACAATAAAACTGACAATAAGAGCATATGTGACAAAAAACAAAAAATACTAAAAAATGATACGTAACACACAAACAAATTTTAAGCGAATGTTTGCATATTATGGTTGGTATGGGCCCACCTTGAACAGGAAGTCATTAAATTTGGTTTATGAGAAGCTCAATGATTGACCTTATGTTACCAAATTCCATTGACTTCTTGTTCAAGATGCACACATAGCAATCATTTCAATGCAAACTCTTGTTTGAAATTTGTTTGCATGTTAGGTACAATTTCATATTTATGGTCACATATTAATATGTCTCAGGTGTATCTTTCACAGTACAAAATACAATGCTTTTTGATTGTATAACAAGAAGTTTGATACAAAAAATCATAGGATCACACATAATATCTGGTTGTGGTAATACTGAGTTAATGATGTTGTGAGTGATGTACTGTACCATTTATTGTTGTTACTTGCTATTAATATGTTATTATAATAATTAATATAAACAGTAGTTTGAAAGATACACTTCTTATGTAAACTTATTAAAGTCAGTAACATTCATAAAATCCTATTACACAAACCTCTCAATATAAAATGACAGAGCATATTATTCTAAATAATAAACACTATCCTGGTATATTAGTTTGTTGTTACTGAAAGTGTGAAACAATATAGCTTATATAATAGAATAATAGTAATTAAGGTACTGACTATAGTTGGTGCTAACGTTATAGTAAATCTAGACATTTTGTTTATATTGTGATGATATGTAGACTCTTCTAAATTGGAGAGGATTAGGTTCAAGCTAATTATAGTCACTTGGTCAGTGAAGTTCACCCTCACATACACAATTATTAGCACATTAACACTTTACTACAAACTACAATAACTCTTTGTCTATAATATCTGACATCTGCCAACTGATTAAATTGAAAATATGAGCACTGGACATTACAGACACTATGTCATCATATCTTAATAACATCTACTACAATCACTACTTTTGTCTCTGTAATTATTTTAAAAGACTATTGATATATACGTAATTTAAATAAGTTGACAAAACCACAAATAACTACATATTTACATGACTAAATAACAACATTACATACAAAATACAGTCATGTATAATAATGACAACATGTTTAATAATGAAGACACTTACTTTGTTAATGGCATCCAGTGATGCACCAGACTTTATTAGCACATCAGCTACATCATTGCAGCCAAAGTAAGCAGCATAGTGAAGGGGAGTTTCATTGTTCTACATAAAGTAGATGTCATTATTTATGATCAATTCACTTCAAAATATATATCTACAACTAAATGTATATTATAAACTAATGTCTATAGAGAGCTTGATAATTTATTTGATGTCAGCAGTAGTATTCATGATAATTAGCTATGACACGTTTGGAAATTAAAATGTTTGTCATATTATAACTCATACATATATTTTACCTATAGATTTACAATACATTCTCATAATACAATATATGACAGTAAGTGATTTGCTAAGTACATGCTCCATAAAATTTAGATTATTAACAAGTTATAACTAGTATAATACAACAGCTGTATAATAGCTAAATATGATAGGAATTAAGTATACACAATATCAGGTGTTAAATGAAAAGAAAGACTAATTATTATCAATATATATCAGGTAACCCACACTATCTAATAATATGAGTATTGACATCATTTTGTTACATTCATTCTATTGTTAGTTCTCTTTTACTGCACATAACACTATGTAAGTAAAAATGCATGTTTAAATTTTATGCAACAAACCTGACAATTAAATGTTAAAGTATACTCAAGTATGTAATATCATACTTGTCTGCACAAGCTAAGGCACTTCAAATAGACTATGAGGCTATAGGACAAGTGATCCACATGACTTGCATAACATATATTATAAAAATTATAAAAAGTTGTAGATTGTTGAATTTTGTTTGTTATTTGATTTATTCTTGTTGATAATAATAGTAATAAATTTATTAAAACAATGTTATGTTAGTGAAAGCTTGATTTATAGAAAAATGTTCACAATGTGTACAAGAAATAATCTGTTACAACACATGCTTGCTTGTACTTGATGAGAGATGATATTGTGGATAAATTCATATGTTCATATTTTGTGATTAAAACAGTAGATAAATGAAAATTTCACAACTTTTATAGCTTTAATACTTATTAATCAAAAGGATCTACTCTACAAACCATAACTGTATTCTTGAGGTAATCAAGGAGTAAGCTGGGACTAAGGTGGTAAGACTTTGTGTAGAAAACATGAACAAATAATATATACTCTCATGATAGCAATGTATAGAACATATCTTATTATCAGAGATCACATTCTATATAATGCCCTATTTTGTTGGCTGGTTGTTATTGGCAACATTTAATTTCTCAGTCAGTTTTAAGTATGTTCATTTATTATTCACAGTATGTATTTGCTGATATATAGTATCAATAATTATTAAGGAAATTATATCATATAAAGACTTTATTGATTAAGGAAGTAAGAAGACTCTATTAAAACATGTACCAGCCATCAAACAATGACATTAATTAGACTTTTGACTTAGTGACTATCATAGTTAGCTTTTATTATCTGATAACAACAATGAAGATAGTAGAGTATACATTACAAACCACTGGTACATCGTACTTGTAGACTCAGTGTAAAAACATTACCATGTATTGGAATCTATAACTTAGCATATAGAAGTTTTGTTATATTATTTCTTTGTCAAAATGGACTCTATACAGGTTGGTTGTGTTACTAGAGTAACTATTACATAACAATCTAACATTGTACAACTGGACTTGTTGACTCCACCCGCACAGAAATATACAGTACTTGGAATACCATATTTGTCACATGGCTTGTCAACACAGACTCTTTATATATAATTTAAGTGTACGCTGTGCTTGTTTCTGTGAAAATTCATGTATTCTATTCTTTATAATTTATGTTAATTACTTCATATTACTTACAGTTTAAACATAATATTATATTGGAATGTAATCTCCACCATAACTTTCTAATCATGAATGTTTTAAGAAGTTCTGTTTATATAGTGTTAGAATGATGACAACACATTGTTGAATGTATTTATTTATAATAATATCAATACATATAAAGATCTATTAGACCATATGTTTGTGATTTCACTAATCTATTATTAAACCCATGAAATCAATGTATTCATCTGTGGACATTAAAAGCGATGATTCTTTGTTACTATCACTCATAAAAAGCATTTTTTATATATAATACCAAAGGTTTCCATATTTCCTGAGTCAACCATTAATGTGTAATAAATGGGAATGCATTCAAGATCACTTTGTTTATATTTATTAAGGTGTCCATTATTCCTAAGTCCAATGTTCCACTGTACTGATACTGATAGACTTACAAGTACTTAATATGACATTTGTCATGTTATTTGGCAAAACTACACATGTTGTGCTAAAAAATAAACTGTTGTGTATATGTGGTTTCTATGCGGCCATTTTGTACATGATTTTAACAATTTTGGTTACTAAGTACTTTTATGATTGGTCTGTCTGGATACGAAGTATGGTGTACATCTAGTACAATATGCATGTATGAAACGATTCATTTTGAAACTATTTAGAGGAACATGTGTGATTTTCCCAAGTTAGGTCATATTTATTATATTCTCCAAATTCCTATGCTTGATTTATAATTGTAAGGTTTGCTCTAATTAATTATTACTATTTTACTTAATTATTATAGTACAATGTAAAAGAGAGTAGTCTATTGTACAATGTACATTACACAAGAGTTGTTGTCTTCATGTAGATACCGTAGTTCCCCAAGTAAGCACCCATGGGTGCTTACAGTTAATTTGGAATTTGAAAGGAGTGGGCGCTTACACTTGATTTTTCAAAAAAGGTTTGTATAAGCACCAACATATGAATAATTAATTAACATGAATATTCCATATGCATGGTGTAGAAGTGGAAGCTGTCAAAGTTCTGAGAACTCACCCGGAGTGCAATATATCTGCTATAGCAAAGAAGTATGATGTAGACAAAAAGCATATTAGAGAATGGGATAAGCAGTTTGACAAGCTTCTTGACTCACAATAATGATACACTGTACAGTCAGGGACAAAAGAAGATCCTCCATTGAGCAAGGTGGTTTAGAAATGCCTTGTGAGCTGACCTTTTCAATTCCAAACGGAACAAAAGACAACAAAACTGAAATATCTAAACTTAGAAAATTGCTAGCCTAACGTTTGTCTTTGCTCAACATGTGATAATAACCACAACAACCACAAATCTAAGAGGGTGGGATGGGAGTGGTTGCTTGCATGGGGAATTGACATTTTCATTTAAGGACATAAATAGGGGGGTGGGTGCTTGCATAGAGGTGAGCGCTTGCTCGGGAAACTACTGTATCATGTAACAGACAAACACAAACATTGAAATATAAAGACTTGACAATATCAACCACTAAACATATTATAAACTAAAACAAGTAACTTGTTTTATAAGATCATCATAACTTAACTATGTGCAAAACTTTAATCATAATATGAGGTACTAATAGGTTTAAATTACAATATTAAACACTAACCTGACTTAGTGCATGTATATTGGACTTATTTTTAATTAGCATTTTTGCTATTTTAGCATTAGATGCCCAGTGTAATGCTGTTAGACCAATCTGAAAAAGAAGAAGTATAAAGTTAAACTAGATAACTAACAGTACACTATACATTGTACATAAACAAGTACTATCATAACATGTGGTCAATATCAGTGGAGGTTCATGTTGCTTATTCTCTCTCTTATGACTATTATTAGTAGCTCATATCATGTCATGTCAATGTAGAACATTCAACAAACACTATGAGCTACAAAACTAACATGTTTAGGAAAGACTACTAATACATGTGTAAATATATGGTAATAGCAAGTCTGAATTAATGATGATAAAACCTCATACAATAATACAAATGTTGACATCAACTATATATAAGTTACAAATGTCATAATATAACATATTACTACAAGTATACTATGTACAAGTATGTCGTGTATTCTTTTCTGAAAACAATCTCTTTATCAAAGAAGATATTATTTCAAAAGTTATTGGAAAGGTAAATAAAGCTGTCATGTGAACATCCAGCCACTTGAGTAGGGATCTATTATAATCAGAAACATTCTTGCCAATGAAAGGACCTCATAATCAATATGGATGCAGGACCAGGGCTGTTGAAGGTACTCCCAAGTGTGTAGAGGTACAATTGGAGGATATTTTCTTTCTTAACTTTTTCTCACAATCTGAATGAATGCTTTAACATAAAATATATTTACAAGCTTAATTTTCGACGTACCAGGTTGTGTATCATGTAACTCATTAATGAGGTAATTATGAAAGTATCAAACTTATTAATGAGGGAATTATGAGTTTTAGGAGAGACAATGATACGTAACATATAAGCTTAACTTTGGACAAACCAGGGTGTGTATCACGTAACTCATTAATTAGGAAATTATAAAAATCATTAATTAGGGAGTTATGAAACTCATTTATTATTAACTTATTTATGAGGGAATTATGTGCTTTAGGAGAGACAATGATAGGAAACCTCAGAGGAAATAGTCATGTTTATAAGCATATATAGTGGTACTAGGTCTTCATGTACAAATGAGAGAGGTAAACCATGATAACCATAATAGTGTATCGTTTAATATAACCAGGGGTGACAGGAAAGGTTTACAAATGGTCGAATAATAATATTATGTTACATGCTAAAGTTACAGTGGACATATGATTAATGCATCGACAATAAATCAGTTAAGTCTTGTGGACATCATATTGGGAACATTTTTAGCATAATTTAACAAAAGAATGAGGTGGTTTTCATCAGTCAACAATGTGAATGGTTGTTCATAGAGATGTTGATGGAATCATTTAACTCCAAAGACAATCCACGTTCTTTGTCTAACTGAGAATGTTTATTCAGTCATAGCTAGGGTGCGAGATGTGAAACCAACCGGCTGTTTTGGGAAGGAACATCACATGAGAGAACAATTCTTCTTTGGATCAATATCAGCTATAGAGGCAAGGTGAGGTGAGTAATTCTATATATTAATGAAATGATTAACCTTCTGAGATACCTACTACTATTGATGATTTTTCTGTAATAGAAGACAAGGGATTTAGATTGGATCATAAATTTGGAGTCCTAAAAAGGATTTCAGTTCCTTGGGATGGGACCTTCCATATTGACTCATACTTTCTCTAGGGTAGGGTAGAACCATTTTTAATCAATTAAATATCCAAGGTATTCTACTTGCGGAGATATTTGTAAGCAACTTTTACCTTAAGGTCCTTGTCTTAACCTTTTCTTAAAATCTGAGTGCGTTCTTTTCCACAAAATATAATTACAAGCTTAATTTTGGACATACCAGGTTGTGTATGTTGTAATTAATCTGGGCATTAAGAAAATATGAAACTCAAAGAAAGTATCAAACTCATTCATGAGGGAATTATGAGCTTTAGGAGAGACAATGATACAAAACATATAAGCTTGATTTGGACATAACAGTGAGGGAATTATATAACTGATTAATTAGGGAATTATGAAACTCATTCATGAGGTAATTAATTATTAACTTTAGGAGAGATAATAGGATAGAGTCATAACAATATATTGTTATACAAGGTCTTTGTGTACACTTGAGAGAGGCAACCACAAGAAACATAATAGGATACAATTTAATATGACTAGGGGTGACAGGCAAGGTTTAAAAATGGTCAAATAATAATATTGTGTCACCTGGTAAGTTACAGTCATGCAAAGGTCATATTGGGAACTGCTTTGGTTTGAGTTTTTGATCAGTGATCAATGTCAATGGTTGGTCATAGAGATATCATTGCAATTATTACATTCCAAAGAAAGTCCGTAGTCTTTGTCCAACTAAAAATATTTTTCAGTCAAAGCAAGTGTGTGAGATGTGAGACCAATCATTTCATCTGAACCATCTGAGAAATGAGAGAGAACTACCCCTAGACCTTGGGAAGGAACATCACATAACAAAACAATTGTTCCTTGGTTCAATATCAACTATAGAGGCAAGGTGAGGTGAGTAATTTTTTAGCTTAGTGAAATGATTAAGCTTTTCGAGATCCCTACTGCCATGGATAATTTTTCTGTAACAGAACACAATGACTTAGTTTGGATTATAAATTTGGGAGAAACTTGAGTAATAATTAAAGTGTCCTAAAAAGGATTTCTATTCCTTGGAGTGGGACCTTCCATAATGGCTCATACTTTCTTTGAGGTAGGTTGGACCCTATTTCATCAATTAAATATCCAAAGTATTCTACTTGAAGAGATGTTTATAAACTGTTGTCTCTTCTTCAGACTACATAGCTTGAGCTATAGAGCTATGTCCAGTGCTTTTTGTAAAGTCAGTCAATAGACATCATTGCATTAGAATATGCTTTATCCGATATAATGAAACGGTCTTCTTAATATCTCATTAAGTGACTCTATAAAGTCACAATTCCATAAGCTGACTTAGTACTGTGACAAATGTAGAAATTTACTCCTTGTCAATGACTCTTCCTGTGACAAACGTGCATACTAAACTTGAATCTATGAATTATAATTAACTGCTTTGGGTGATAGTTGTATTCCAGTAATGATATCTTTGTAAGACAAAGCTATAGGATAGTCTGGAGCTCCCAGGTTATGGATGACCTTGTACGTGTTGCACCACAGGTAATAAGGAGAACCCACCTTTTTTTACAAAGGAGTGAAGGTAGAAATCCTCCCAAATGTGGTCATAGTAATGACTTTGCCTTGTCACCAATGAAGTATTGTGAAAAGGATCAAATAAATATAAAGAGAACAACGATAATTCTTACAAATTATATTATAGTCAAAAACCAATGACAATATGACTGAAGAGCTTATATACTAAAGTATATACATCAGCTGACACCATAGTAACAATGAACAGTAACAAAGACACACTAATTAAATATAAACAATAAAAAAAACAAAGAAAACAGACTAGGAACCAATCGTCCAATATGGTATATGTACAGAATTATTGTACAAGTCACATGACATAATACATCATATAAAATATCTTATTTGGTCATAGAGATATAATAATGTCACTAAATTTTAGAATACCATTCAAAAATATAAACATTATTACATGACATATTACATTTATACAGTTCACATGTATACATATACATGTACATGTACAATGTATACATATATACATTACAACAGTGTTGTTACTATATATGAACACTCACATAATCAGTGAAATTAGGATTGGCATGTTTTTGCAAAAGGAACGATACCACTTCGGTGTGTCCACTTTCAGATGCAGCAATCAATGGTGTATACTGGAACTATATAAGAGTAGATGACAATGTTTATTATTAACAAATGATACTTTCAAGAAAAAAAATATTGTCACAACCTATTTAATAAGTACAATTTATTTTAAAGAGTACATGCAATATCACAATAGTATCAGTACTATTAGTATATCAATGAAATATTAGTTGTTGCTAATAAACTATATTGGTCATACTCAGGTAATGAATAATTAGTTAGTGTTATTACAAATGTGTACTTCACATTACATATCTTATGATCACTTACAAGATTAGTTACATTACTTGACAGAACATGTCACTGTAAAAACTGTCTGATAATAGTGGCTATAATTTTTGAACTTATAGCATTACATTCTGATTACTGAAATATCAATGAAAATTGTACTCTCTGTCACTATGCTTAAAAGTAAATAAAACTATTTTCATACTATATCTAGGACTCTATGCTGTGTCTACTGATCAAATCTCTACTTAAAAGATCAAAACAACTATGGTCATCCATCTGTCTAATAGTTGATGACTCTTTAGTTGTTACTAAGACATATTGATATAATATTCAATTCATTGTTGTATTATATAAATTACTTATTTTGTTGTGATCTTTAGTATTAATTGTCTAGGCAATAATAAAGTCCATTATATCCTTTATCAACTAATACCTCTCTAACTAAGAGACTTGTAACATTATTTAACACAAGAGATATGTACGAAAATTTATTAAGCAATTGTCTGTGGCTGTATGGAGGATAATTGAGAACCTTTTCAGGGGCGGTTCTAGGAATGGCGTTAGGGGGGAGCTGTAAATGTAGGACCACGCCCTTTATTCTGCGCATGAGCAAATATAGCGCAGTTAAAAATTTAATCAAGAAGTATTTCCATCATTCTCATTCGTCTCGGGTACAACCTAGCAAACTTGTCCAGGGCGGCTTCGAGGTCGATGTCAATATCACGATGTACATGAAGTAGAGTAAGCCCAGTCAATGTGGTGTTGTAAATGGATTCTTGCTCCTTTTTAGACTGCTGAAGGACCTCTTAGTAGGTGTGGCGCCGCGTGTTATAAGCAAGCTAAAGTGTGCGATAAGGTTCTCAGCAATAGTATTGGGCGCTACAGAACGAGATTATAACTCAGGTTAGTTCTCTCTAGAGGCGAAATTTGAGCGAGGGGGGTGCTCAAGCCCCCTTGCCCCCCCCTAGAACTGCCCCTGCTTTTGGATCTGGCAGTCCATCTGTAGGTTACACATATCTCAAAATAGCCATCTCAGCTATCTACACTTTCAACACTTTCAACATCATGATGTAACATGTGTATTACATACTGTATATATACTTATATTAAATATTTCATTGTGTAATAATATTAGTGTGTTTATTTTTCATATACCGTTTAATGTTTAAAGTTTTGTTACAATGAAACTTTCCCAAACTACAGTAGTTAGTTTGTGAATATCTTAACTTTACATGTTTTGCTAGTGATCATAAAATATACAATATACTAGTTTAATCTCTGAATATAAAAGGTCACTCTCACTACTAAAATTACAAATTTAATCTTATTCATTGTCATAATATTATTAATAAAATTATTAGTAGGTTATGAATATTGTTATCATGTAAAGTGTGAACAAACAACACGCGTAGCAGGTAATTTTGGGGAGAAATCATATAAATATCAAAATAAAGTTTGTCATAATTAAAGTTTCCAAAGCTGGCAATTGAAGAACATTTTATCAAACTCACCATTTCATATATGTTACCACTATCACTCTAATGCTACAATTATTGTGTATGCTAATTTTAGTGACTACTATAATAATATGTAAATGTTTAAAATTGCAATGTAACACATTTACTATATTAAATTATGGATGTCTAAAATATGGCTGATATTATTAACCTCGCTGTGCGTGGGCGAATAGCGAGGGTACTGTAGTCTGTTTGTGTGTGTGTGTGTGTGTGTGTGTGTGTGTGTGTGTCTGCATTGCCTGTTTTTTTTGAACTGCTATAACTTGGCAACCGAAGCATTAGCAGCTACCAACGTTTAGCAACGAATAGAAAAACATGTGGACTTTACAACAGTAGTATCAAGAACATCGTCAAGGAAAACAGAAGCTTAAAACTCGCAAAAGAATTTTCAGGCTGCAGAGGTGAAGTGCCGTTTCTCGAAAAGTAAAAAACTTAACGTGGAGATTTTTTACTATGTTGTAAACAATCTCAGAGGAATACGGATCAGCAAGACAGAAGGCCGTTGGTCGAAGTAATCGTTAGAAAAGTTCTGAAAAATGTTTTGTGGACTTGGAGCGAAGTAACGCATTCAGGAAACGTCTCCAAGCACTGAAAAGACTGCTACTAATAGATAATATATTGATTTATATTAGTACTACGGGATGTTTCCAAAGAACGTTTCATCTTCAAGTTACAATAAATTTTATATATGAAATATTGATACATTTTAAAGGGTCATGTAAAGACTCAGAGAAACTTTTCATCACGAAATTAGCACTTAATCTTGCTTGGCAATTGAATGATACTATCACTTACTCAGTTACTGCTTCACAAACATGTCAAAGCTAGAAATCAAGCAACAATTAATGAGCATATACAGAATGACAAAAATTACCATTTTATAACCACACCTTCTGGAATGTTAATAAATTTTCTTGCAATAACAACATCATAACTGGGCCTAAGCTGGCATAGAATTTATAAATAACTTAGAAACTACAGCGAGGTTTGGCACTTTAGTGCCTTTCATTTTTCTAGTAATACATTTACTAAATTAGTAGATACAATTAATAGTAGACTTAATTAAGGTATGAACCTAACATGATATGGAACGCATATGACTTCACTTTATGCACTCTACTATTAAATATAGACCATAAAACATTTTGATACAATATTTTAATAAATATCTGAGATGTAAAATTTTCAGTTCATTTATTGAATTTAATGCAATTATTAAATCAATTCACAAAATGTTTTACACAAGTCTGTTATGTTATTGACTTTGCTGACTATACTGTTTATGAGTATATAAAACATAAAATTATAATGCTTTGTTTCTCAAATGAAATGCTGTAATACAAAACACTAAGGCCACTCAATAAAAATTGACCATAGTTCACTATGCAAACAACTTGTTGATATAATCATAATCAATGCTTCCGATTAGTATTTAACAAACTATATTTATCAGAGCTTTATCAGCATTCTGGTGGATTGTAAATATATGAGAACAGTGAGTGAATAAATGTGGGTGTGGTATAAAATCTTATAATGATTCTAGAAAATGCATTTTACAAATGCCACATCAAAAGCAAATTCATAAAAATATTGTCCTGCAAAAATTTCTGTTATATAATAGATATGAACTGGTTATGTTAGAATTATTCAGTAACATTGTTATTAGATCAACAAATGTACACATCATGTCAGTAATATTAACACTTTATTATTATCAGGAGATGACACAGAAAAGGAAACAAACTCCTACACTATTGATTAAAATCACACAAGAATTTGTGATATTAAATTGAGACTATCTCATGTATTATAGCTCAACCAACATCACACTATAATGATGATACAGTGTGTAGTGATGTGATAATTATTGGATCTTAGACTTATTTATAAAAACACACTGTATATGAAAAATAGGCTTTACTGTTGAGATATATACTTAAATATTGAGAGCTAGTAACTTACATAGTCTGGATTATGATAGTTTACATCAGCACCTTGTTCAATAGTAGATTTGACTTCTTCAATGTTTCCATCATCAGCTGCCAAGTACAGTTGTTGATTCTATTATAAAGACAACATGTATCATGTAGTGTAGTATAGTGAGTATACAGATCAGCCCTTGTAACTAAAAGACCATCTTTTAGAAAGATATTCTGTCTATACAATAACACTGATATGTGAGTTTAGTTAGTATCACAGTGATATATAGGGATAATGACATAGTAATAGAAAGATTATAGACTTACTAGGTCTCTCTGAGACATTTTGAAAAGTGTAGGTTCTTAGATGGTCACTGTTTCTATGTCAGGTGTCTATAGATAATATAGGAAGTAGGTTACATAGATAGTAATAACTATATACTACATTGGAATGAGGAAACTCTACTAACTAAATCAACTGTAACCTAATTATAGTAAGATAGAATATACTGTCTGTCTACTAACTACTACTATATGTAATAGATATACACTCACACTATGTATGTACTGTACACTATATGATATCATTGGATACTAATAATATTCAACGCTTTAGTAGTAGAATAGAATATAGAATGTGATCTACTAACCTGTTCTTCTTGTGTGACAGCGTTGTTTGGCGGTTGTCTATGGCAACTCTGTGACACGCCCATCAATATTAATTACTGGGTTAAGGAATGCAATCAGTATTTATAATTAGAAATACAAAACACTCCCTCAATACTGTACAGTTGTTAACACTAGAGTATTCTATTATACTATAATAACAGTACCTGACTACATAATATAATATATATGATATACAACTAGGAATTAGAACTATTATATAACAGTACTGTATTCATCATAACACAGTCCTAATTAGGAGGACAATCAATGGATTATTTTTTGAGTACTAGTGTTTGTAGAAATATAAATATATTGTAAAGTCAGTAGAAATACAAGTGATCTAGTCACAGAGTGTTAATGAAATCAAGAAACACTGAGGAAACACTTATACGATATGTACTATCTTGTATTTTAATCAATTGTGTGGACTGGGTCATTTACACTCATCCACTTCTTTATGAATATATAGAAAGTGTGTAAACACTGAACTGGACTACTTGACTGAATTGATCATTACCTATTAATATGGGTGACAGTTGCTGTCAGTATCTAGCTATGCTATGGTTTACATTTTATAGTCTTGTATGAGTTCACAATATTATGTCCTTGATTTTCTATGTTAGTACTGGTTGTAATTAATATTTATAAATAACTAAAGAAAAAATACATTCAAAATAAAGCTATACTACAGGTTGTATAGTGATGTATGAGTAGACAATACAATATTGAGTAAAATAACACAATCTGTTTAACTTATGAAATGGTCATTCATTGCATGAAATCTTTTCGGTTAATGATGATGTTTAAGTATGAAGTTAATCTTGATAATATGAATATTCTTTCTTTAAAAAGTTTACAACAGCACACTATTTAGTGTAGTTGTGTAGATAAGTGTAGTTCCTTCAACTGACCAATGTTCCTAATATAAAGATGTCTATAGATAATACATAATTCGATAGTAATAGCTACTACATTGGAATGAGGAAACTCTACTAACTAAATCAACTGTAACCTAATTATAGTAAGATAGAATATACTGTCTGTCTACTAACTACTACTATATGTAATAGATATACATTCACACTATGTATGTACTGGGTTGATATAAGTGGTGTAAGTATCACACACCAAGAATTACTTGCTACTCAATTTCCAGACATTTGGAAATTATAAAGAATAAGGACAAGTGTTTAGATAAACCATCTTGTCTTAGTCAATAATGTTGTGAAAGTAATATAATCACAGTTATGTTCCAACGATGACATTTAGGATCTATACACATAGTTAGTCCTGCATTGTTGCCACTTTGTATAGAGCAAATGTGCTCTGGAGATAGCAACTCCAAACAAGAAATTAGTATTAATTTCACGTTACAGAGCGCTAGAAGAGTATTAATGTTCACAATAGCTACATATACCATCTTGTGTTGGATGAAATGTTGTGAAACTTATATAATCACAGTTATGTTCAAAGGATGAAAATTTGGGTCTAGAGATTAATATTAGTTGGTCTTGTATTGTTGCCTACTTTGTATAGAGTGAAAGTGATCTGATGATAGCAACTCAAGAGATTAGTATTAATTTCACATTAAAGAGCAATACATCAATATTCACAGTAAGTACCTATGTACAGTGAAGTCAATATCGTAAACAACTACACAATTACGTATAACTAATATTGTTGATATAAGAAATTCTGTTTCAGTTTAAAAGTACATTGGGTTTCCATCCACATGGTCAAATCTGTTACTTGATAATAATAAAAGTAACGTCATGAGTCTTTATTATTTCACAACATTGTATTCTTTCATTAGGTTCTTTGGAAGAGGAGATTGTAATAGAAATTGTTCTCATTCAATTAGAATTATTCTGACAGTATCAAATTTATCAAATTAAACAACAATCATGTATTTGTTATTACTTCTAGTTATATGTTAATAAGTCTATTAACTAGATCTCCATAAAAGAAAATTCATCTTATTAACTTATTATCATATACTTCACAGTATACTAACAGTATCAGTCATTATAAAGGACACAGACATCAGTACAAGACATATGTACTACATGTAATCATGTACATTGACTGATACTAATGCTGTTTTACTAGATGTAACACATTTATATCTATCATTCCATAGTTATACTTAAATGACAGATCAATCATTTGAAAAAAAGTCGTTTTTGTGTCATTTGCCAAGTTAAATATTTGATCTATTGTTCATATCAGTACATGTTTTATCATGTTTATATGGAACAGGTAAGTTTTGGGTGAGTGTCTGAATATGTATAATCCAGAAACATCTATTAATGAAAATGGTTAGTCCCAAATTGTATAAAGAAAGTGCTAACTGAACAAAGGGTCTAATTCCAATATGTCTAATCCTAAAATGTTTAAACTACTAGTTGAACAAAGTACAGTAATCATTTATGTGGGCTGGGTCATTCACATTCATCCACTTCTTAATGAATATATAGAAAATGTGTAAACAATGAACTGGACAGCTTGACTGAATTGATCATTGCCTGTTAATATGGATGACAGTTACTGTCAACATCCAGCTATGCTACAACTTGCATTTCATAGTCTTGTATGAGTTCTCTAAATTATGTAATTGATTTTCTATGTCAGTACAGGTTGTAATTAATATTTATAAATAATTAAAGAATGAATACATTCAAAATAAAAGGTAATGATAATGTTTTAGTATGAAGTTAATGTTGATAACATGAATTGACAACACCAAACTATTTAGTGTAGTAGTGTGGATAAGTGTAGTTCCTTCAACTAACCAGTAATTTGATAGTAATAGCTACTACATTGGAATGAGGAAACTCTACTATTTAAATCAACTGTAACCTAATTATAGTAAGATAGAGTATATTGGTTGTCTACTAACTACTACTATATGTAATAGATATACACTCACACTATGTATGTACTGGGTTGATATAAGTGGTGTAAGTATCACACACCAATAATTACTTGCTACTCAACTTCCAGACATTTGGAAATTATAAAGAATAAAGACAAGTGTTTAGATGAACCATCTTGTCTGAGTCAAAAATGTTATGAATCTAATATAATCACAGTTATGTTCCAACAATGACAATTTAGGATCTATACACATAGTTAGTCTTGCATTTTTGCCCACTTTGTATAGAGCAAATGTGCTCTGGAGATAGCAACTCCAAACAAGAGATTAGTATTAACTTCACTTTAAAGAGCAGAGTATCAATGTTCACAATAGCTACATATATACATAAGTATAGTGAACTCAATATCATAAATAACTACACAAATATGTATAACTAACATTGTTGATATAAGAAATCCTGTTTCAGTTTAACAGCACATTGGTTTTTCCATTCACTTAGTGAGGTCTGTTACTTGATAACTATATTAAAGTAATGTCATTAGTACTATTGTATCACAACATTGTATTCTTTCATTAGGTTCTTTGGAATCAAAGAGGAGTTTTAACAGAAATTATTCTCATTCAATTAGAATTATTCTAACAGTATCATCTTTACATAACAATCATGTATTTGTTATTACTTCTAGTTATACGTCAATAAGTCTATTTAACTAGATCTCCATGAATGAAAATTCATCTTATTAATCTATTATCATATACTTCTACAATATACTATCAGTATCATTCATTATAAAGGACACATGTATCAATGTGACACTAATTCTTTAAGTATATTCTTAGATAATCAAAGTTCTAACAAGACATGAATACTTCACATAATCATATATATTAAACTGATGGTAATAGTGTTTTTAGCTGTAACACAATTATATATACAATGGATCTATCATTCTATAGTTATACTTAAATGACAGATGGATCATTTGAAAGGGATTTAATTTTCTGATTTGACATATTAAACCAATGTCTGATATATTAGTTAACAATATATACATCAGTACATGTTTCCTTATATTTATATGGAATGGGTAAGTTTTAGATTATTACTTAGGAATGCAATCAATGTTTATAATTACAAATACAAAACACTCCCTCAATACTGTACAGTTGTTAACACTAGAGTATTCTATTATACTATATAACAGTACCTGACTACATATAATAATATGTATGATATATAACAAATGATCTAGTCACAGAGTATCAATACAATCAAGAAGCACCGAGGAAACACTTATATGATAAATACTATCTTCTATTTTAATCAATGGTATGGGCTGGGTCATTCACACTCATCGTCTTTTTAATGAATTGGTATCAATACATAGGAACTGTATAAACACTGGACTGGATAGTTTAACTGAACTGTCCTTAAATTATTTATGTTGGAGAAGGTTGCTGTCAGAATCAACCTATGCCACAAGTTTTATTTTACAGTTTGTATGACTTCTCAATTTTACATCCTTGACTTTTTTGTTAGTACAGGTTGTAAATAAAATTTATAAATAATTATAGAATGAATACATTCAAAACCAAACTATCCTATAGACTGTATAGTGATGTATGAGTAAATAATACAACATTGAGTAAAAGTAACAAAATATTTTTGCCTTACAAAGTAGTCATTCTTTAAAATTGCATACATTCTTTCTAGTTAATAATGATGATGTTTAGAATGAAGTTAATGTTTTGAATTGTTTCCTTTAAAAGTTGACAACACCACATATTTAGTGTAGTTGTGTGGATAAGTGTACATAGTTCCTTCAACTGACCACTATTCCTAATATCAAGGTGTCTATAGATAATACAGGAAGTAGGTGACATAATTAGATACTATAACTACTATATTGGAATGAGAAAACTCTATGAACTAAATCAACTGTAATCTAATTATAGTAAGATAGAGTATATTGTCTGTCTACTAACTACTACTATATGTGATACACTCACACTATCTATGTACTGTACACTATATGATAATATATAATTAACAGCTGCTTAGTAAAGTCTGGCACTTGATAACCATAACAGTAATGCCAATAGTCATTATTGTCTCATAACATTACATACTTTCATTAGATTCTTTGGAAGAGGAGATTGTAACAGAAATTCTTTTCATTCTCTGGAAACTAATTTACAGTATCATCTTTACACATCAATCATGTATTTATCATTATTTCAAACTATATATATGTCAATAACTGTACAGATCTCTATAAATGAAAAGATGTTTCATTAATTTATTCTAATGTCCTTATACTTCTACAGTATAACTTCTGTATCATTCATTACAAAGGATACATATATCAATATGTACACTAGTTCTTACAATGTCATCATAGATAATGAAAGCTCTAACAAGACATCAGTACTACATATAAAGATGGACATTGTTAAGTTGATTGTTATGGTGTTTTAATAGCTGAAACAAATTTGTAGGATATATCTATCATTCTATAGTTATATTTTAATGAAAGATGGATTATTTAAAAAGAATTTAATTTTGTCATTTGACAGGTGATAATGAGGTATTTGAATAAGACAGTCAGTAGGAGCAGGACGAAGAGGAAGTGATGTCTATGAAGTATGATTGTGCTAGAATAATAGAATTGAATCTGTGACTGTTTATTATGAGATGTATTAACACCTTGTATTTTAATACTGATCAGAACCTTCCAATTAATCTCTAATCTCCTGTCATCATTATGTACAAGAATATAGTTATTATTGTAACATAAGATTGTAGCTTTATATAATAATGAGGATAACTAATTATTGAACACACACCCACAAAATATATGCATTGATCACAATTATTACTCTTACAATTTAGTTATTTTCATTTGATGTGTTATTATATTTGATGTAGCCACCATCATTTTCTAAATATATTTTATTTCCTGTCCTGTGTACTTTTCTTTATTTTTTAATAAATTAAAAGTGAAGACACTATCTTGTTCTGATTTCGTTGAATCCACACTAATTATAGATTTGATTTCTTTGATCATACTAGTGTCATTATAATCCTTCAAATTACATGATACAAAACCTCTGTATATTTATTGGAACATCAGTGTACAATCAATTAATTATTAGAAATATGACATTGCATGAATAAGTCATTGTTATATAGATAATGTGACTATTTGCTATAGTCCTGATAAACGTCCTGTCATAGCTGCTATGAGTGTAGTTATGATAATAGACAAAGTAATGTTGTGATATGTGTACACTCCCTCTCATATATACACTTGCATATAACGATGTATTAATGTATTACATTAACCTTACATTAACTACAGTTGATTGCTATGTTGTGTGTATTAAAACAGACACAACTTTATTAGATGTAAACATCATATAGTCTAATCTATGAAAGAGGATACACTATCCATACTGTTCATAGTGTTGATTTGTTTATTATCATAATTTAACTCACATATCAGCTGCTGTGATTATTATAGTATCTGTTCATACCTAGCAGAAACTATTGGTTAATTATACAATATCATTTTAACAGTAAACATACATATAGAGCTCAAAATACACTAGCCATATATCATTAATATAATATGTTAATAATAGAAGAAAGTATATGTTTTATATATAGCTTGTCACTATTCAATTGATTTAATAACTTTAATATAGAAGTAGTGATAGTGACAGTGTCTTATAATACATCAGCATAAACATTGCCATATTTGGTAATTCCTACTTTTGTTATGTATTATGTCATGTCAATCTATGTCTAATTAGTCTCTATCTCTCTCTATCTTTCTCTTTATGCCTCTCTCTCACTCCAGATTTGTTGTCATACAGTTGTTGCCAGCATTATGTGAATACCATATGACTCAAGTGATATCAATTAACTCAGCAAGCTTTCTTAGTCAAGCTATTTCATACATTGTCTTTAGTCATTTCTTAATTAATGGTTATGTTTTCATCTGTTGTTATTTATTCCTTTTCTATTTACAGTATCAAATGTAGAATTTGGTTAATGATTCTGTAGTAATGTTCTTGTGTTAGCGCAATTAATAAATCTTTGCTTCTATCTATATTTAAGTCTAATTAGTAAACTTGATATCTTTTATTACAATTACTATAATTATGTATTAGGTTAAGCATAATTTAAACATAATTATTACCATCACCTAATGAAGGAGCTAACATTTGATAATTCTAATGTTGATGCATTGACTACATCATTAACAATAAAACTACATACTTAGCTAAGCATATTGATTAACCAAATTCATTAATTGTTAGTCTATCTATCCATTATTTTAATCCTTTATTAGTATGATCATGACCTAGTTTGTCTAATCCATTTATAACTACTCTATCTTTGTATACTAATAGCAAATTTGACCATTTTCACTTACTATTAATTATGAAAAGTTAGTGGTAGTAGTGTAATAATTAACAATATTCATTATAGTTAGCTTTATTGTCACCTAATGAATGTTATTAAAAATTAATTAACAAGTCTAGTTATCAAGTTTTGTTACACTATATACATATCCATAAATGTTATATTATTCTCTGCATCATCAATCTATTATAAGTGTTTTATAACAGGAAGTTGCAGTGTACTAGTGATACAACTGATACTAAGAAAGTACTAGTTCTTTTAAGATACATACAGTTTACAAAGCTATTCATTTATCTACTTCATCTATTCATGTGTCTATTAATACTTGTTAGTATTTGTCTATTTTTAAAGACATTCATTAATTCATTTATCCATCTATTTGTCCATTTATCTATTGTTAATCCATTCATCTATTCAATTATCTATTAGGTCAGCCTAAAGTTAACTCAAGATACAACTCATGACATAATGCAGTACTCAATGTGACATTATGTGGTATTAAATCATATGACTCAAATGATACCAATTCACTGAGCAACTTTTTTATGTCATGACATTTCAAACAGAATATTTTTCTCACTTCTAAATTGAATGTTTTGTTTTGATCTATTGTTATTTATTTTCTATTTTCAATTAATTTTACAGCATTAAGTGTAGCATTTGGTTACTGATTCAATAATAATATTCTTGTTTTAGCACAATTAAAAAATCTTTCCTTCTGTCTGCTTTTAAATGCAATTAATAAATTTGATTGCACTCATTACAATTACTATAATAGTATTAGGTGTGGCATACATTAAATATATTGCCATCACTTAATTAATTCTATACAAGTCACTTTGTCATTATGCTTATCAATATAGTTAACTATTGCTCAGTAAGCAATGTATTTGTATGCAAATTCTGCTAACTTATCTTACATTATTCATATACTGGCATTCTTATTAAGATTTCATTTGGAGGGTGTTACTCTTTCAAAGGTTTTGACTGTAATACACATGAAGCTAATCCAGCTCCAGTATATTGTTTAATAGTTCATGCACAAAGTAATGTCACTACACTATTGTTTGACTACATGAAATGCAAGTGTTTGTACAATACAGATACTAGATTGAACTCTAGTAATTAATGTATTTTAGAGAAATTGTAATAATCTAACGTTAATAGAATATAGTTACTTTCCTCCCTCTCTCATTGTGAATTTGAATAAAAGTACTTTTAAGAAAATTATTATTAATAAATGTATTTGCCTAAACATGTAATTAGGTTACATTTTTATTATAATTGGTCCACCATTAATAGTTCATTATGGTCAAGACACTCACATGAGATAGTATTTGTAGCAATTATGATACTCTTATCTACCTGTGTCTCTACTTATAGATACAGCTCTAGATCTAATTAAAGTTCAGGCATACTCGTCAAAATATTATGACAGTCACGTAAATTGTAATTATGATTAATACATTTTAACAGACACTGCCAATACAATTAAGTAAGAGATATTTACATGTAGTAACTGCTGCAACTTCACATAATATTTTTAGAAAATATTGTGTTAGTACTATACAAATCATTTGAGAGTGTGTGAAAACAGTTTAGGTATGACCTAAGTAGGTTGTAAGTAATATTTAAAACTTGCACCTCTATTTGAAGTTATTGAAGAGGTTAAATGTGTTGTCAAAGGTAAAATTTGTGTATTCACTTAAACTTTTCCATACATGTAGCCTCAAGTGAACAAGCCTATGCTGATTGAATGATGAACTTTGCAAAGTAATTACATCTCTCTTCAATATTATCCCATGCTAAGACGGATGCCTATAGTTGCTTGAAATCAATATAGGAAAATAAGTGATACTGATAACAGTATAACCAATAACTCTACAATGAATAGTATAGTATCAAAGCTGAATTCTACACACGAGATGTTGTACTATATAAATTTATAATAACAATCATATGTTTTACATTGATAGAGATTATAATTGATGTGTGGTAAGACATTAAATGTTCCTTTCAATGTATTTTAGTAGACGTTCTAAACCATCCCTTCGAAAGAACAACAAAATTGGTTCACAATGTCAGAAAACACATAAATTATTGTAAGTAATAACATTGTTAAAGCATTTGGTTTACCACATAAAAAGCAACACAATTAATGGTCTGTAAATTTATTAGTCCTATCAACTAGAAACTGCCACATAACATTGGTAAATATTAAATTGAAGCACTAATAAGACGTTATACTAATGCTAAGTTATTATACCAATCACTAGGTGTCATGTATGTTATACACACAAGAGTATTGTTATTGTATATAAGAGTATGATCACCTTGTAAATATGAGGTACTACATCATGATTTTATTTACATGACAAAATTATATTCAATAATGAAATAAAGTTATATCGTACTAACTATATGAATAGTATACATTACTTCCATTGTTAATCAAAAGTATATAAACATCAGTCTTTAACTTCTTCCAATTTAACTATAAAATTTCCACTTTTTTCTGACAAATAACGACTATTTATAGACATTGTAGCTGGAAAAGCCACTAAACCTGCAAAAATTAATGTTAATACTTTTACCATGATTTTAAGTTAGATGTGCATATACTGATTAAAAATTATGATTTTTTAGCAGAAACAAACTTTGTTTAAAATAATGTAAACCATAAAAACTTTATAGAAACATTTGGAAAAGTTTTATTATAGATAATTATTTTAGTATAATGATTTCAATACTGTCATTATGCCTTGTGGTAGACAACATTCTTCAATTTTGAAACTGTAAAGTTGAGAAGTACTTGCCCTCTATCTATTGTATCAATCCAAAAGAATTCACTATTTGGCCTTTGTCTTGATGGTTTCCATTTTCTACATAAGTACATACCACCTTATTTGTTTTTGACTATGGGACCTTTCCACCAGCTACATATAGATACATTTGATATAGATTAAGAAAGGTATTATGTTATATATGTGTTTGAAATAATAGCTTACCTGCTGATAAATTGTAATTTAATTGAGACTCGCAATCAGCAGTGTAGTTTTGTGTTACAAACCATGTCTTTTTTAACAAACATTGATAGTTTCTATTGTTGACTTCTGTCAAAATAGTGCTGGTTTGAGCCAGTTCAATACAAGTACCTTTAATTTAATAACCTTACATAAAAGATGAGTCAGTGTCAGTCCAACAGTCAAGTCGACTATTCTAATACATTAAAGTATTATGTGATTGGGATTGCATGATACATTAACACAAATTATCTGGATATTTCAGACTCTGTTAAAATGTCAGTCATGCCATAAAATATTAACTAATACAAAACTATACAATATATTTTTTGGTTTTGCTAAATTGCCTTTAACAATAAACATGTCTTTAAAAACATTGATACTAATTTAATAATGTTTACATAAAAGATAAAGTCATTCTCAGTCCAACAATAAAATTGACAATTGTAATACAATGTTTATGTACTCTTGATTTATATGCTATTCTTCCTTGCCAAGTCAATAGCTAGAGTTATTATATAATGAATCAAACTACAATAAATTATTTCAATCATCCACTAAACAAAAAAATTCAGGTGAAAGTTAGTATAGTTGTTAACAATCTGTGCTTAGTGCAAAGTAAAGCATTATAATCCAGAGAGCAATAACAAAGTGAAAATTGAATGCATAGAGTACGTATATCAGTAATCTTGCAGATTTTAGAGGCATAGTGTACATACTATTTGTGGTAGACTAGCTACCATATTAAATCAAGTTAGAATGCTACATCAATATATGCCATATCCTGTATTTTATTATTATAAAAGAAAATGTTTAGGGCAGCACAGTTAGTTTGTCCAGACAATAGCCAACTTCTTTTGACAATAACTTCTTTTGTATACAGTTTCCTTCCCAGGACAATGAGCAGCAAATGACTCTAGATAACTTATTTACAAACTAAAAACCATCCAGTGTTATTATGCATTGATCATTTGTATTTAGCAAACATTGCTTGTAATAGCATATTACTATGTAACACCTTGACCACCACAGTACAACAACTGAATTTTGAAAACTTTTAACCATGTACAATGTTGTGACTAATCAATTTTTGTGGCCACAAAAACTTGTTTGCCACCTTCTTGTGTTGTCATGCATTCTACAAAGCCTTTCATTTCATCATGCAAAGTATTAAAGTCCATAAAAGTAAATTAAAAATTTTCCTACAACATACTGTGTCACAACTTTTAACACCATTTTCAAATAATTGTTTGCATAAGTACAGTCCTGTGTAGCAGTTGTCAAAAAAATTGTACCCATTACCAGGTCAGTTGCTAGGGAAATAGCTACTTAACTTGTCAATGGTAAGTCACCATCATGCATGGTCCTAAGATTTCCAATATAGGTGTCCCAGTTCCATGTGTAGCCACTTTTGGTACCAGTAAGATTGAAAGATTTAATCTATCATTTGTGTGGTTTTTTGGGAAAGTATTGAAGAAAAGAGAGTCAACACTTATAACTGCTAATGCTCTCATCAACATAACAGTTATGTCTCAGAGTGTATGATGATTGGAACTGACTAATCAGGTGAGTGATAATTTGTTGAATTTTGAATAAGTGATCATGTCTACTTTGTTCATAGGAAATGCATTAATAAATTAAGAAATTTAAGAAAGAAGAAACCTATCTTAAGCACTTACTTTGCCAACTTTGCCAAAACTATTATTGAGAAACGGTCAACTTGTGCACTAATAACTTTGATTAGATGGTAAACTGATAACGACCATGTTGATTGCTAATGCTAGAAAGTTATAGAGCTCTCTGAGGTTGAATTTAAGTTTTACAAAATCATGTTCTCAAGGATGTTGCTGAAGATGGCCATCATGAAAGTGAAGATACTGCTGACCATAGAGGTTCGATGCAATATTTCATTACTTAAATTGTCTGTCAATAGTTGTTTAAAATAATGGACATGTTCTGTTCCAGAGATGTTGCTCATTGGTCCTGGTGTTTCTTGAAATGGAGGAATATCAATAGCAGTAGTAGTAGGAAGTGATAGACGAACAGTAGTAGAAATTGAAGTTGAGAATAGAAACTGTGGAAGTAGTAGCAGTAGTAGTGATAAAAGTGAAGTTGTATAGTGTGTTTGTCAAGCATGTAACAGTGACTGATTTCAATTCATAATAACACTATAGGCACAGTATCATTATCTCTGTTAAAATCATAATTAATTAATTGGTTTATGTTTTTGATAAATTATAAATACGATATTTTTTTATTCTGAAAAGGTCCCTCTATGATATCAAGAATATATATTTATATAACATTCCATTATAAATACATAATAGATTTATAATTATGGAGATATCTACAGTTACCATAATGTGGTTTATATAGCTAAGCAGATACATCTTAATCTTAATACTAAGACTTCTGTATCAAATATTGAAATAGATTAAACTAACATAATTCATAGACAAATGAAGGTAACACATATTTAAATATGTTGTATTATATAATCACTATGTTGACTGTAGATGTATATATCTGGTGCAAAAAATTGAAAAAGCCTGAGACCTAGAGCTTGTAATTAAATGAGTACTTACAGTCATGTATCATAAGTTGTACCAACAGCTACTTTTATCCTTAATCATGTATACTCAGTTGAGTAATGTATTGAGAAGGGGGGATGAGATAAGGGGAATGCTTTGTTAAAATTTAAAATGATACAAACTTAATTCATTTCCATGGACTTTTAAAGGTGTCTGCAACCATTCATCTTTGCAGATGTAGACAGCAATGCATGCAAACAACCATTCGTTAAATACACATGGAGTGTTAGAGTGTGAATATTGAGTATATATAATGTATGCATGTTACTTCTGACGACTTTACTAAGTATGTAGGTGAATAATCAGTTGATGAATTTTTGCAATTAGGAGATTTTGCAATAGATATAACAATGACAAATTAACTTCTATATTGTTCTGTTCGAGACTAGCTGTAAGAAATTATTGAAATCTAGCAGAGACTATTGGTGTTGCTGGAGTGCCTCTACTATAATATAGGATACTGTATATAGCAGAGCATATAGAGACAAGTACATTTAAAAGAAAACTAAAGGAGACATTGAAGTCTGCAAGAGGGTTTGGAAGACTAGGTCAGTCAAAATTAATATATAATACTATGGGAAATAATGACAAATTGGAACTAAAAAAACATTAATTTTGTTGTACAAAAAGTCAAAATTTTCTTTCTCTCAGATTTTTGTTTAGAATTGTGGTAGCACTGTTTGTAATCAATGTACTCTATAAACTTTAAACACATTTAATCGTTTTGTTGATATATACAGTTGTTACCACTTTACCATTTTTATACATCATCCATTTTTCATATTACTGAGATTATTCTCTGTTACTTATTACATTATTATTATTAATAATTTGAATATTCCAGTCTTACTTACATATTGAGCTTCACTTAAAACAAATCTAATAGATAAGTTTTAATGAGAGAAAGTATCAAAATATTCTAAAGACATTGTCTGTATCAATATGTTCTCAATACATGTATCTAGTTTTAAAGGTTCTTTTACATGGAAATATCAGACTGCCATTCATGGCCAACATGTAATATTACGATGTCAGATCCAGTATTGACAGAGCAACTAAGTTTTGTCAAGTGGTACGTCACAGCTGTTTTAAAACTAAAAAAACACGCAGTGTTATTATTGCTCATGTGTATTTATTTAACATTGCTTGTTATAGCATATTGTGCTGTGCAACACCTTGACCACCACAACACAATCACTGAATTTAAGAACTTGAAAATATAAAAACTTATCTGACTAATCACGTTTTGTAGCCAAATAACCTGCTTAGTGTGTTCTGTTTTGCTGCGATACATTTTATAAAATCTTCCATTTCCTATAGTCATGTAAAGCACTAAAGTACATGAAGTAATTATTAACAATATTTAAAGAACTATACTCTTGTTCCATTATTAAAGATAATATCATTGATCTATCAGTGATGTTTGAACTGAATATGTATTAAGAGAATCATCTTATACAGAAATTAATTTATTGACTACAGTATTTATTATTTGCTTCAAAGATGATATGTTTGATAGAAAAGCACTTCACAGGATGGCCAGAATAGTATATTTCTATCTAGTAAAGTAGTTATCTAAAACTACTTCAACATAACCAAACAAATTGCTTTTTAATCTCTACTAAATGATAATCATGAAAATTAAAATATGATATGATATGCTTTTTAAAAAGAGCCACAACCAGAACTAAAAAGACACATTGAGTTATCTAACAATTTATCCAGTAAATGTAAAAGGATCAGTTGAATATAGGATGGTAGAGATGTACAATGATTGTTGAATGATCACAAAATATACAAAATGTATTTCATGATGATCCATGTTACACTTACACATGGTGCATAAAGAATTGTTATATATTAATCAAGTGAGATTTATTATATACAATTAAATAAAAGATAAAATAATCTAACAAATATGCATACACCATTCAAAGAGTCAATCAATCTTCATATTCAATGTATCTTTTTACTGCTATATATTCATTATTATTGATTGTAAAACTTGTTTGATCTCAATAAGAACTGTGTTTGAATATGCTTAGCACAGCTTGTAGTGTTATTATTGGATAATGCTAAAGTAATAGACTGATAACTGTATAGCTATCTTCATAATACATTACAAATACATATATCAATGTATGATATTGATGAATATGACAGACTGAGCAGATTTAGATAGAATGTATGTTTGGCATACCTTGTATGTATAGCTGGTTACAGGATAGTTTTTAGAGCCTAGATATTCAGCTGAAAACCCGATAGCTTTAATTTGAAATTAAAATGGATCATTCCTTTATTTAAGGAAGGTTGAATATACCATGACTCAAGTTTACTGTGAGCAATTGTGTAATGTTTTACTTGTAAGCATGTCTGTCCATATTCAAAATGCATGTCAGCATCTCTTTGCTCACTACATTAATTGCTGCTACATCTGTCCCATGAAGCAAGATTTGTTGGTTCATTATCCAACAAATGTTCAAGCTTTTTGACATCTTAAGTTTCTTTGAAATGGGGGAAGTAGAGAAATTGTCAATAGTGTTAGAATCAATTCTCAGTAGATCCCCAAACTCTAATTGCCATGAATTTCCACTTCCTGGAGAAGTAATTTCAAAATACAAGGTTTTCAGGCTTTAAAACTATGAAGTAATACGAAAAAGAAATAATTGAGCTATCCATATTGCTGAAAACGTCTGGAACACTTGAGGACAAAAATTATAAAATTTTTACTAATCATAAAGCAGCAACATCTTATGAATTCCATCATGGATGACATCCTCCATCTCTTTAATGTCAGTCTTATTCACAATTCCTTCTGTGTCGTTGTCTTCTTTATATCATAATTGACTTCATTCACTATAGACATTGCTTTTTAAAAGAACAGACTAAATAAAATAATTGTGTCTCGTGTTCTACTCTCTCTCTCTCTCTCTCTCTCTCTCTCTCATGTGTTGCGTGTATATGAAATAAGTACAGAAACAGATAAAGATATTGCACAGTTGATAAGTATCAAAAAATTGATGAAGATAATGGAAATAATTTTTGATAGTTTAAACAATCAGGCATTGAATAGATTTTGATTCTCTAGGGTTAAGTAGTTGAGTTATAGGTGGAAAATGAACTTTTGATTCCTTCGAAAATGGCCAAACTTCCTTCACTGAGGGTTTAGTAGTTGCGTTCGAGGTACAGAATGAACTTTTATAATCAATCAATAGATGTGATATGATAATAATTGATTAATTAATGAATTTAAGTGTTTTAATTGTTTTATGGTACATGCTACAGATATGCTTATATTTGTGTTTGTAGGCAATGTAATGTTTAAAAATAAGGTTAATATAATAGAGTAAAAGCGGGGGGTATCCGGACAAACTTCTTTCCGAGTAGCTATTCACCTATCGCCTGACTTTTCAGTATTTTCTTTTGATATTGTTGGATAATAGAACTATTGTACTATGTTGATATAAAATCTCAAGTAATTCTTCCTTCGTATTTAGTCAATACAGCTTGGAATGCGACTACTACTCAAATAGCCGAGGGCGTGGTTTCCAGACACTAGTTCAAAAGTGGTTTTATTTTGCCTCTGTGTAATTGTTGTTGGCAAAAAAAGGTTTCAAAATTATTCCTGGTGATTAAACTCTAAACGGATGGTGAGATAAAAAAGTATATACTAATAAAATATTCCCATAATATAATATAAAGTGTAAAATGTGAATACCAAATTATTTTGTGGTGATACGTAATTATAATTATGACGTGCAGATAGCTGTGTTATTGATTAGATGTTGCTCCTTTTTTACAGTGCTGGCAAAGAAATTATTGTTTGCTAGTTGGCATTCTCTTGAACCCAGCACACCAGTAATGGTACCATCTGTTACAATCTCCATCACATCCTATCCATCCATCCTTACCATCACCATCATCCTCGTCATACCTGACTTTATAAACCTGACAAATATCTTCATCAACTAGAGATGAACAAAGTGAGTAATGTATATGACTAAAAGTTTATTTATACCTTCTTCATTCTGTTTCTTTTTACTTTTGCCCTTCTTTCCATTCTTTTCTTGTTGCTTTTGAAGTACATTTAGGAACTCATCTTAAGTTATAACATCTCCCTCCATTTGAATCTTAGCATTATTTTTTTTGCCAAGTTTCGGTCAATGTGGATTCACTTGCAAAACAGTAGCAAAGACACTTTTGAGCCTCGTTTTTAGTACAGGAGTTGCTGGGATGTCATGTCCACAGTGGGTGCACTTGATTAATGTTATGGAAATTCAAACTTCATTGAATTTTCAAATTTGAACTGTATTTTATGAGCATACTGAAAAAATTAATTATAAATGTTGAATTCATCATAAAATTTACTTAACAATTTATTAGAATATAATTGATGGCTCTACTCACTGTTATTCAGTTTGACTATGAGAAGTGTGTTCTTAAATCCAAGAGAGAAAGTTTAAGATCAGAAAATCTATTGCAATATTGAAAGGGGAACAAAACCCCTCTGCAAATTTACTGTAGGAACAAGTAAAACTAGTACTAGCATTGATTGCTACAATAGATTGATTATATATAGCTATATTATAGGTACTAATATTAATACTATTCGTAGTCTTTTCACTTCGTAATACTCGAAATTTTGGATTGTGTCCGGAAACCCCCCCCCCCCCCTGTTTACTCTAAGGAAGTTATGTATTCATTTATATAGATTAGTGACTTTTATTAGTAGTAATATATATAGTCAGTATTGTACATTGCTGTGATAGTAATATCATAGTTAATACACACGATGAGTTGTGGATATATAAGTTATTGATAAGAAAATAAAATGAGAAGTAAAAATTATTCATTAATCCATTTATCACATCAAGTATAAAGGTACAGCTGATCAAAAATTGAATGTAAAAGACCAAACACTAATAACTTTAATAAAGTGTTTATTAATGTGCAATTTGTATAATTTTTAAGAGTGACACTAAAATAACAGAAATAATTGATAACAAAAATCTAATTATAAAAAAATATTAGAGTAAATGTGGAAAATATAAATGTATAATATTCAAAAATGACAAAAGTAGTGGATAACAGAAAATGTCATTTTAAAAAATAGAAAAATACTGGATAATAATAATATAGATGCATTTATGAAAAGGTTAGACAAAAAATAAATTAAAAAATAATAAAAAATTGAACTTAAGAACATTAGTAGTCAAGTATTTCACTTCATACTTTGTTTATAATCAACGTTGCCTTTCCAATTAAATGATATTAAAAATAACTTATTAATTATTTATTTCATTCAAATTAACTAATAAAACAGTACAAAAATAAGTAAGATATAGTTAACATGTTAAAAGAAAATCTCTTAATTGAATGCGATAGTTATTATTTATATTTTAATCAAAATGTGACAAATTCAATGTGTATCTATAGAACAAAAAGAAAATAAAGTAATTGTTAATCAGTGGCTTAATTATGATAATGTCATGAAACACTGTGACATGAAAAATCAGTTCATACTGAATATAGTTATTGAGATATATGAATGAAGAAATCATGCGTTAGATTATAATTGTTTAGGATTTACAATTTTCTTTGATGTATTATGCATTTTAAATTGTTGTTATTTTGTTTACATACTAAAGTTTCCGAACATACCATTGCATATGTGGCATAGCAACTATAATGAAGTACTGCTAGGAGGATCATCTATAAATATAATAATCATAATAATAATGATGGTTAAGACAATCATACTACCATAACAAGCTTGTTGTTTAAATTGACTAGCATTTTTTTTATAGTAGCATGTATATTACCACAGTAAAAAAAAATAACAGACCTGATTCTATGCCAAGTAATTTGCACATTTCATTAGCAAGTGTTTTCTTTTGTAGAGGACCCTCAACAACACTGATGATATTACCCCATGTTGCTGGAGTAGGCTCATTGTCCAACCAGCTCTGTAGCATCTTTGACATCTTCACCTCATCAGTGAAATTAGAGCAGGACAAGCCATCAATAGTATTAGAGCCAACTCCAAGTAGACCTCCCATCTCTTGCCATTTTGCTGTCACAGAAGAAAGCATCCTCAACAAAATATATTTCTCTGGTTTGCTAGCTGTAAATGTAGAGAAATTGTAATCACAATTAAACTACATATATACATAAATTAATGACAGTTTGCTGATGAATACAACATCTAATAACAAGTAGTTATATATATAATGTCACATGTTATCTGTCTGAGCTAATCTATTCATTGTCATCCTAAGACAGTGTGGTTACAAGACAGGAAGATAGTTGACAAAGATTCATATGGACACACAAAATACTAAAGGTTGATAAGCATGCTAATTAAAAACTTCATCAAATATTTAGAAAATTGTCAATGGAGTGTGCTTATAACTCTGCAGTCAATACATCAGTTTAATTTCACAAAGTACCTTAATATTAAAAATAATATCCATTGTATATAACTATTATAAGAATACAAGTACATATTCCAGTTATGTCTTAGCATGTGAATAAATCACCTGTCATGTAAAACTGAAAAGTGATATATTATATTTTTGACAAAACACAATGATAGAACAATATATATATATATATATATATATATATATATATATATATATATATATATGTATATAAAGAGCAACATACCTAAAGTAATTGGAACACCACTCATTATCTCAGATTTTGTACTGGAGTTAGAGACTTGAGTGCCTATATTTTAAAAATTCAAATCAATATCATATTTATAATAGCAATAATAATACATTGTTTCAAAATAATATTCACTTAGTTGTCTATATTGTCATCTTAATAGAGTTATTATGTATACAAGGTATCATTTGTAAACATTGCTCATACCATGTGTATCCAAAATGGGAGGGACTTCAAGCACTTGGATTTGATGAGCTGATGTTTGATCTATAATTAAAGTAAGAAATGAGATACATGTACTTAGCAGATCATACCTTTGTATCCAGTAAACCAATGTCCTTCTTTCTCTGTATCAAGTGGTATAGGCTCTAATTCTCTCATTAATGTGCACTGAACATATTTAGAGTAAATCAACTTTGCTGGATGTGGTTTTATACTTAAATCTGTCATGTGATCAGGATGTCTACACAACAGACTAACTGTAAACTTGAGAGCAGAAGGCTCATAAGACAGGGGATTAGCACAAGATGATACAGCTTCATCCATTGTATGGCGTATGACACGACAATTACTGCTAGGAATTCCAGTAAAGTAGACCTCCATCCAAGAAAGAGAATCAACCAGCAAAATTAACCCCTCTAAATCATTAGACAGTAATTTCACTCCATAGCGTAGTTGATTTGAGGATATTGGTGAAGAATCATCTAATGTAAAAGTTGGAGGACTCTTCCTATTTAATAAAGCAACTACAGTAGCAGGGAAAACACCCTATAAGATAACAATATTGTAGAGTTATGACTAACATGTATGACATAACTTACCTGAGGTACAACTTTGTTTTCAAATTGAAGCACCATTGGCTGGCATGTTTTCTTAAAACGTTTCTTTTCTTCCTCTGTAATATGACTACTGGGAAGAACTGCTGGTATAAAATACTGCTGTGTTGATGAAGTTGACGTAGTCTCCGTTAAAGGACTGACAATGCAAAGATGTGCCATTAACTCAAGGAAGTTTTCCTTAGTGAACAAACCCTCAACAAATTGGACATTCACCAGAGCATCGAGCAATTTACTTTCAAATATGCCTTTGTGTCGAAGCTGTTGATTCCAGCCTGGGTAGGGAGCACAATCTTTGAAAATTTTACATTTCACAGGATCAACAAACGAAGCTCTAATTATGCTTGTAACCAAGTTGACTAGGTACTGTGGATTGGTGAATATAACATTATCATTTACATCAGGAAAGTAGAGAACTAAAGACAAGTAGTTGAGGTATTCAACACAGTGGGTTGTATCAAAAGCTTTCATTTTCAGCTCTTGACCAATCTCAATACACCTACTAAGAGAGACTATACCATGATCCATCTTCTCTGCCACTTCTTTGAGACGTAATTCAAAGACATACCATCGAATTGGTATTTCTACTTCAGCAGCAACATTTTCGTAGCTAGTAATACGTGATCGGATATCTTCAGAGATTTGTTTCCTGTTCCATTTGCATGTATTATCAACAGGAAAAATTAATTCATCTTCCGATTCATTATAGAATATGAAGTGATCACGAAACTCATGTAGAACACGTAGCAACTGAGAATTTTTTTCATGCAGTGGCTCTAATTCCTTGAACAGAGTAGTGATTCCATGTGTATGATCATAATTTGTCCCAACAATACAGAAAAGAGGCTTAAAATCGATTTTGTTGAAACCTTTGGCAACTGTGTGCTTTGAATCAATTTTGTCAAAACCTTTAGCAACTGTGTGCTTGGCTGATGCTATAGAGCGGACAAAGTATTCTATCAGCTGAAGATTGGTCATCTGAAGCAAACTAGGCTGATGTACAACTTGACCATTGACAGAGTACAGAAACTTAGGCTTATCGCTCAGAAACTCATTTAATTTTGTGACAATAACATTGAGGCAATTTCCGCGAAGAAAAGCCCGTGAAACATCAGCAAATTGAGGCTGACCTCCGCTATCAAGGACGTGTATCCATGTTGACGCATGCAAGCCTTTTGACGTATTCCTTTTTGCCAAAACGTCAAGTATTTGGTCTGAGAAATAAGGAGCATTAGAATCAATAATAGACTTGGGATCTAAATTAGTGGCACCACTGGCAATTTTATGTGTCATAGGCTCATCAGAAGCAATATGTTGTTGATCGCTATGTTGGGCTTCTATAAATGATGTGGGTACATTGCAACGTTCATCCACACTAGAGGGGTTGCTACGAGTAGAGTCAATATCAACTTCTTCAGAGTCCAAAAAATTTGGTAATGCTTCCATTACTTTCCTCAATAATTCAACTCCTTCCATTCTCTCCCAAATACTTCCATGCTTTTTTCCAACTACACGCTCAATTGCACGGATAGGTCTACTGGCAATAGCTGTGCTGTTATGATACTTTGGAACTGACCAATTAAAAAGTAAATGCAGAAAAGAGGTTTTGCCTACACCTGGAGGACCCATTAGTACCAACTTGATAATTTCTACAATAACAGACCCTTCTCTTAAAGCTTGTGCAAATGATTTAGCTGATTCTGTAGAAGAGAAATGTAAGTCAACAATAATGAGAAATAACATAATAAAAATGTGTGATACATTTAATACAAAGATAATTTGATGAAAGTATCTTTGTATTAAACACATTACATTATGTTATGCAATAAATAATTAGTATAAATGTGCTATTATAATAGCACATTTTTATTAATTACATATTTCATAACAATATGTACATTGCAATTTCTACTAAAATAGTGCATATTGGTTGCTTTTAAGATAAGTGATAAGTAAAATATATGATATTTCACAATGTATTATGTATATATTTGGCATAATAATTTATGATCACATAGATTAATATCATATAGAGATATTTTAAACAATGATCTTTTCCATAAACAATAATAACACTAAAGTGACATTTGCTGCCCAGCACTTTGACAATGCATTACTAGTTTTAACTATAAATTTCATTCAACTAACCAGAATACAAACATTGTCTAATGGCTTGAGTCGACACGTTAGCCAGATCAATAGGTAATCTTCCTTTCTAAAATGCAAACACTCAGTATTTATACATACAATATATGACTTACCTTGTCTGGTATGGTAAGGTCAGCTCCAAATTGATGTAGTAACTTTACTACTTCCATTTTGTTTCTCTCAAATGCGACATGAAGTGGAGTTTGTCTTTGCTATATATATGTATATATATAAATATAATTCTAATAATACTTTTTACCATATAATAATGTAAATACAAGACTTTAAACTAGCCATCTTATCATAGTAATTATTAAATATTCCTAGAAACAAGATCTATGAGTATCACAGAAAGACTTAGATGCTGTTATTAATTGTCAAACACCTGCATATACAACTAGTTTAACATTTTGCTATACCAAGTTTTATACAAAGATTTTAAGAGGTCAACTAGTAGGACCAACTCTTATAAATTGGGTATGAAAATGCTATTTACTGTTATTTCCAGAAACTAACATAAAGAGACTAATGTACACATATCATACCAAAGTTGTTGATATATGTTGTCAAGAAATTTTTATTTTACTGGGAATTAGGAAAGTCCAAGTAAGTGACTTTGGGCTTTCTTCTAATTAGTTCCAACTGGTTAAACATCTAACAAGTAGGTAATGACAAGCACATACACTAGCACAATGCTAAAAATATTTAGTTTAAGAGGTATAGACTTTGCTTGATGTTAAAAAATGGCTTTTATTAAGAACATGTATGATTGTATATTATAATTACATAATTATTATATAATATGTGTAAACACAAAATAGTATATTGTATTATAGTCTGTATTAAATATTATTAGGTGAACATTCTGCATGAGACACATTCAATGTTATATATAAACTGTTACCTTATTGAGAGCATCAAGGGTTGCTCCACTTTGTATAAGTAGTTGAACTATTTCAGTGTATCCTTGAAATGCAGCATTATGTAATGGTGTATTCCCTTTCTGGATAATGAAATGTGTTAACATTTTTAAAAGTGTTAAGACAATTTTCATTTACATTACAATGACAAATCAAGTAAACAACACAAGTTTCAATAGAAAGTTTATTGTAAAAGCAACAGCTAGTACCATTGATGAAAAGAGAATTATAAGTGCAATCATTTAGATGATGTTGCTTTATTAGACATTGCAGCTTGTGATATTGGAATTTCAGTTTAAAATAACATGTAGTTACATTGTTACTAGCATGGAAGATAGTTAGAGCCCACAGTAGGATTTTAAAAAAACAAGTAACATATCAAAGCAGTTGTATTTTATACTTCCATTTGTTCATTGACGCAAAGTGTTTACAAAGTGTTTTTTAATTATTTAGGACCTCACATATAGATACACATGCTGCCTATATAATATCAATAACTGCAGTACTTTGTAACATTTTTTACAATACAAAAGTCATTACACCATCTTTTAAAAATATCTAACATAATTGTTATAACAATCTTTTGATTTACAATCTAAAGCAATTTATGATAATCTTTGCACATTGTGAAAATTAAATGGTTGACTTAACCAATATATGGTTACACAGGTTGCATAAGTATAAGATAACAAAAAATGTTTCATTCCTAGCATATTCTAAACAGCTATTTATAATAGCATGTTAGGAATAAAACAGTACTTTCAGTTTGTATCAAACAATTTCCTACATAATATATATAATCTGTATTATTATTGGCTAAATCAAACCATCAATATTTATAGTGGCAAGGATTACAGTGAACTGAGATACAAGAGTGTTGTTAAGGATTTGCTTGTATACATACAAAAAGAATATGTAGGTCTGATCTGATTGTCTATTCATGTCAAAACACTAGCTAATATAATTACAATCAATATATATTGTATTGATGTATTTGATGTTCATAATTACAACAAAATAATACACATCTGTTTATGTTCTTCTTGATATAACATTATTTGTCTAGTCAATCGTTGAGGTATCATTTATCATGCACATATCTTATACTGTAATTGTCTTTACTTTAAAACTTATAAGTTAACTACATTGATATATGTATTAAAAACATTTTGATTACATAACATGCACACAAAAGTGATGATATAGATGGCTAGACCTCTTCATATATGTGACCCAATATGAGAAAATCAGTCATTTTGCGAATTCGGTACATTTTCAGTATACGCAAAAACATAATAAAATAAAAATTTTATGGAAATTTCTTTTTTGATATAATATTGTTAAACGAAGGTTTACCGTTCATTTGACATCAAATCTGAACCCCTTTTGCACGCGAGCACTGAGAAACGAGACGAATGTTTCCTCTCATTAAAAATGTACGGAGCGCGCGGTGCGTCTTTTACGTAGACGTTGTGATGGCAACCATTATCTGTAAACAAAATTTAAAATGGCCACTTCCAATGAACAAGCGATCGCTCGACTGCTAAACAGTGGCATAATGCCACAAAATAATGATGAGGGCCTTCTTAGCCTTATTGAAGACTACTTTTTCGAAGGTGATGATGAATTACCACGAGGTAAGTATTTCACACACGCAGACAGGAAATTGCTATGAATCTACTTATTATGGTTATTAATAACAACAGAGTATAATGAAGATGACAATGAATTAGATTTAGAAATGGATGATATTGAAATGGAAGTAGAAGTAGATGATATGACAGACGAGCTTGAAGATCACTTTGACCATCAATCCGAAGGTACTATTAATTCAAGAAAAACAAAATTAAATTTTTAATTGCAGAACCAACCATAACACCAGCAATTGTAGTTAATAGATGTGTGACAGATATAGGGGTTAGTCAGAGACCTACAGACATTGAAGAAGAGACTGCTTGTCAAACCTTCTTTAATCAGGGGTGTGGGTGTCAAGCTAGATGCTCAGAACAGTTTCCTGAGTTACACTACAGGGCCATAAGAAATGATATGGCAGAATTATCGAAGCAGGAAATGGACCTTGTAATAATGGGTCAGCTTCTAGCTACCACACGAGCTGGAGACAGTACATCAGCCTTGAGACATCCCTCAAAAGAAAGAGATCACTCCTACACACAATTTATGCACAATGGAGTCAAGGTATAACTGAAGAACATGATAATGACAATACATTACCATACTCTACAGATTTGTAGAAAAACGTTCTTGTTTTTACATGGCATTGGTAAACATAGATTACAGGCAATAAAACAATCTTACCTAAAAGATGGAATCAGAACAAGGTAAACTATTTAATAAAGAAATACCATTGTAATTATTATTGTTAGAAAACACGGTAATGTTGGAAGAGAGCCACATCATGCATTCACTCCTGAGGAAGTAACACGAATAATAACATTTATACAAAATTATTCTGAGGCTCATGCAATTTTGTTACCTGGTAGAATACCAGGTTATAAGAAATACAACATGCAACTCTTACCATCTAGCACATCCAAAAGGATAGTATACACTGAATACGTCAGGGCAAATGCGACAACAACATTTAGACTTGCCTCAGAGACAACATTTTATAGTATGTGGAGACGATATCTTCCACATATTGTCATCACAAAACCGATGACAGATCTTTGTTGGCAATGTCAAAAAAATAGCTCTGCTATTGTTAAAAGCATGAGTACACCACTAGCTAATCAGTCAGAAGTAAGGAGTAATAATATTGTAAACAGATAACTTACATGCTTCCTTAAGGTCTTAGAAAAGGCCAGACTACATGTGGATCTTGTACGTAAAGAGAGACACTACTATCAAACAGTACTTAAAGAGACCAGCACTGTTATAAAAGATCTCTTTACAGTAGATGGCACCTTTACTCCCCCACTCTCAAGACCTATAATAGAGCTAAACGTAAACGCTCATTATAGTTTTGACTATGCTCAACAGGTATATAAACATGACCGTGACTATTAATCAATAAACATTATTGCTTGTAGATTCATTATCCTAGCAATCCATTACAACCAGGGCCTATTTATTTTTTGACACCACGAAAGTGTGCAATATTCGGTGTCTGTTGTGAGGCTATTCCTCGTCAGATCAACTTTTTGATTGATGAGGCATTTCTCTCCTGATTGGTGTTTTGGGCTGATCAAACAACGTTTTCGAAGGACAGAAGTTGGTTGTGTCCAAGATATTGTGAATGTTGTTGAGCAATCAGCTATCGTTAACTCTGCCCAATTGATCGGTCATGAGAATGGTGATATCATAGTTCCAACTTATGATTGGACAGGGTTTCTAGCTCCTTCATTTAAACGTATCAAATCTATAAAAAAGTTTCATCATTTTAAGATCTCAAGTTCAAACCCTGATGAAGTAATGATGAAAGAAACTGAAGATGAACCTACTTTAAAACTGAACATCATATCTAACTCCTCCGAATTTCTAGACTCAGGTCAAATGCCATCTCAAATAAAACCACGTGGTCTCACACCAGAGAGACAATGGTATCTCTTTGACAAAATTAGAGAGTTTTGTCCAGCTGCCAGCAGAGATATCACATGTCCTCTCCCGCTCGTTCACCGGCCATCCACACCCCGCCTATCTCCAGAACCAGTACTACATAAAAATAGTCACAGCTCAACTATTGAAGAACTAACTCTACATAAACGTGTTTGTGGTATGTGTGGAAAAACTGGACACAATAGACGTTCCTGCCAAAATGAAAAATAACAAATAATACTTATTCAGAATCGTAACAAAACAAACTACTTCATTCATCTAATTCACTCCACATCTACTGTTTCTTTTACACACACTAGAAGTGATCATCCTAGCTACATGGAATTTACAAGATATCTATTGTACTTTATTTATTCAATAGCTCATGGCACCTCGGTCTCTCTCGCTACTGTGATTTCATGCATACACCAATAATAATCAGTTCTTTGCTGGCTACATTGACTTTAACATCCTTTTCTGATCTAATATATCAACAACTCTTATTATTGATATAAATCAAAAACTTCAACATCTCTCTCTCTCTCTCTCTCTCGTATACATATACTACCAGTAAATATCTCACCTTCCTTGTATATAAAGTACTTTAACTTCACTATTAAGTATTTCCTTTTCTTATCACACCTATATTTATATTCAAACTGTATAGTAAAAAATATCTTATCTCTAACCTTTTAGTAAACACAAAAACTTGTTTAGGATTTCTTTAATAAAGTTGCTGACATTGTCACATCAAGAAAATAATTAGATAAGATTTCAAAAGACATCAAAAAGAACAAAAACATTTCGCAGCAAAAAAATGTGCTCGATCACGTGAGCTTCGTTAACGGAAGTAAACGGAAAATTAAAAATCAATGTTTTTGAGATTTAGCATTCCCTGAAGGGATGTGTTTGTAACGCACGTAACTCAGCAACCAAGAGTCAGATTTTGATGCAACAAACGCCAAAATACAGAGTAAGAAATACTCTATACTACAAGTCAAATAACTCAAAATCGTTCGTTTGCGCAAAATGACCGTTTTTTTCAGATTGGGTCACATATTTTAAGTCTATTTTCAATTACTACATAATGGAGTAATATGACTTACAAATATTAATATGTCTCCAATGTATGTTTCACAGTATAACAGGTAAAGTACATTGATTGCATACAGTATATAAGCTTGATGTTACAAGGAGTATTATATAAAAACTAAAGGAGCACACAAAACATCTGGTCGTGGTAATACTGACTCAAATATTTTGGCTACTTTTAAAAATCTATTTGATATGCCATTATGTTACTTTATTGAACTCACTAGCAATCAGGTAATTCTATCATACAAGCACACTTTATTCTCTTAATGTAAAATATTAGAGCATTTTCTCTATGTAATAACAGTATCCTAGTATAATTTATTTCTTGCTACTTTGAGTGTGAAGCAATTAAATTAAATAGAATAAACATAATAAAGAAATGTGGCCATGTTATGGTATAATAGTTTTAATATCTAAACCCTTGAACATTAAAGATAATTTATTTTTATTCCAGCTTATTGGCTAATAATTGTTGCTTCAAGAATTAGGTCTATCCCAGTATAGACACTTACATGCACATTAGCACTTTATTTCCCACTACAGTAATACACACTGGACCATATTTTAATTGTTTTTTATAAAATGTTTCGCAAGGAAATATTATTCATACAAGATGCATAGCCTTAGTCTATGAACTAAAGATAAAGCTCATTCAATGCAATCTTGTAGATGATAATAAGTTTCTTAGTTTAACAGACTAATATAACCAATCAACAGTTAGTATTCAGTTGTTTTACATTGTTACTGATAACTAGTTGTCATTACCACAGATATGAGTAAACAAGGAGGCAAAACCAGACAAAGACCTGTCTCTAGAATTTGATACATTGTTAGAAACCATTCTTTGAGCTTCAAGATTTTGAGTTGTTTCTATATGTGTTAATTGTAATGTATATGTCATTAATGACCAAAGTTTTTTATGCATAGCAAATGTCATAAATATCTAGTCATACAATCAGTGTTGAAGATTAAGGTTTAGAAAGTTATGTGTGGTTATAGTCATTTAACTGATATTGGTTTGGTTCAGCTCCAGATTACTGGATATGACTTGTATTATTTATTATAGTGACAAGTTTCAGTATACAATGAAGATATAATTGTTGTAGTGCAGTGATATTTCTGTTGGTTGAGTTTTCCAGAATACTACTGCTTGTTAGTATGTTCTAACTATGTTTATTAGTTAGTCATAGTTCATATATTTATAGTATTAACTTTTGATATAAACAGGTTATACACAGCAAAAAACACAGGGTTAAAACTACTTGCAATGGTTGTATTGACTACATTACAAATTGGTTAATTTCACCTACATGTAATTGAAGTGACGCTCTGGGGTTACTTTAACTTAAATTGCTTAATGTAATCAAGTTTGTTGAAGCTACCATGTTGACTGACTGTAGCTACAAATAGTCAAGGTTTGTTTCATCAAAATAAGAATGTAATCTAGTTATTAAAACAAATTTGTAAATGGTGAACAACAATATTATGTTACATAACAAAGTGTCTTAGATAAATATAAGTCAAACCATCTGCTAGTTTATGACTATGACAAACATTATAACCAAATAAATCAGATATTAATGACTGATGTGAAGAAACAGAAATGACATAGGCATGATAATGTTTATCAAAATTAGTACATTACATGATGAAACCATAAAAAAGAGGCATGTCACTACCAATTACCAATACTTCGTATGACAAAATAAAGAATCTAATCTATCTGTACTTGTCATCAGATAGGCATTGTTGTTTTCGTACATAATGCCATTTTTATGTAGGCATGTTGACCTGAAAATTGTGTAATCCAAGCTAAAATTTGGTACGACACAAATTAAACAGTTGTAAATATTTTTTGGTTCATCTTTTACTAGATTTAAACTATTTCCACTTCTAGCTGGACCACATTCAGGAATATGTAAAAGTGTACCTGCTGCTAATTTATAACACAATCATCTTTTGATGACGATTAGCTAAACTTAAAGAAATGTTCTTATAGACATTGTATTACAGTATTATAAGATAATCATTATCATCAATATGTAATAAAAGAAAATGTAGGGAATACACTAAATTTGATATAATGCTAACATTTATGTTCTTCAAGTCATATTATTACAATTGTCCAACATATTATGGTCTATACTATTTGTTATGATTGTAATAACCACTGTATATTAATATAACAATATAACAGATATCATCAATGTTGAATTAATATTATTAATTCAACATTGATGATATCTGTTATATTTGTTATTCAAATATCTATAATAAACATATCTCATGATAGAGCTTGATTATTGGGAAATGTATCAAACATATATTGACAACATGTAATACATACTGTTTTTACATATATACTATAAAACACTAGTCTTCAGGTTGAATGATTTATTGTAGATTAAAAAGTCTATGTAAGCTATTTACAAGAATGTATAAAAGTATAATGGTACAAAGTAGTATGACAAAGAATAACTTGAATTAGCTGGCTAAATTTCTGGTTCTGACAATACTGAGTAAACTACTTTGTCAGTGATGTTTATAATTGATTATGCTGACTACTGGCCATAAAAATCAAATATCATCACAACAAAGATGCCAGTATAGTTATATAAAATTTTAGAAATGTATAAAATTATAATGGTACAGAGAAGTGTACCATAAAATAAATTAAATTATTACAGTAAATATCTGGTTGTGACAATACTGAGTGAACTACTTTGTAACTGATGTCTACAGTTGATTATGATGACTACTGGCAGGAGAAATAGATTATCATCACAACAAAAATGCCAGTATAGTTATATAAACTTTGGATTAATAATAGCTGTAGTTTGTAAAGATTCACTCATATGTCATGTTGTAAGAAGTCACTAACAATCAGAAGCATCTATTATACAAGTCTAATTATTTTCTCAATGTAAACCAGAGCATATTTCTACAAGTAATAAACAGTATCCTAGTATATTCACTATGTTATCACTTCCAAAGTCAAACTGTTTAACTTACATCATGGAATAAACAGTGTTTAAGTTCATAGCATTGTTAAAGCACACTCTATAATGATAACATAGTCTACTATATCACTGATTGTTAGAGACATAAAAAGCACTAAAGGTATCTCAAATAACTCTTTATGATTAATTGTTTGATTTTACCAAGACCTATATAACTAGAGTAAAGAGACTTCAGCTAAACAAACAACTGATGTAATGATGATTATATTATAAAGACAGTTAATAATCAGAGTTGATAGATTATTTTTTGTTTTTAGTTTGTTAATATTGCTTACATGATAAAACAATTATTGTTAGATGATAAAACAAGTAGATACACAATTATAAACACATTAGTACTATACCATACATTGAAACAATGATTTCCTTATAATATCTGACACTAGCAAACATATTTCAATTATATCCTTTACTTGGCAGATGTGACAAATACGTATAAACAATAATCATTAGGAATATCCTGATGTTAAAAATCTGTGACACAGCCTATACTGTAAATTTTGCCTAACTGTAATTGCTAAGGCTTGCTTCAAATGTTTATAATAAATTAAGGTACTACTTGTCTATCTATTGCAACCAAACTCAATTTGATCTATGGATAGAAAATCTGTGAAAGTTCTCCCAAGTATTCAGCTGACTCACTATTAAAGTAATTAAAGTAGGCATCACCTTCTAAGGGAATAAATTGGCACTTTAGTTTTTGTAGTCATTATGTCATCTTGTGATAATATTAGCAACTACAATAATCACTTTCATCCATGTAGTTATTTTAGGAGTGTTCATATAACAACTTATAGGAGATGATTAAACCACAAATATCTACATAATTACATGTATTGATAACAACATTACATACAAAATACAGTCATGAATAATAATAACAATATATTTAAATAATGGAAATACTTACTTCATCAATAGGATCCAGTGATGCACCAGCTTTAATAAGTATATGAGCTGTTTTAGAGTTGCCCCATCTAGCAGCCAAGTGAAGAGGAGTTCTCTTGCCCTACATAAAATATATGTCAGTATTTGTGATCAATTAACTTTATAATATACAGCTACATCTAATGATATATTACAAAGGATAGATAAAATAACTCAATATCATTTCACTAATGTATATAGAAAGGTTAATATTCTATGTGTTGTCAGCAGTGGTATTCATGATAATATTTTTTTCTATTATGCCCATTAAAATTTGTTGTTAATTGTTTATTTGTATAACAGACTAGTGTAAACAATCAACAGTGAGTACTTGATTGTTTTATAATAGTACTATAATTGTCATTGACACAGATATGACCAATGAAGAGTCAAGAGGCACACAAAGAATTTTGATATTATTTTTACAAACGTTTTTTTTTGAGACATTGTTTGTTTCTGTATGTACTACTTCATCATATGATATACTTGTCTTAATATAAAATACAAAACTGACAAGTAAATGTTAAAGTATAGTCAAGTATGCAATATAACACTTGTCTGAACAAGGTAAGGCATTTCAAATAGACTATGAGGCTATAGGCAAGTGATCTAAAAGACTTATCATTATCAAGTCTTGTGATCTATACTGGAAACTCATGAGGACATTGTACAACTGAACCACAATTTAGTTGCATTGCTATATAGTCTTTGACAAGGAAGAAAATATTTGTACAAGGCTTAGAGCCTTTGTGATCTCTTAATAAGGCTCTGAACTAAAGACAGAGCTCATCCAATACAAGTTTGTTGTTAATTGTATGCTTACCACTATAACAGACTAATCTAAACAATCAACAATCAGTACTTAGTTGCTTTACAATATTACTGATTGTTAAAGTAGTTGAGACTGAGGTAGAGAAAGAACTTTTGATTCCACTGATAATGGCCAGACTTCATTCTCTAGGGTAGAGTACTCTCTTTGAGGAAAAGAATGAACTTTTGATTCCCTAGAAAAATGCAAAACTTCCTTCTCATTAAGTTTTTGTGTTCGAGGTAGAGAATGAAAGTTTCATTCCCCCAAAAAAGGCAACACTTCCTTTTCATGGGTAATGGTCAGACTTCCTTCTTTAGGATCCACAGAAAATGGCAAGACTTCCTTATCTAGGGTTGAGTAATTGCGTTCAAGGTAAAGAATGAACTTTTGATTGCCCATATAATGGCCAGATGTTCTTCTCTAGGATTGAGTAATTGTGTTCGAGGTACAGAATGAACTTTGATTCAACAGAAAAATGGCCAGACTTCCTTATCTAGGTTAATGGCCAGACTTCCTTCTCTAGTTTCCCCAGTAAATGGCCAGAATTTCTTTTCTAGGGTTGACTAGTAGAGAACGAAGTTTTAATTCTTTAGACAATGGCCAGACTTGCTTCTCCAGGGTCCCCAGAAAAAGGCCAGAATTCTTTATCTAGGGTTGAGTATTTGTGTTCAAGGAAAAGAATGAATGTTTTATTCCCCAGAAAAAGGCAAGACATCCTTATCACGGGTAGTGGCCAGATTTTTTTCTCTAGGATTGAGTAATTGTGTTCAAGGTACAGAATGAACTTTGATTCCCTAGAAAAATGGCCAGACCTCTTTATCTAGGTTAATGGCCAGATTTCCTTCTCTAGTGTCCCCAATAAATGGCCAGAATTTCTTATCTAGGGTTGAGTAGAGTGTTTGAGGTAGAGAATGAACTTTTAATTTTTTAGACAATGGCCAGACTTCCTCTCCAGAGTCATCAGAAAATGGCCAGAATTCTTTATCTATGGTTGAGTAGTTGTGTTCAAGGAAAAGAATTAAATTTTGATTCCCCAGAAAATGGCTGGACTTCCTTCTCTAGGATTGAGTATTTGCATTCGAGGTATAGAATGAACGTTTTATTCCCCAGAAAAGGGCAAGACTTCCTTATCACAAGTAAAGGCCAGATTTGTTTTCTAAGTTTGAGTAATTGTGTTCAAGGTACAGAATGAACTATGGTTGCCCAGAAAAATGGCCAGACTTTTTTATCTAGGTTTATGGCCAGACTTCCTTCTCTAGTGTCCCCAGTAAATGGCCAGAATTCATTCTCTAGGGTTGAGTAGTGTGTTAGAGGTAGAGAATGTACTTTAAATTCTTTAGACAATTGGCCAGACTTCCTTATCTAGGATTGAGTAGTTGTGTTTGAGGTAAAAAATGAACTATTGATTGCCTAGATAATGGCCAGACCTTCTTCTCTATGGTTGAGTAATTGCGTTTGAGGTAAAGAATGAACTTTTGATTATCCACAAAATGACCAGACTTCCTTCTATAGGCTAATGGCCAGACTTCCCTCTCCGGGGTCCCCAGAAAATGGCAAGAATTCTTTATCTAGAGTTGAGTAGTTGTATTCAAGGAAAAGAATTAAATTTTGATTCCACAGAAAATGGCTAGACTTCCTTATCTAGGATTAAGTATTTGCATTCCAGGTAGAGAATAAACATTTTATTCCCCAGAAAAAAGGCAGGACTTCCTTATCACGGGTAATGGCCAGCTTTTTTTCTCTAGGTTTGAGTAATTGTGTTCGAGGTACAGAATTTTGAACTTTGATTTCTCCAGAAAAATGGCCAGGCTTCCTCATCTAGGTTAATGGCCAGACTTCCTTCTCTAGTGTCCTCAGTAATTGGCCAAAATTCCTTCTCCAGGGTTGACTAGTGAGTTTGAGGTACAGAATGAACTTTTGATTCCCCAGATAAAGGCCAGAATTCCTTCTAGGGTTTAGTAGTTGAGATAGATGTAGAGACTGAACTTTTGATTCCCCAGCTAATGGCCAGACTTCCTTCTAGGGTTGAGTAGTTGCATTTGAGGTAAAGAATGAATTTTGGACATTGAAGGGTTGAGTCGTTGTGTTAGAGGTATAAAATATACTTCTGATTCCCAAGAAAATGGTGACTTTCTTCTACGGTGAATAGTTGCATTCAAGGTAAAAAATGAACTTTTGATATTGAAGGGTGGAATTGTTGTTTTAGAGGTAGAAAATGTACTTCTGATTCCCGAGAAAATGGCCAGATTTCCTTCTCAAAGGTTGAGTAGTATTTTCGAAGTACAAAATAAACTTTTGATTCCTTCAAAAATGGCCAGACTTCCTTCACTGAGGGTTGAGTAGTTGCGTTTAAGCTAGAGAATGAACTTTTGATTCTCCAAATAATGTCCAGACTTCCTTTTCTAGGCTTGAGTAGTTGCCTTCTCTATCTGGTTTTATTTTTAATCACAACTTGTAGGAAAGTGTTCTTACAGTAATATGATGGAGGATAGCTCTGATAGAACTATGTTATCAATACGTTCTCTATACACAACTTGATTTGATTTGGTACCTTGAGGATAATATTTATATGTAGGTGAATGTGAAGTTTTAGGAGCAGAGACATTTTGCTTACAACAGTAACAGGGAATGGAGACAGTGGTCCTTAGAGACCAGTGGTATCTTTCTCTTGAGCTGTATCCAGTACAAAAAGGTAAGATTAGCTTTAGCCCATAGATGTTGTTGCAACATTCGAATATCCCATTGAACTGTGTCACAAAATTCCATAAGCTGCCTTAGTGCTGTGACAAATGTAGAAATTTACTCTTCATCAACATCAACCACTCTCCCTGTTGACGACATGATATTGAACTTGAATCTTTCTATTAAAATTGACAACTTTGGGTGATAGTGTCCTTGCAATGTCTTTGTTGCCCTTCCACTTGATTAACCGATTATACGTGAAATTCTATTAAACCGCAAATGCACGTGACAGCGAAATTTATTTCAAGAAAAATTAGAAAATGACCTTTTTAGGTCGACCTGCAAAGAGTGAGTTTTACTGAAAGAACTAGGCAGATTGGTATAGAGAAGCTTCGTTCAGAATGAAGATGAGTTTGAGAAGTAGACATCTATATCTTGAAAGTTGACTGTAGACATTACTACGAAGGAGATATAATAGCTGCTAATAAAGCAGTTTTTCATACACCAAGCTAAAGCAAGTGGGTCGCTGAATCTGAAGCTATACAAACTACTGAAGACATTGCTATGTCTTTTTAAAGCCAGTAACACTTGAAGTAACGTAAGTTTTTGAACTATAGAGTATTACTAAGCAGTTTGTATACCTTAAAGTTTTTTCTCTTTCTGCTCATACAATAGTGACAATTGCTCGTGACTGTTGTAGCCATTGGCAATTTTTATTTTTTATGATAAGTTTAGTAAATGTTACAATGTGATTATAGGAAACTATATATGATCAGTAGTACACAGTGGACTGATGTATATAATACATACAGATTTTATGAGATATGAGATATTGTATGAATAGATACTTATAGATGAAAGGTATATTTATATTGTACAAATATTACTGGTATTGTTTTGTGTGCCACATTAGGAAGCAATCTTTAGTATCATCAGTGTGAAAAAGTTAACTTGTTACTAGAGAAATATAAAGAAGTTGACAATTCTGTTTCTCATGGAATCAGTTGATACTGTACAGAATTCCAGCAACCTTCATTATCCTCAACAAGTTCATAATCATCATGAATACTGTTTTCTCATAGAATCAATTGATGCCTATGATACCGTAGAGACTCCGTGCTCAAAAAGTGTATAATCATCCACAACAATTCTTATTAATGTTGCAATGTATTCTAGTTATGTATTGGTTAAAGTGGAAGGTATGTCACATATATGTTGTGTCTGGTTTTGTTTTTCACATGCTCAATAATTTAGAATGATTTTGATTTTATGTCTTGTGTAATCCATATATAATATTATATGAGGTGACAAAACCACAAATAACTACATGATTACATGAATTAATAACAACATTACATACAAAATATAGTCATGTATAATAATGACAATATGCTTAATAATGAAGACACTTACTTTGTTAATGGCATCCAGTGATGCACCAGACTTTATTAGTACATCAGCTACATCATTGTGCCCATTGGCAGCAGCATAGTGAAGAGGAGTATCATTGTTCTACATAAAGTAGATGTCAATATTTATGATCAATTCACTTTATAATATATAGCTACAACTAATGGTACATTATAAAGGGTAGGTAAAATAATTCAATGTTTTTAAACTAATGTGTATAGAGAGGTTGATAATTTATGTGATGTCAGCAGTAGTATTCATGATAACTAGCTATGATATGTTTGGAAATTAAAATGTTTGTCATATTATGTCACATATCTTTTACCTATAGTTTTACAATACAGTCTCATAATACAATATATGACAGTAAGTGACTTGCTAAGTACATGTTCCATAAAATTTAGATTATTAACAAGTTATAACTAGTATAATACAATAGCTGCATAATAGCTAAATATGATAGGAATTAAGTATATACAATATCAGGTGTTAAATGAAAAGGAAGACTAATTATTATCAATATATATCAGGTAACCTACACTATCTAATAATATGAGTATTGACATCATTTTGTTACATTCATTCTATTGTTAGTTCTCTTTACTCTACATAACACTATGTAAGCAAAAATGCATTTTTAAATTTTACGCAACAAACCTGACAATTAAATGTTAAAGTATACTCAAGTATGTAATATCATACTTGTCTACACAAGGTAAGGCACTTCAAATAGACTATGAGGCTATAGAACAAGTGATCTACATGACTTGCATAACATATATTATAAAAAATATAAAAGTTGCAGATTGTTGAATTTTGTTAACTATTTGATTTATTCTTGTTCATAATAATAGTAATAAATTTATTAAAACAATGTTATGTTAGTGGAAGCTTGATTTATAGAAAAATGTCCACAATGTGTACAAGAAATAATTTTTTAGAACACATGCTTGCTTGTACTTGATGATAGATCATATTGTGGATAAATTCATATTTTCATGTTTTGTAATTAGAACAGTAGATAAATGAAAATTTCACAACTTTTATAGCTTTAATACTTATTAATCAAAAGGATGTACTCTACAAACCATAACTGTATTCTTGAGATAATCAAGGAGTAAGCTAGGACTAATGTGGTAAGACTTTTGTGTAGAAAACATGAACAAATAATATATACTCTCATGATAGCAATATAAAGTACATATCTTATTATCAGAGATCACATTCTATATAATGCCCTATTTTGTTGGCTGGTTATTATTGACAACATTTAATTTCTCAGTCAGTTTTAAGTAGGTTGATTTATTATTCATAGCATGTATTTGCTGATATATAGTATCAATAATTATTAAGGAAATTATATCATATAAGGACTTTATTGATTAGGGAAGTAAGAAGACTCTATTAACAACATGTACCAGCCATCAAATAATGACATTGACTAGACTTTTGACTTAGTGACTCTCATAGTTAGCTTTTATTATCTGATAACAACAATGAAGATGGTTTAGCATACATTACAAACCACTGGTACATCATACTTACAGACTGAGTGTAAAAACATTACCATGTATTGGAATCTATAAATTAGCATATAGAAGATTTGTCATATTATTTCTTTGTCAAAATGGACTCTGTACAGGTTGGTTGAGTTACTAGAGTAACTATTACATAACAATCTAACATTGTACAACAGGACTTGTTGACTCCACCCACACAGAAATATACAGTACTTGGAACACCATATTTGTCACATGACTTGTCAACACAGACTCTTTATATATAATGTAAGTGTACACTGTGCTTGTTTCTGTGAAAATTCATGTATTCTATTCCTTATAATTTATGTTAATTACTTCATATTACTTACAGTTTTAACATATATTGGAATGTAATCTCCATCATAACTTTATAATCATGAATGTTTTAAGGAGTTCTGTTTATATAGTGTTAGAATGATGACAACAAGTTGTTGAATGTATTTATTTATAATATAATATCAATACATATAAAGATCTATTAGACCATATGTTTGTGATTTCACTAATCTATTATTAAACACATGAAATCAATATATTCATCAGTGGACATTAAAAGTGATGATTCTTTGTTACTATCACTTATAAAAAGCATTTGTTATATATAATACAAAAGGTTTCCATATTTCCTGAGTCAACCAGTAATGTGTAATAAATGGGAATTCATTCTAGACCACATTATTTGTCCTATAAATAAGGTTTCCATTATTCATAAGTCCAATGTTCCACTGTATTGATACTAATAGACTTACATGTACTTAATATGACATTTGTCGTGTTATTTGGCAAAACTACACATGTTGTGCTAAAAATTTTGAATAAACTGTTGTGTATATGTGGTTGCTATGCAGCCATTTTGTACATGGTTTTTAACAATTTTGGTTACTAAGTACTTTTATGATTGGTCTTCCTGGATACCAAGTATGGTATACATCTAGTACAATATGCATGTATGAAACAATTTGTTTAGAAACTTTTTAGAGGAACATGTGTTATTTACCAAAATTAGGTCACATTTATTATATTCTTCAAATTCCTATGATTGATTTATAATTATAAGGTTTGCTATAATTAATTATTACTATTTTACAATGTAAAAGAGAGTAGTCTATTGTACAATGTATATTACACAAGAGTTATTGTCTTCATGTGGATACTGTAGTTCCCCGAGTAAGCACCCATTGGTGCTTACAGTTCATTTGGAATTTGAAAGGAGTGAGCGCTTGCATGTGATTTTTCAAAAAAAAGTTTGTAGTAAGCATCAACTTATGAATAATTAATTAACATGAATATTCCATATGCATGGTGTAGAAGTGGAAGCTGTCAAGTCTCTGAGAACTCACCCGGAGTGCAATGTATCTGCTATAGCAAAGAAGTATGATGTAGACAAAAAGCATATTAGAGAATGGGATAAGTAGTTTGATAAACTTCTTGACTCACAATAATGATACACTGTACAGTCAAGGACAAAAGAAGATCCTCCATTGAGCAAGGTGGTTTAGAAATGCCTTGTGAGGTGACCTTTTCAATTCCAAACGGAACGAAAGACAACAAAACTGAAATATCTAAACTTAGAAAATTGCTAGCCTAACATTTGTCTTTGCTCAACACGTGATAATAAAAAAAATAACCACAAATCTAAGAGGGTGGAATGGGGGTGGGTGCTTGCATGGGGAATTGACATTTTCATTTAAGGACATAAATAGGGGGGGGTGGGTGCTTGCATAGAGGTGCTAGCTCAGGGAACTACGGTATTATGTAACAGACAAACACAAACATTGAAGTATGAAGACTTGACAATATCAACCACTAAACATATTATAAACTAAAACAAGTAACTTGTTTTATAAGATCCTCATAACTTAACTTTGTACTAAATTATAATCAGAATATGAGGTATTAATAAGTTTAAATTACAATATTAAACACTAACCTTATTTAGTGCATGTATATTGGACTTATTTTTAATTAGCATTTCTGCTATTTCAGCATTAGATGCCCTGTGTAATGCTGTTGTCCCAATCTGAAAAAGAAGAAATATAAAATTAATACTAGATAACTAACAGTATACTATACATTGTACATAAACAAGTACTATCATAACATGTGGTCAATATCAGTGGAGGTTCATGTTGTTTATTCTCTCTCTTATGACTATTATTAGTAGCTCATATCATGTCATGTCAATGTAGTACAGTCAACAAACACTATATTATGAGCAACAAAACTAACATGTTTAGGAAAGACTACTAATACATGTGTAAATATATGGTAAAAGCAAGTCTGAATTAATGATGATAAAACCTCATACAATAATAAAAGGTTGTTATTAACTACATATGAGTTACAAATGTCATAATATAACACATTACTACAAGTATTCTGTGTACAAGTATGTCATGTGTTCTTTTCAAAATAATCTCTTCATGAAAGTATTGAAAAAAGATATTATTTCAAAAGTTATTGGAAAGGTAAATCAAGTCATCGTGTGAACATCTAGCCACCAGAGTAGGCATCTATTACAATCAGAAACATTCTTCACAATAAAAGGACCTGCATAATCAATATGGATGTAGGAACAGGGCTGTTAAGGCTTCTCCCAAATGTGTAGAGGTACAATGGGAGGATAGACATCCTCCCATTGTGCTTCTCGTATGAACTATCCTGGATAGTTCATATGAAACTGACAAACTTGACAATGTTTAACCTTTACTCATAATCTGAGTCCATACCTAGCAACAAAATAAATTTGCAAGCTTAATTTTGGACATAACAGGTAGTGTGTGTTCTAATTCATTAAATAGGAAATTACAGATATATGTAACTCATTCAAGAGGGAATTATGAGTTTTAGGAGAGATAATCATATGAAACATACAAGCTTAACTTTGGACATAACAGGGTATGTATAATGTAACTCAGTAATTAGGGAATTTTGAAACTGATTCATTAAGAAAATTATGAGCTTTTGGGGAGACAATAACATAAAATGTCAGAGAAAATAGCCATTTTCAAAGAATATATAATGGTATTAGGTCTTTGTGTATACCTGATAGAGGCAAACCATGAGAAACAGAATAGGTTATGGTTTAACCCTTTACCAACCATGGTTGCAGATTTGCAACTTCTTAGAACATGCGCGAAACAACCAAGGTTGCAAATTTGCAACTTTTACACCAAGCGTTGAATAAGCAATGAAATCTCGAACTACGCAGTCAAAAGTGTTTGTTAATGTTTATGGAATGAAAAAAGAAAGATTTATCAACAAAATGACTATATTTTCAAGTAATAATTGTAATAAAAAGTCGTCATAATTGAGCGCGATATTAACACGCAAGGAATTTAATCAACCAGCTGCCACACCCAGTCGTAAATTAGTTCTCAGCAGAATTAGCCATGAGTTATAGGGTAGAAGATATTGTTGAAATGATTCAAAATGAATGGGAAATTGGTGGTGAGGTTATATGTGAGAATAGTGACGATGATTTTGACGTGGATGAGGAAGAAGAGATTGAAGATGAAAGGTAAAAAGAATAATTGTTGTTGTATAGTATAATATATAATAATTATTATTGTATATAAAATATAATATGTGTAACAATGTGTACGCAGTAACAATAGTAGTGAATTATAATTAGGAAAACAAACTAAACACTAATAGAGCACTTTTTCATTCCATTTTCTTTTACACAGTATGGACACGGAAGAAAATCTGGAAAGGTAAGATCATAAGAATGAATTATTATAACTATATCTACTGCATCTATTATTATACCAGCATTCCAAATAATTCTGTGATGCTTGTGTTTTCTAATTATATAGTGGTGATGCTATGGAGATTGATGAAACTTTTGAATTTGAGTCAGGTGAATCATTTGACTTTGAGTCAGCTAAAACTGGCCTTACTGATGACAGGCCCACTACTGTCCTTCCCTGTACTGTTCCTTGTGAACCTACAGTTCCTCTCTCTCATACCCTACTTAGTATCTTCCATTTACTTTTCACTCCTGCTCTAATCAGTATGATTGCTGAGCAAACTAATATATACGCTCGAGAAGTGCTATCAACTGATGCTTATGACAGATTTGACCAAGTAACACCGCTTGAAATTCAAGCATATTTTGGTTTCATGATTCTAATCGGAATCAATCAATTACCATGCCTTTACGATTACTGGAAATTAGATCCAACTTACCACTACTCCCCAGTAGCAGACAGGATATCTCGGAGACGATTCTTGGAAATCTCTCGGTTTCTCCATTTCACAGAGAATAAGTCTTACTCAGTTCAGCGAACAGATCCTAGCTATGATCGTCTTTGGAAAATTCGACCAGTGATAACTACCATCTCAGATAGATTTTTGGAGGTATATAATCCTCACAGTGCCTGCTCAATCGATGAGGCCATGATTCCCTTCAAGGGACGATCCTCTCTCAAGCAATATCTTCCGAAAAAACCTACAAAGAGAGGGATAAAAGTCTGGATTAGAGCAGATGCTATGAATGGCTATGTTTCTCAATTTCAAGTGTACCTTGGCAAAGTGGGAACCAGGTCTGAAACACGGTTAGGTGAACAGGTTGTGAAAGATCTCACCAGGAATCTAGTTGGCAAACACTATACAGTATACTGTGATAACTTTTTTACCAGTGTACAGCTCTTCACTGACCTTTTGAAGGACTCGATCTATGCATGTGGCACCATTCGATCAAATCGAGTAGGCTATCCTGATGAATTTAAGCCTTTTCTTAAGAAGGGACTACCTGAGAGGGGAGATTACAAGACAATTGAAAAAGATAATTGTCTTTTCTCATTGTGGCAGGACAATAAAGTAGTAAGTATTCTGTCTACTACCAGTAGAAATGAGGAAAGCACAGTCACTAGAAAACAAAAAGATGGGACAAGAAAAACTTTCACCTGCCCCTTCAATGTTATAGACTACAATAAGCATATGGGAGGGGTTGATCGCAATGACCAGCTACGACACTATTATTGTGTTCGACTAAAAAGCCATAAAGTTTACAAATACATTTTCTGGTTCTTATTTGAACTTACGCTAGCGAATGTCTACATCTTACATCGATATGTGCCATCAACAGGGCATGGGTACCATCAGTATGTTGACTTTAGGTCTGAGTTAGCAAAACAGCTAATTGGAAACTATAACGGGCGAAAAGTTAGAGGTCGCCCTTCCTCTACCATTCGCCCCTCTATACCAACTCTACACTTCCCAATGAAAGCAGCAAAGAGAAGTAAATGTTCTCATTGCTACAAGAAGAAAAAGCAATTGAAGTGGACACATTGGGAATGCCAGTTATGCAAAAAACACTTATGCCACACAGGAAAACCAGATAGTGACTGTTTCCTAGCATTTCACAACTATTAGCATCATGTAGTCTACGCACACACAGACACACACACACACACATATGCACGCACACACACACACATGCACATACACACACACAGTATCATATCCTCATCATATTTACATACATAATTATCTTATACATATGTTACTCTTTCTTTATCAGTACAAGAAATACCAGTAAAATAATATGCACAATTTATTTACCTCACGATAGTCACTGAAACAAGTTACACAAATAAGAAAGATAGCTACAAGTCATTTCTTTATTCTATAGAAATAAAAGTACTATATGAAACTCACTTTCAATGATAAAGGAGCCCAAGAAAGAACACAATCAAACGCTGTCAGTAGACAAAGATGTGTAAAGGCAGCCCTTGATCGCGAATTTTGCTACCAACTTCCCTATACGACGACAAGACCTTGCACAACAATTCACGGCGAAGATTTGACTCTTCATAGAACAGAACAAGCTAACTTTACTTCGAGCAAAAGCACGAGCGTTCACATCACCAGCCCTACATTTCTTTTCCCTTACAAACCACAAAAATAATTTGGTCAGAGTGTGCATTTGCGCATGCGCGAAATTGGTCGGTAAAGGGTTAATATGACCAGGGGTGACAGGAAAGGTTAAAAATTGATTGAATAATAATATTGTGAACATGGTAAAGTTACAGTGGACAGACAACTTAATGCATCAACAATACATCATTGAAGACATACAGAGGTCATAATGGGAACTGCTTTTATTTCATTTAACAGAAGAATGAGGGTTTTTTGATCAGTCAACAATGTGAATGGTCGGTCATACAGATATTGATGGAATCATTTAGCTCCAAAGACAATCTATGTTCTTTGTCTAACCGAGAATATTTTTTTCAGTTGGAGCTAGGGTGTAAGATGCCAAACCAATCGGCTGTTCTGAACCATCATCAGAGATGTGACAGAGAATTGCCCCCAGACCATGGGAAGGAGCAGCATATGAGAGAACAATTCTTCTTTGGATCAATATGAGTAATTCTTTAGCTTAATGAAATGATTAACCTCCTGGGATGCCTATTGTTTTGGATGACGTTTCTGTAACAGAAGGCAAAGGATTCAGTTTGGACAATAAACTTAGAAGAAACTTGTGTAAAAATAGAGGAATCTTATAAGGATTTCGGTTCCTTGGGGTGGGACCCTCCATAATGGCTCACACTTTCTCTGGGATAAGGTGGAGCCCTTTTTTATAAATCATTATATTAAAAGTTCATACTTGAGAAGATATTTAAATTTAAGCTCTTCGTCTTGTAATTTGTAAATTCGAAACATTCGTTAAATTAGAATAACGGTATAAATAGGCTAACCTGTAATATTGTATTAAAATTCCATTAGGTGGACCAGACTGTGCGTCTTAACTACGAAAACTTGTGTAATCCGTATTAAGAATGAGTAACAGCTATCACATTGGTAACAAGGATGTCTACAAAGCCAATATTTAGTCATCTTGACGGCTTTAAAACAAGGGAAGAGTAACTCTCTAGCTGTAAGGAGAAAGGGGCACTGTTTTTTCAAGCTAATGATGTAGCGAAGTACAAGAAACTCCCTGTATTTATAAGCATAGTTAGTTCATAGAGTTTGCCTTTTTTTGAAACGTGTTGGTGCTTGCTAAGTTTAAAGACTGGTTTAAAGTTGGCAGTGCCTATATGTCTGGTAACTGGACCAATTATTTTCCAGCTATTGGTCTGGCAAACGAAACTAAGCCTCAAAAATGCAAAACCATACCCACTTCAGTCATGGTCACTTGTGAAGGAATGTCATTTTTTTGTTGGTGAAACGTTTGCATCTTATACCGAGCTATAAAATAAAATAAAGATGTACGAAGTGAACAAATTTGTTCAGCTAGTACACAGAGATTCAAAAACTCTTGAAACTGCAATAAAAAGAGTGCCTAAATGAGTAGAAGGGGCAAACAAGGACCTATGTGCTATCATAGCATCAATTTCTTGTGTTGGTTTGGTGGTAAAGACTGCAAAAACAAAGGGAATGATTTGAGATCTAACAAAACATGAGTGTAGGGGAAGTTCAATACATTGTGTAACTCTTGTTTTCTTTGTCTATTTAGCAGCAATGTGCAGCTGGATTTAAGTTTTCTTAACTGACGATAAACAGTTTTTCAAAGTGACTTTTGTAAATGAAGATCATAACCATCCTGTAACCAAAGTAATTCTACTTACCATCAGATGTTATCCATGATGTATGTATCATTTTGAATAGATTATTTATGACCATTTAATATAGCAAAGGAGATTGAATAAAGATAAAAGAGGAGAAACCAGTAAACTCTTACAAATGAAAGTCAATAAAATCAACTTCAGTAACATATGTCTGATATGACTGGAAAAGTGGTGACTTTGAAGGCAGTCACTAATGTCCAAACCAAAGTGAAACAATTCTCTGACAGAATCAATTTAGAAGCATCAGTGCAACATTTGAGACATATAGATGGTATACATTTCAATGATTAAAGATGTTAATGTGCATCCATGACTATTTTTACTAGGATCTACTGTTGAAGTGTACACGAATGATGAATTCATTGGGCTATTTTTTCAAGACAACATTATGAAAGGTCATATCTGCTGCATGTCCTGAGCTCATAATGGTTGATGCTACATACAAGTTCAGCGAACTTCGGATGCCACTTTATTTGATTCTTATTGTGGAATTGTAATGCCCAAAGTGAGATGGTAGGACATTATCTTACATTACTGGAAACGAGAAGCTATTTCTGAGATGGTAAGATGGTTTAAAATCCACAATTGTCCTTGGAAAAGTACAAGAGTAATCTTGACTGACAAAGATTTTATTGTAAGAGCAGAACTACTACTTTGCTTTTTTCACACTTCACAAAGGTTCAGACGAGAAATTACCTTCAAAAAGATGGGTTTACATTCTGTTGAGCGTAGCCATGTTCTTGAATTATGTCAAAAGCTAGCTTATTCAAAGTCAGAGGCTGATTACAATTAAAACTACCAAGGATTGTTACAGTGTGGACACAAGTCTGTTGTTACTTATTGTAATGCAAGCTGGCATCCTATTCAACAACAATAGTGCAGTGCTTCTAGGGAGCAAATTTCACATTAGGTGAGAGAACTATAAATAGACTGGAATGTATTAACTCTAAAGTTATGAGTATTCATTCATGCTAAGCTGATCTGTCAATGTTGTTTGATCAACTTTTTCTCCTTTGTCTTGTCTGCACAATGAAAGATATCCTGTTCCACTGATGGCCTTTGTAAAAAAGCGTGCAAGGTGTCTAGTTATTTATTGAGTCACCTGAAGAACAGTATTCACAGCTGGTAACACCACACACTCTATCCTTTATTAGGAATCAATTGTTTCTTCGGACAAAGGTGGAACTTCTTGATGATTTACATGGAGACACTGTTGTATCATCAGAAGGTAGTCTCTCTGTATTTGCTGTGCAATGTCAATGTATGTTCTGGAAAATGATGAGGCTTTCATGTCGAGATATTTTGAAATTTTGAGAATAAAGAGATTTGCTATTATTCTGTCAGAATAGTATAGATGAGTGTTGGAAGATATCTTACTTAAGAAACACCTTTGAAGAGAAAGGAGAACTTGAGACAGCCTTTCAGGTACATAATAAAAATAAATCATGTCATCTTTTAATTGTTGTGTAGATTACCAGTGTTTCTTCAAAACCAGTTAAATTTGTCTTGTCTCAGAATCAGAAATTCTGCAAAATGATGGCCTTGTGTCAGGAAATTGGTTGACTGGGTTCTGAAGTTGGTGTGAGTCAGTGTGAAGAGTGTTACTCTGTTTTCGTGTGTATCTATTTGTGACAACTGGAAAGCAGGGAAATGTGTTAAGCACACAGAAGTTACTATGTGTAGCCATGGTATTTTGTGTTTACTGTAAAGTCATGTACATGTATGGTAACAATGGTAACACATACAGGTTTGACTACAATTAAGATTCCACCAAGACTGAAGAAGCGTGCAAGGTCAATAGATACTGAGTTAACTGTCGTAGGTCTACAAAGGAAATGTCAGAGTCATGGCAAGCCTGTATTTTGTTATGAAGAAAATGCATACTGAAAAAGAAAAGAGTAAGTACTTCATTACACAGCATACTTATCATTAAACTTCTTAGTTATTTTGAAATGGTTTCTTGATGCTAATGTTGTTGATTTTGGAATTAATAGTTCTCTTATTAATGACTGTTGAGGTCCGTCCAGAGACAATTCCTACTCCTCTTTAGATGAAAATGTATGCATTGAAAGCTGTAGAAAATATTTTTATCCTGATGCATGGGTCAGTGTTAAGGCTGTTGTTATGGTAGTCAAGAGTCATCCTATTTGGCACTGTGGTCGGTTCAGGAATCTAATTGATGATGATATGGAAGATTCCATTGTTTGTGACTCATGCTTGAAATGGTTTCATTTCCATTGCATTATTTTGAAAGGTCCTCCCAAATCAAAGCTATGGTACTGTCAAACTTGCTATATCGTTACTGATAAATTGTGAAACTTCATTGCAGTATCTATGGTTGCAGTTCATTTATCATTACGAATTTTTACTGAAGTCGGATTATTTTACATTTTTGAGGCTTGGTTTCGATTCCCAGACCAATGGCTACAAAATAACAACTCAGGTTACCAGACCTATAGGGAGTCCCTATACATTAAGCATCAAGAGTATATCTTTAACCGACTATATGCTAAATTCTATTAAATAGCGAATGCACGTAACTGGAAAAATTTATTTCAAGAAAAAGACCTTTTTGGATTGACCTCCAAAGAGCGAGTGGTAGGGAAAGAACTAGGCAGAATTGGTATAGAAATGCTTCGTTCATAAGGAAGATGGGTTCTAAGGTAGATATCTATATCTTGAAAGTTGGCTGTAGACATTACTACGACGGAGATATAATAGCGTGAGAAAACCACTTTTTCATATAGAAAGCTAAAGCAAGTGGATCGCTGAATCTGAAGCTATACAAACTACTGAAGACATTGCTATGTCTTTTCAAAGCTAGTAACACTCGAAGTAACATAAGTTTTTGAACTATAGAGTATTACCAAGCAGTATGTGTACGTTAAAGTTCTTCTGTTTCTGCTAATACAATAGTGACAATTGCGTGTGATTGTTGTAGCCATTGGCAATTTATATTTCTTATTATAGGTTTTAATTTAGTAAATGTTACAATGTAATTATAGGAAACTATGTATGATCAGTAATACACAGTGGACTGATGTAAATAATACATACAGATTTTATGAGATATTGTATGAATAGATACTTATAGATGAAAGGTATATTTATATTGCACAAATATTACTGGTATTGTTTTGGGTGCCACATTAGGAAACAATCTTTAGCATAACCAGTATGAAAAGTCAAACATCACACTCTCTATAATACCAGGAAGTGACATTAACTATCAACATGAGTGTGGTGAACTGCATTGTGGTAAGAGTATTGACCTATTTTCAACATGTTGTTGTTATCTCTTATCTTCATAGGAAAATGATGAAGAGATAGTTGATTAATAGGTCTTCAATTGTCACCACATCTTAGTTGACTACAATAGTTACCTATCAGCTCTTTTGCTAGCTGAACATGGAACTTTTAATGATTAAATGCATGTTGCTGGTTGTGATAGTGTTTTTATAAAATGTATGTATTGGTGATGGTACCATTAAACAGAAAGAAGACTATATATTTATATAACTTGTGTGATTTGATTTTACAACTGTAATAACCATGGAGCTGATCCCCACTGTCCTCTTCGCTTATGTACTTGTTATATGTAATATTTTGTGGACAAGGTTACAAGGTTTATAAGTACCCTCTCTGACCTCTCACTTACTCTAATATTTTGTGGACAAGGGATTGGAGAAGAGTTGTATCTACTTGTCGTCAAAGTACAGTATCTATAGCAGAATGTTGTGTGTTTGATGACATCACGTTCAGGACGTTTCTATCAAGCCAAGCTGTAGCAGAAATCTTGTTTTTCTGTATGTCACTGAGTCTCCTATATGAATAAGGTAAAATGTATTGAAGACCTATCAATATAATTGTACTTGCTAGATAGACACAATAGGCAAAGTAAATATCCTAGTACTGTAGTGTACTCTACTGTACTTTCAAGTGTAAGCCATTAATGTTTGAGGTGAATATAAGTGTACTGTTGTTAGAAGCAAAATTGAAACTATTTGAGCTATTTGTTTCAATGTATTATACCTGTTAGTTAGTTTTATTGTCTTCAATGTAGGTGGGGAATTCCAGTGCAATGCTTACAATCCATTTGCTTCAAGATCTATCAATTTCAGACATGTAAAAAAATTGTCAAAGAAAATTTGGTGAAAGTTGCCTCTCAAATGATATGTAAGTGCCTTTACTACTGTCACTCCAAGGTCAACCTCTTGAGTACTTTTTTCCTGAATAGATCTCAAACTTTTGGAAATACTGTACCCATTATGGCTATATCCAAGTACCCACACCTTTAAAACGTTTTTATTGGCTTCATTAGGATATATTTTTCGACATGACCCACACTGAAAAAACTTGATTATTGCCTCGTTGACAGCAACCTCACAATGTGGATCATATACATCTAAAAATCTCTGAGAAAGGTGATCAATTACTGGCTGCACTTTACCAGAACAATTGTGACCTGGTTGTGATCGAGGTACAAGTGTATTATTGTTGACAAAGTGGAGATATCTCAAAAATGGTAGAGGGAGATGCAATTTGCTATTAGTAAATAGTGGAAGACTGCTTGTCTCTTTCAATAATCTTACTAATACACTCTACCTGGTTCTCAAAGTCATAAAAACAATTATAGAAATACTGAGATAACCAACTTGTTTCAAAATTGGGTTTGTATAAAATGCAATTGTTTTAATCAAAAACAATTATCTATATGTCTATTGTTTACTTGGTCCAAGTTCCCATTGAACACAGATCATGTAATAATAAGAGCAGCCTCTATATATTGATAGACTGATTTTTTAACCTTTTAAATTCTGTGTGTAACTAAGAAATCTTGTGTTATCCATATTAAAAACAGGCAAATAATCACATTGATGACTATGGTGTCTATGAAGCTTCTATTTTGTCATATCTAAGAATTTTATATAGGGGAAAAAGTCAAACCCTACCTATGAGTACGTGGAGCGAGTGGCACTGTTATTCCAGGTGAATAATGTAGCAGAGGACAAGACTCTCTCAGTTTCTAAGCATAGTTGGTTCTAAGAGTGATGCTCTCTTACAAGATTTGTTACTGCCCAGTAAATCTAGTGACTGTTTTAAAGTTTACCATACTTCAAGTGTCACAAACAAGTTGGATACAATGACTTAACAACTGGCTAAACAGCTTAAAAATAAAAAACCCTAAACCCAAGTTTTGTGGACCTTTATCAAACTACTGTTGAAACTGAGCTAGAGAGATTGCTATCTTCAGACATAATTGAGCTTAAATTATAGTGAATGGACAGTCCCTATTGTAACTGTTCTGAAATGAGATGGAAAACTATGCCTGTATGGTGATTATAATGTAACGATTAACCCAGTACTTGATGTGGAACAATATTCATTGAAAAAACCAAACGAGATTTAATAAAGTAAATTATTTGTTTTTGACCTCTCTCTGGCTTATCAGGAGCTACTTCTTTGTAAACAGTACCAAAAATTAGTAATTATTAATACACATCAGGCCCTGTATCATTACACTCAGTTGCTACCTGGAGTGGTGTTGGGACCTGCACTACTTGAGAAGGAGTACCACAAACAATTTCTTACATAATGATTCTGCTTCACTGGTGGTAACAACAAAGAACACATCGATAACCTCGAAGAAGTACTGACATGTCTAAAACACCATTGTATAACAGGCACAGATTCCACCTGTTAACAGACAGTAAGCCCCAAACTTATATATTTAGCTCAAAGAAAAGTCTACATCTCATTCTATAACAGTGGTAGCTCCATGTGAGTTGATGTTGAAACAATCTATTCATACTGTATTAAATTTACCAAAACAAGCTATTTATTTAACCCTTCATCTACATCATTCAATCATTGCTCGTTAAGGGGGTGGTGTGGGACAACATTTAGCTAAATCAACTACTGGCTTGACTTATCATTTTAAAACATTTTGCATTTTCTATTTATAGCAGAAGTCTAAAAATAATTTGTCTCTTTTTGTGGTCAGCCATGAGACGCTGTGGGAAGAAGTGGGTCAATGAGACAGTTGGAGTCACTCAATGCTTCGTACCTTTCTCTTTGTACAAGCGGTAAGGTTTTAATTCACTACTTCTTTAGAAGGAGTCTTCTTTTGTCCTATGTTCCGTTTTTCACAAGATATTGTTGGGATGTGTTTAGTGTTAAATGAAATGGACGCGTCGAAGCTTCTTTTGACCTGGCCATGTTTGAGTAAATCATAATTGAATGTGATATCTGAGCTGATAGCAAGGTATGAAAAATGTCACTAAACCAGCAAACATGTCAGTGATAATAATTACCCTATTAATTATTATTATTATCATTACACTATGTACATCATAAAATGCTTGCATATAAGAAGCGCTTATATTAATATTTATATTTCCATAATTTAATCCATTATACAGTATACATTAAGGTATCTATATACATGGACAAATATTTTATGGCTACTTTATGTAGGTATGTTGTAATAAATAATATTAGTGGTCATTGTGGTTAATGAATTTAGTTGAAGATAATAACTTCCACTTAATTCTCAAATTTTGAGCTAAAACACAAGTTAAGTAATAAAAATTGCTAAATTACCTCACGATTTATATTCTTAACTCATTAATAATGTGAAAGGTATTGAACCCTGGAAAAGGTGGTTTGAGGTTAGTATACTTCATTATACTGTCATAAAACAGACAACATTTTAAGGTTATAGAGTGTATATGACTGATTTAAAAAAAATTATAATGACAGTGTTTCTGGTTATGTTCTTGACGCTATGTTGCCTACTTAGCTATTTGAATTTGTCAGTGTTGTTATGGAGAACCCATACAACCATTTCCCTATGTGATAGTCAATGTAACACCTTCATGTATACTGTATATACAGGATAATGATGGACATAGTACTGATGTACAGACATATTAGTTTGTTCAGTTAATAATATTTATAATGTAGTTGGTGTGATTAAATTATGAGATAACAAAAAATTGAGGTTTAAATTTTCACAATTTTAAAAATACTAGTTATTATTAACATTTCCTGGGTATTATATTTCTCATCTGCACAGTCACGGTGTGTTAATTAAATGACTTGTAAACTGACAAACAGATAAAAATGTGAGAAACCAATGAGTTAATACATGACTACAATAATTAAATCATCAAGCACATATTGCATATAATCTATAGACTGGTACTCAGACTCTTTACTTACATCATGATGTGATTGTGAACAAGAATAATTAAAATAGACACATTTGAAGACTAATTCATTGTGTTATGTGATTATACCAAAGTTTGAAAATTATTAATATTGACATAAAAAGGATACAACGTTTTAATTAAAAGTGCAACTTTACTCTTTATAATAGTTTTTGGTTTTTGTGATCGAGTAGCTATCTGTGAAAACACAATTATTAACTACTCAAAAATTTTGTGACTTTGTGTTAATAAAAGTCACAGAAATACCACAGAGTGTAACAGAATTATAGTTAATAATCTTACAATAATATGAAATACTTTAAGTTATTTATAAACAATCATTTTTAGCATATAAAATGATTCACATTTGGAATATAATAATCACATAATAAATTACAAACAATAGCCAGATATTTCATAAGCTTTTAATGTAAAGTCATCTTTCCTGTTGGTTGATTAAAGTAATTGCCATTGCTAACTTACATTTACCAGATTATTATGTCTCTATAAGTAAAGAACAATTACTAAAAGCTTCAAAGTTGCCTATCAAGACATTACTGGGTGTGTTTTTTTTCAATTAGTTGAGCTCATTATGTATTTGGATTTCTCTGTTCTCTGACTTAAATTTTATACAGTTTATCTAATTAATAAAAATCTTGAAGTTTTCATTATTATTATTATTATTAAAAAATTGGATTAAATCTTATTGCAAAATTCAGAGTTGCAACACTTACCTAAATCTCATAAGGTCTTTTGACTTCTTGGATCAATCATACATGTACCAATCAAAACATAATTTGATAAGTTTAGCAAATGTGTATATAAATACAAGATAAATTTCAGTATGATAAGTTATTTTAATTCATAGAACATTTTCAACCATGAATCCAGAGTCATGGAGTTTACAACTACTAAATGAGGAGAAAGAGTGCTTTTTGTATGAAGGTCACGGCTGTTATCAACAAGAGAAGTACATATAAAAGGATATTTTGGAAATGCAGCAACGAAGAGAATTTACAGGATCACTAACAACACTCCCTTTTAACGAAACAATTGCGTGGGCGGGATAACGCGATGACGACATCTAATTTTCCCTCAAGGCAAAGCAACAGTTAATTGAAGAGACGCTTTGGAAATGTTATAACCTGTTCAAATAAAGCTATAACTAGTTCCTAACCGTCAATAAAAACTGTAAAGATATCAGTAGAGTGGAGTAACAACGAGCGCTGCTATTATACTTAATTACATGTAACTCAGACCTATATTTGTGTACTATTTGTCTGTTTCTTTTTATCGAGATGACTTTTTGCCTGAGTAATAAGTAGTAGGAACAATCAAGTACGATATAGGTTGTCTATACTAGTGGTTATATACGTAATTTGTTTGGTTATTTAACTGTTGAAGAGTAGTATGTATGTGAAGATATTTGGTGTGATACAGTAAGTAACAGTTATCACTCTTCCCAGTGTGGTAGAAGTGTATAATAAAATCTTGACAATACTATTGAGTATCTTTTGTTATCTTCTTTTAGGTGTAGCAGTAGTGACATTGGCAACATTTGTTGTTTGGTTTCTGTGAGAAGTGACTCTGGAATTTTTCTGGCTGGTAATATGGAACAATGTACAACCAGCACTTTTTAAAGTATTCTAAGAGCCAATGAGTTGAGTTACAAGATTGAGATGAAAGTCTTTTATGTTGTGAAAACATGGTTCAAAAAGAAGACAGTGAAAAATGTAAGCATTTGTAATAACTAAATGTATGCTAAAGTAGGCAATGTATACATAGCATTCCACTCATGAGCTGTCTCTCACAATTTTTACTTTCTTTTTAATTACCTCAACTATTTCATTTAGTTGAGAGTTTGTTTAAATTGCTGTAAAGAGTTTTGTGTCTTGCCAAAGTCCAATGACTAAGTTTCCAGTCTGTAGTAGCTAGTATACTCTCCTCTTTGTTTGAATCCTTTTTTGTAAATGTGATTTGAACTGCACTGGAAAAAAATTGGTGTTATAAGACTAGTCTCACATTGCCAAGGCAGTCATATTCATCAGATCCTGGTGGTGCTCATGTTGATTTATCTACAAATTGTAGGTATATTCTAATCTCCATAAATCTATCTTAGAGATTTCAATTGGCATTGGTCCGTAACAATATCAAGGATCTTTGCCCAATAATCAAACAGAGATAGTAACCGTATTATCCCCATGAGTATCTTAAATCGAATGTATGCCTTTCATCTGTAAATTGTCACATAGGTCCATTTTTAGCATTCTTCCTCTTTCATACAGGTTTGTGCATCCCCGTTTATTCTTACTACTATCATTTTAAAAAGTGACTCTGTAAATAAGAGAAAAGTGGCAATTAGAGATGTTTGCAGGGTCAGAGTTGGTCCTGTTGGTGCAGTAAATAGATCAACTACAGCTGCTTTTATTTCGTTAGACCATTTTTCTTTTTTCTAGAGCTGTGGATATAGTTAATATTCATCAAAGAGATGGCATTTGTGTGAGTATTATCTAGTTTGTGTACTTGAGTCAGAAGAGTTATCAGTAGATTTAGCTGTGTCATTTGATTCTTGCAGCTAGTTAGTTATAAAATTAAAAGCTGATGTTCTTTACTTTCATTTACCTAAGATCACCATTTGTAAGATTGTTGTGTTCATTAATTATATCATCATGCCTTTTATGAAGTCATAAATTTGTTTAATGAGTTTTTATCCATTACCTAGGTTGGTCATTCTTGTCATCATCTCATAAACACTGAATTCTTTGTCACTGCCAAGAAACATTGTCATCTTCTTCCTCATATATAAGCTGTAAATCATCTTCTCAAATAAAAAGTTGTCTGTCATCCATTTCTATTCAAATATTTGTTTTTAATTATATTATCAAGTATATTATCATAAGCACGTAAGTGTTGTGGTATACCGTGTGTGGGCGTGCATCAGATCCAGTGGCGATTGTGCAAACTCGGTACCGAACGATGGTGTTAAGTTAACAAGAAGATAGATTATTAGTATCACATCTTGCAATGTAAATTATAGAGCCCAGCTGATGTCTATTGCGTCATTCGTCACTATAGTAACACATATTATGAGGCGATTCGTTTCTTTCATTAACCTTGCTGTGCATGGGCGCAAAGCGAGGGTACTGTAGTCTGTCAGTGTGTGTGTCTGCACTGCCTGTTTTTCTGAACTGCTATAACTTGGTAACCGAAGCGTTAGCAGGTACCAACGTTTAGCAACTAATAGAAAAACGTGTGGATTTACAACAGTAGTGTCAAGCACATCGTCAAAGAAAATGAAAGCTTAGAAACTCGAAAAGAATTTTCAGGCTGCAGAGGTCAAGTGCCGTATCTCAAAAAGTAAAAAACTTAACGTGGAGATTTTTTTAGTATGCTGTAGAAAATCTTAGAGGAATACTTATCAGCAAGACAGAAGGCCATTGGTCAAAAAAATCTTTAGAAATATACTGAAAAGTACTTTGTTGACTTGGAGCAAAGTAACCCATTCAGGAAAAGTCTCAAAGCACTGAAAAAATTGCTACTAATAGAAAATATATTAATTTATATTTGTACTACGGGACGTTTCTAAAGAACGCTTCATTTTTAAGTTACAATAAATTTTGTATATGAAATATTGAAACATTTTAAAGAGTCATGTAAAGGCTCAGAGAAACATTCATTACAAATCCAGCACTTAATCTTGCTTGGCAATTGAATGATACTATTACTTACTCAGTTACAGCTTCACAGACATGTCAATCAGAGTGCAAAGAACCCTGTAAACGACAAAGCTTTTTTCCCTTTGATTGAAGAGAAATGCTGAGTCATCAAACAACAATTTGTAATGTGCATCAGGTGATCCCATCAACAATTTGACCACACCTTGTCCAATCTTAAATGTACATGTTACATGCACTCTGCAGTCTAGATTTACACTGGGCACCGCAGCGAGGTTAAGCACTTTAGTCCATTTTTTATTGAAAATGTGTTAATCTTCGACACCTTAGACTCCTCATTTGTAGTTTGTAAATTTGCAGTGTTAGTTTCGTTGGAATTATGGTATCTGAAGGCAAATCAGTATTATTGTATTAATGTCAATGAATCATACAGAAGATTACAAACTTATTGAGAATTAGTGGAGTTCTCCAAAGTATTATTAGGCATTGACTGATTCAGCAAGTAAACCTGTCATTAGGTTTAGCTGGCAGCAACAAATCTCATAAGAGAACATAGTTCTTAGAACCAACTATGCTTAGTAACACAGGGACCTTCTTGTCCTCTGTTACATTATTAGCTTAAAAGAACAATGCCATTTGCATCTCATAGGTAAAGACAGGCTCTTCCCTGGGATTAAAGGACCAAATATCAACTTCATAAAATCGTCATTGTCAATATTATAATTGTTGCTCATTCTAAACACAGATTACACAAGATTACTTACTTCACATGCTTAATCAAAATGATGTTGTGATGCATTCTTTCTATTTTACACGTTAATTAAAGTGGGGAGGAATGTCACATATAAATTGTGGTTATTATGTGTAGTTTTCTTTTATACATGCTTTTAATAGAGCATCTCATATATTGATAGACTGATTTTGTGTTTTTGATTGCATGTGTTAACTAAGATATCTTGTGTAATCCATATTAAGAAAGTGACAACAGTTATGACAATTAGAAGTATAACTTTATTTAAGAAAATGTTGTCATAATATTATCCAAAACATTGTATGTGTTTTTGATAATATTATGTACACACAAAGGTTATATTAATAATTCACATATAAATATAAACTTGTTAACATCTGTAAAGAGTAGTGCTATATCATAATATTGTATCCATGGCAACATTGTGTGTTGTATGTAGTAGTGATGGGGTAATGAATATGGTTAATTAAATTGAATGTGTTTAACTAATTGTTTTTACATTCTACAAGTAGTAATGATAATTGTAATTGTAGGAAAGTAGTTGTAATTGATTATTGTTGAGGTAGATGTAATGATAACGAGTGATAACTGATCACATTAACACTGTAATCAGTACTATGTAGCATAGTAAATATTTTATACTAACCATATCAATAATATCTAGATTAGCTCCATTTTTAATTAAAAATGTAGCAACTTCAGTGTTTCCACTAATTGCAGCCAGATGCAAAGGAGTCAATTTCTAAAAGATATAGACAACATCAAAAATACTACACAAAATAATACGTGTACATAGACTGTACTAGTGCACTATGTCACGTTATCGACAACTACTTTAAATTGTATTATAGTATAACTAATTGTTATAACAATGTAGGTATGGTGTGATGATATAAGTTTGATACTACTGATGTTATCATAGATGCACGTGTACCATAGATAGTTGATTATATAAGAAATACTGAACATGGAACATGACATTTACTAGATTTGATATAGTGTTTTTGTACTAGAACTAAAAGTAAATTTAGCACTTCACTTTATTTTAGTTCTAGTAACAACATAGGAAGTAATACTCTACTATTATTATTTCAATTCAACTAGTAATGAATATTAATTTATATTTCTGTGGTGCCTTATAGTAGGTTGTTGTTTGGGTATATAGTGATATAATCCTGTAACAAAGTGGTCCTGTAACAATGTAGTATAATTGTCCTGTACTGTTGTGGTTGTAAATTCTACTTAGCATAATCCAGTTTATGAGTTCTTCTATACAGAAGAACTCAGATAAAACCTATAGTCCAATTGTCTTCTTAATTACACGTCCTCTACCTAAACTATAGTAAATAGTTGATCTAGTCTGGATGGTTTGTTATACACAATAATTGCTGGTTATGTAATAGACCATATCAGTATAGGGTGATTGTGTACTAGACTATATCAGAAAAACATAATATAAATCTGAGCCAAAATTGCTAACCACTGCGCCATCATATACTACATAGATGAAGTTTGGGTCTAATGTACTTACAAGACATTACATCTATAGTATCTATACAGAGGTACATCAACTAATATCAGTTTACACATAACAAGATTTTAAATTTTCAGCAATCAATAAATAAAACTAAACTCATAAAGTCAGTAATGAATAGTTTTGCCTGTATAGTCTGTGTAAATTATTTAAAAAATAATTATGTAATGAATATGTTTACTCAAAGCCTATTTGATAGATAATATTTTGGCCTTGAAAGGTTCAAAAGACTGTAAGAACTCCTAAATATGCACTTGTGTCATTATATTTAGCTAATATCTTATTTCACTAAGTCCAGTCTCTATAAACTATCTTAAAATACAGCATTGATAGGTGGTTGTTTTGTTACTTTAGGTAATTAATATTACAATAGGGAAAGCCCCTTCATGTCATCAATGCTTAATATTGATTACATGTAGTCATTACCATTGTTTGACAAGTGTTCATGAACTATTTAGAGTATTCATGAACCATTATAAGGATATAATATTCATTATGAATATATCACTAGATACACACTACAATACAGTGAAATGTCAGTTATTGTTGTGACTGATATGTGGTACATGGACTAAATAAGCTATAATCTCCTTCCTGAGGCTGTTATGTCCTTATATAATGATCTTTAGTTCCCTTGTGTTATTATATAAGCACTTAATGCCAGACTATAACTATAAATGAGATGCTGACCTTGTAGTAAAACACACTCAATCTATTAAGTATAAATCCCTAAAGTTATTTATAGTATACTTATATTACATGTATTAACATTGAAATGGATACACAAGACTCATTGAAAACACTACTATAATGTCTAATATAACAACTTCATGATTAATTAAACTATACTAATTATGAGATAATGAGAATGTAGAGTATATAACACAAGTGTTCTATTCCAATGAACATTAAATCAACAAGTATTGTCAATACATGCACTAACAGATCATGTATATGTACACTCCTATATTCTATAGGAATTCTTGTATCATTAAAATAATATTAAAATATTTTTTTTCTTAAAAGATTTGTTTAAAAGGAAACCTTAACAGACAGCCAGTCACAGGTAATACTTACAGTTAACTTTTTGTATAAGATGGAGCCAAATAGACAAATTCTATTCTACACTATTCAGTAATACCAATATAATTGTTTAATCTTTCATTACTTTTAGTGAAACAATCCCCTTTTTACATGTACTAACATATCATGTACAAAGAGCAGACAGACAGTCTAGATTATAACAAACCTACAATAATTTAGTGACACATATTACCCTGTAACATTACAATATGAACATTATAAAATGCTTACACTATTAGAAGAGCTCCTATTGACATTTATATTTCAATACATGTTTAATCTATTATACAGTATACAGAAAGGCATCCATATATATGGCAAAAAATTGTGGCTTCTTTATTGAGCTATGTTGTAATAAATAATATTCACAGTCGCTGCAATTTATGAATATAATTATTGAAGAATATGATTTTCATTTAATCTTGAAATTTAGAATTCAAACACATGTTAATTTTTAATACCTCTAAATTTTTGGATTACCTCAAATTTATGTTCTTAATTTAGTAATAAGTCAAACGTTATTGACGCTGGATAAGGAGATTTGAAGTTAATACACTTTATGTAGTATACTGCCATAAAGTAGGCAAAACTTAAAAGTTATACAGTGTATGTGAATGATTCGGACAATGTTAAAGTGAAGATATTTCTTTGTTGGCACTTAAGGTATTGTTGTTGTATATACAGGAAACATTTTGAGAAGAAATAATTTTGCAAATTTTGCAAATCTAAAGGATTTTTGTCAAATCCCAGTTATTATATAAATGTGGTATGTGTATAGCAATTCATTTTGATGACTGAAATACAAATGAAATTTTGTTCTAGATCCTGTAACTAAATTTGAAAGTAAATTACATTGTCTTTCATATCATATAAAGGACTGTGAGCTGTGTCTGCTGATAAGATATCTCATTAGAAAATCAAAATATTTACAGTAAATTGGCTGTTTAATAATAACCTGCCTCATTGCTAATAGAGGGACTAGCACTTATTGGATTGGTATAGTCTGTAATCGTGTTGCAGTCTATGGAAATGTCATCTATGCTTCTATTTGAAAAATCGTCACCACAATCAGTGCATATTACAACAATTTAGTGTTTTTTTACATTCTTAACAGAAGTTTTGTTCTAATTATGCTCTAACCCCAAACACATTCTTGTTATACAAGTCCTATATGCTCTTATCTCCAGACTCATCCTCTCTAAGCAAAGAGACAGGAACACCAGACTAGACTAATACTTTATGAAAATTTAGCTGCTGCCAATGACTCACTATTACTTTTTCGTGCAAAATAAAGTCCAACATGTCCTTATTAACTAATACCTCTCTATTACTATACCAATATATAGTTAGTCTCTAAATATGATTGAATTGCTTTTTTTCCTTTTTTGCAAGTAATCATAAAATATACAATATACTGGTATAACCCCTGAATATAAAAGGTCATATTCTTAAAAAAATTATCTTACATCATTCATTGTCATAATTTAAAAACTTGTCATAATTATGTTAATTAAATAATTAGTAGTTCGTGAATATTATTATCATAGAAATGTTCACAGCAACACTTGTAAGAGATAATTTTGAAGAGAGATCATAACAATTTTAAATATCAAAGTAAATGTTGACAAAATTAAATTTGTCAAATGATTTTTCCTACCTATAGCGATGCCTTTAATTAAAACATTGGAAGGAAACTTTTTGGCAAGTGAAGAATATTTATCAAACTCGTAATTTCCTACATGTTACCACAATCTCACTAATGTTACAATTAATTGTATGTGCAAATTTTAGGGCATACTGTAATAATATGTAAGTGTCTAAAATTGTAGTGTAACACATTTACTATATTGAATAATAAATGTCTAAAGATATGGCTAGTATCATTTTTTGCTAACCATGACTCTGTTTTAAAGCAGTATGTCACATGAGGCAGTCCTAGTTAATCAAAGATGGATCTGTGCTCTTATTTCAATGATTATCACCACAACCAATACACATTACAACAGTCATTAAGGTATGAGCCTAACATGATCTGGGAGACATGTGACTATACATGCTCTACTATTAAATATAGACCATAACATGATACAGCATTATAAATATCTGATGTATAAAATTTTATCCTTATTTGTTGAATTTAATGCAATTGTTAATTTAATTCACAAAAAGTTTTACATTAGTCTATTATGTTAGTGACATTGCTGACTATACTGTTTATGAGTGTATAAACATAAAATTACAATGTTGGTTATCAAATGTTGGAATGTTGGAATACATTAAACCAAGGGTCACTATATAAAAATGGACCATAGTTAGCTTTGCAAACAACTTGTTATAATCATAATCAACGTTTCTGTTTGGTATTTTAACAAACTATGTTTATCAGAGCTTTATCAGCATTGTTGTAAAATCATGACAACAGAGAGTAAATGAATGTGTGTGTGTTATAAACTCTTGTAATAAATCCAGAAAATGTATTTTACAAATGTCACATTAAAAGCATATTCATAATATTATTGTTCTTCAAATGTTTGTGTTATATGATAGATATGAACTGGCTCTTTTAGAATTATGCAGTAACATTGTTATTAGATCAACAAATGTACACAACATGTCAGTAATATCAGGACTTTATAAAGAGAGAAGACAGAAAAAGTAAAAATTCAATATAATCGATTAAAAAGACACAAGAATTTGTGTTACTAAATTCAGAGCATCCCATGCATTATAGCTCAACTAAGTCAAACAATAATAATGATACAGTTTGTTTTGATGTGAAAATTATTGGATGTTAATCTTATTAATAGAAACACTCTGTATATGAAAAATAGGCTTTACTGTTGGGATATATACTTAATAACTTACTGAGAGTGGTTGACAATAATTTACATCAGCATTTTCCTCAATAGCAGATTTGACTCCTTCAATGTTTCCATCACTAATTGCCCAGAGCAGTTGTTGATTCTGTTATAAAGACAACATGTATCATGTAGTGTAGTATAGTGAGTATACAGATCAGCCCTTATAACTAAAAGACCATCTTTTAGAAAGATATTCTGTCTATACAATACACTGATATGTGAGTTTAGTTAGTATCACAGTGATATATAGGGATAATGACATAGTAATAGAAAGATTATAGACTTACTAGACTATCCTGAGACATTTTGAAATGTGTATGTCCTTAGCTGTTCACTTTTTCTAACGAGGAAAGTCTGATAACTAATCAATTATAACCTAATTAAAATAACTTTAGTTTAATCTCTCTGTTAACTAATTCACAATAATAATAAACACAGCTAGCTGATGACATTTCATCAAATCCTATGATGGCTATAATATTTCTGGATGTCAACTTGCTCTCAAAATGTCCCTCACTATATACACATTCCTTTTGTCAACAGTGTTGCGGAATGAAACGTTTCACAGATAGTAATAATAAAAAATCGTCTGAAAAATTGTTTCCCTTTTTAAATTTATAATCAGGTGAAATGACTTAATAATATTCTTTAATACAATCTATTCTTGTTTATACACTGACCTTATGTCAACTGGCTTGCAATGTTTATGTTGTTATGCAATATTAAAGGTACAAACATAATAGTCAATGCTATTTTACCAGGATAACGTGTTATGTAAGGATTATAGAACACAAAGTCAGTAATTATGTTGTTAGTGTTTACGAGAATATTTGAGTCATTTCAAAGCATGAACTGCTTATTAGAACACTGAAGGAGAACAGTTATGGAGACCCTTAGTTTATATTTACTCTTGTTAATTTATGAATTGTTGTAAATGTGTTGACTGCAACTTCTTTGTAATAATGGATTGTTACTGAATATAAGGATTTATGTTATATTTATATAGACAAACCACGAAAATGGTAAAGTCTTGTAACATAACTATGGAGTTGTGAAATTCCTAATAAAGATGTATTTCTGTATAATCCCCTTCTACAGTAATAAATGATAAATGTCAAGAGTAAATTAGATGATTATTGACAAATACATTTCCTTTAGCAAAAAAGATAGTGGTGGCTAATTTTTTACCTTGTAATGAGCAGATTCTGGTTCACTTAATGATTGTACTGCCATAGATAACACCTACACCCAAGTCAATAGTGTCATTGAATTATAATTCGCCATATTGTTGAAGAATATTATTAAAATGCTCTTTTATCCCTGCAAAATGATATAAGCACAATTTTAATTTGGAATGCATAGAACCCAAAACTAATGTACATACTTATCATTCTTTCAGATTTATCATATAACATTCAATTTTTTAAAGAGGTAATGCCTGTGATAGTACAAAGCTAAATGTCGACTGTAAGTATATATTGACGAAATGAAAAAAGTTTTTTTAAAATATAATAAATCACCTGTTCACAAATTTTTTTGTTCCATGATATATTTTCTCTAAATCACCATTTAGAGATTCAAACGCGAAGCAAAAGAAAACCTGCAATAGTTCCCAGAGCAAGCATGAAGATATCATTATATCACAAATCCTATATTAAAACAATCGATAATAACAGTCATAAGACAAAAACATGCTGGAACTCTAGCTTTAGTATGGGCAGTTGCAACACCATCATATGTTAGAATAACACGCAATTCATTACTAGTTTACTTCTTGTGACAGTATTGTCTCGTCTGTCCAAACAGATACAAGATGAATACATACCATAGCTCTTGCTGGTAGATCAACAGTTCAAATTTGAAGTATGGTTCTATATTGTAATGAACTCTTTAATGCTTGCACCACAATACCTGTGAGATCTAGAATGTAGATATGTTATTACCTGAGCCATTATACTACATACCTTAATTATTAATTAAATCGATAAGTGGCTTTAGAAATGTCTGCATATTATGTTTGTCTTTACTGTACCAAACAACACAGAAAATAACATACTTTGATGAAAATCTAGAGTTTATGTATAATTAAGGTATAACAAATACAATTTAAACTTACCGTTGAAGGTAATTCATTTTATTACCAAATACAATGGCTATATACCAATTTTTGTTGAAGTGAAGAGAGTACCTCCATTAGTATTAAATGTAAATAAAATATTTGCAAGATTAGTATCATAATTATCACCATCATATAAGTCTGTAAGTATAGTAGATTTAGCTGGTCTTTTCATCAACATTCTACAAAAGTCTTTGTCTAAAATAAAGGAAGATCATAATAACATAAACAAAATGGTATATATTTGTTTAGAGGTATACTTACCAATAAATCTTGCACAAAGTTATATCATTTTTGTTCCATCACATGATAATTCATGATCTTCAACTAACATTAGGCATATAGCTCCTTAATGTAAAAGCTGACTTAAATAGAAGTTGGGTTTCAGCAGTAAGCTTTAAATTAATTTCAGGAGATCATCTAATGCAATTGTAAATAAATGATTCCTATATAAAATTATAACCATGACATCACTTTACAATAGTTAACATAATATATATAGCTTTTTTTATAGAAATTTTTGCATTTTCCTAAAAAAAGTTTTAAGTAAGACATTTCATCTCCAATTTCTGCTTCATCAAAATCTATGCTACAAGTGTCAACTGAATCTATTTAATGTACTTAGCAGTTGTTTGAGTCGCTGTAATAAGCAAGTTCAGGCATCACATCCACTTGCATAGTGACTTGATGTTTCTAACAACTATGATGAATCTCTCGATAGTAATCCTATTTCAGATTCAATGGAATCTTCCATGAGACGATCGACCAGAGTCACCTCAACCGAAAGAATCGTCTGACACACCAATGTAATTAATAAACTTTGCACTTACACAAGCACGTGGCATCTGTATATATTATATATATATAAGTATATATATTTGTGGAAATCCCTTGTGTCATTGTAGAACGAAGAAGAGTTGGACATGCTGCAATCAACAAAGATACTATAAAGTATTGCTGGTAAGTTTGTATTTGTTCGAGACTAACCCTGTAATTGTATGCACTCTTTAAATATTGATATTATAAAGTATTCTAGTGATACAGTAAGTTTGTAAAGTGACATCTAATTCACTCTGTGGTTCACTTTTAGCACTTCAATAGTGGGATTTTAAGTTTGTAAATATTGTTTTCATTTCTGTCATTTACCTGAATACCAGAATTTATTCCTACATTATTAGGACAGTACAACTGTGCATTTCCTTCTATGGGAGGAGCTGTTATAAATGGATGAGGTGTCCTTAAATAATTTTTAAAGAAGTTGATGTTGGAATGAAAGTGCTTGCTTTTTGATATACTTCTAATGATGCATACGATCAGGTCAGTATTGTTGAAGAAAAGACAAATGGTTTTGTTGAATATAATTATATACATAAATACATATATAAAGTGAGTTTCCACTTCAAAGCATTGCAAGATCTGTTAATTACTTAATCTATTAATAACTGTTGTATAAACTGATATTGGACCAATGAAGCATAGATGTTCTGTTAGTGAAAATATTTTATTTACATAGTAATTATAGCCATAAACACAAATAAATGTGTGCAACATGTTATACATAGGTGTATTATATATAGATGAGAAAAGAAAGAATGCCAAGTGCCTTTCAAAACAAATTATTCTTAAGAATAATCAGTGGTCATTCTTCAGTCCTTGTTAACTGATCCAGTTGATCACATTTTGGAAGTGAAGTAGAAGCATTAGATTATGCTGCTGCAAATATGAAGCAAACAATTACTTTACCACTTTCTAGATCACAATCATTTTTCAATTCTTATGGTTCCCAGTATCAATAACAATAATTGTTACCAATGACAACCTTAGCTCAAAAGTCATTTTCTGTCCACCACATATTTGTATCAATTTTGAAAATTTTCAGTCACCAGAATTGGTAAGTTTAATTGTAAGCCAACCATTTTATATAATTATCAAATTAGGATGAATCAGATGCATCTTCTTCTGTGTTATATCAATCTATGGTTAGTAGTTTATTATTTTGTTCATATTGATCTTGTTTTTGTAGGTATAGTGGTCAACTATACTGAGCTATGTAAGCTGTTGTTTTCTGATATAACCTTTTTATTGATTATAATTGTGCTTCTTTAAGTATACAGAGTTTGGATTGTTCTAATGCAAAAACAGCTGCAAAGAATGATAGAGCAGTTTGTACAACTTTATAGACAAAATGGCATTTACAGAGATAACAACACTTCCTTGCTTGCAAGTACCAAATCAGACACAGACACTAAAATGAAAATCAAGCATCATTTAACATAACATACTGATTACAGATGGTTGAATCTTGGGATTCTAAAAATCCTTGAAGTAAGGTACGGATGTCATCACTATCACAATCATTCACACTTATCCATTTTTTAGGTTCTACTATCATGTAATGCACTGTTAGTTTATGTTTGGTCCACTTAATGTAATATATATCATGTGAGACAATATTGATGACACTCTACTTCAATCATTAGTACAAACAAGTAAGTACAAGTTAATTGATGACGTTAAAATGATTGTCATGTTATCATTCCTGTGTTGTATCATATGATTTTCACAGGACTGTCATATGATATCATACGCCATTTGATAATGTTATAATATTCAAAGTTCAGTATTATCTACTTGTTGTTTATGACATTATATATTATACACATGTCATATCTGAGATATATTCTCTATTGACTGTCACATGATAATCACTTGATGTCATGTGACAAGTAATGGATAATGACATTTTACATTGGAATATTTCTTATTAAGTACAAGTAATATTAGTTATTTATCATTGTCAATGTAACCACAGCTTTTCCACCAAATATGTAAAGTGTGTATGAGTATCCTAAGATTGCTTTTGACCACATATTACTTATTATACTATAATAATATGTCCATTTCACATTCATTTAATGATGTAACACTTTAGTAGCGTAGCAGATAACCTACAGAAATTCAAATCTCTACATAGTATTGGGTACAATTGATTGATACCTATAACCTCATAGCTTCTATTGACTCTCCAGACATAGTAAATATATTTCCTTACAGTTAGAGTAGTATTGTCAAAATATTCTTTGGATCTTTACAACTATAAATATCTCTAATTAGAACAAGACATATACTTATAGTGACCAGGGGTTCATACAGGATTTGAACTTTGGGAGGGAAAATTCGGTGAATGCTCCTCCTATGTCTCATGCAGTATTGTACTATATATCCATGTTTTATTAAAACTAATAAAAACACGTCTACATAGTCACCTAGCTGATTCAAATCTTGAACATTTAATGAAGGATGCAATAGAAGGACCTCCATTAAAAGATGTTGACTTTATAGGCATATTGAACTTTGACTTAAATAATTATAAATAATAAATATATACAGAAATTTTTTGGGGGGGAAAGCATCCTTGGGGGATATCCCAGGGCTTCTCTCTCTGTATGAACCCCTGGTGACTATGTATAGTATTATCTTAAAATATATACAGTGAATGCAGACCTACAATATATACAATTTAACATGAGTATACTGTATAGCAGGAAATTTCACATGGTGCAAATGTTCATATATTTCAAAAGCTTACTGTTAAGTGTACAAATTAAAAGCTGCAATTTTTATCTTGTGACAATGCTAGTTGTAATCATTTACAATAGTGCTCTGTCAATACTTTAATTTTTAACCATTTTACATATGTAACGAAATGTTGCAGTATTATAATTACCACTATCAGATTCTATATTGCTAAAACATGTTTGAATACTTGTCTTTTCTGTTCACATTTATTTTAATTACCATAATTAGCTTTTTTTCGTTATGAAATATTTTTGTTTCACCCTAGATAAACAAAATATTTGCGAATCTAAAATTTCTATTTAATGAAGGTTTTTATGTAATGAAAAATTGGAATGACGAATATTTAGAATAACTGGTACATAAATACCACATGTTTGTCTATTGAAGTCTTTGAGATATCACAGTTGAGTATTCGAAAATATTTCAAGAACTATTACGAACATCCCTGATGGCCTTATAGACATGGTATCCCCTTATGCAACAGGTCTCTTCACTTCTTTATCCATTACTTGAGCCATTACAACACGTGGTCTCACCTTTATGTAAAAATTTCACTTTAGCAAAATATTCATTTGCTTAGAGTAGGAGGAAAATTTAGTAACACGAAATATTTTGAAACAAATATTTTGATAACGAAATAAAAGCTAATTATGGTATATTATACTGCAACAAATAGACATGATACACCACTTGTTGATGAATTTAACATAATATTTATAATTCTATGTAAAATGTAAAGATGTCAGTGATATGTATAATAATAATGGTGTTGTACAATATTGGGAGGTGGAACTAAAATATATTCATGTGTTATTGTAACTGGATATTTCATTATCTACTGATATTCATATATTGTGTACAATTTGTGGGTGGAACTGACATAGTATTCATAGACTATTGGAACTAACACTTACATGTATACTGTAGTATAGTAGGAATTAATTAAAAGAATAATCTTATTTGGTTATTTGGAAAAAATTTATAAACTTTAATAAATTATATTTCAAATGCTATTAATAAATATTGTTAGACTCACTTTATCTTAACTACTAAACAGTTTAGATGTAATTAAATGACCCATCTATCATCTAACAGAAGGTTGTACTGTCCATAATAGAATCTCCAAATGATTTGCTGAAGCATGTTAGCTAGGTAAAGAGCGTAATTTTATAATCGTTTGTGTTATTCTATCCATGACTTTGTATTCTCTCTCTCTCTCTCTCTCTCTCTCTCTCTCTCTCTCTCTCTCTCTCTCTCTCTCTCTCTCTCTCTCTCTCTCTCTCTCTCTCTCTCTCTCTCTCTCTCTCTCTCTCTCTCTCTCTCTCTCTCTCTCTCTCTCTCTCTCTCTCTCTCTCTCTCTCTCTCTCTCTCTCTCTCTCTCTCCTCTCTCTCTCTCTCTCTCCCTCTCTCTCTCTCTCTCTCCTTCTCCCTCTCTCTCTCTCTTT